>JAODKM010000058.1:7496358-7511982 GCA_026780845.1 Petrocephalus sullivani | reverse complement strand
TCACACAAAAAAATTTTGTAAAATTTTTTTTTAAAAACTTCCAACCACTCCCCCCCCCAGTCACCTTCCCCGTCGCGTTTTTGTGGCACCTTCCCCCCCCCCCCCCCCCCCCACAAAGCAGCATGCTCCAGTGAGTTGGCAGGTAAGTCCGTTGACCACCTGTCAGTTTTCAAACAATGGCACTTCCTTTGTCATCCGGTACAGCGAACGTTTAGGGAGACTGTTTGAAACATACAAGGTTCCTGCCTAAGCAAGATAAAAAAGCAACACTCGATCGACAAGGGAGGGACTCGATCGACAGGGGAGGGACTCGATCGACAGGGGAGGGACTCGATCGGCAAGGGAGGGACTCGATCGACAAGGAAGGGACTCGATCGACAGGGGAGGACTCGATCGACAAAGGAGGGGCTCGATCGACAGGGGAGGACTCGATGGCATGTGATGCAGTGAGAGGATGATACAGTGAGAGGATGAGACTTTGATCCCTTCCTCTAATTCACAACATTGCCAGCTTCTGTTACCTGGTTGGCATGAGATTTTCAGTTCAAGACAAGTCTGCACACCCATTTACATGCATGTATCAGCTTTATGACCTTGGAAATAGTCTGTGTGGTTGCAAACTACCCCAAAGCTTCTGATGTAGGTCATTTTATGCTTAAAATGGAATAATTTAGATTTGCTGTAAGATTTCTTGCATGAGTGTGAGACCCTTATAGTGTGAGTGTCAGACCCGATGCGTGAGAGCTGGCCGCTCTGGGCTCATACTGTCACGTGCTGGCTGTCTGGGCAGTCTGGTCCAGTCCTACCAGTTTCCAAAATTGGAAACAACTGGAGAAATAGGTGTCAGACTGCCCAAGTGAAGGTGGCATTTCTGTGTCTGGACTTGACTGGCAAAGCCTGGGGTGCCCTATCTTATCCGCAAAGGACCCTTGTGTATGCAGGTTTTTGCTGCAACTCCCTAATTAGGTTATTAATTAGAGGACTGATTGGCTGCAGAGTCCTCACACCTGGGTTTGAACAGCTGACCTAAAGGTTATCCTGAAAACCTGCATACACACCGGCCCTTTGTGGATAAGATTGCCCACCCCTGGGTGAAGACTACCACTCGCCACGGGTGAACGGGAAAGACGCCAGAGTCATCAGGAGGGCACAGCACATCACCAGGGACAATACGCACCCCCAGCACAGCCTGTTCATGCTTCTACCCTGAGAAAAGCGCTACAGAACTGTAAAGTCCTGCACAGCAAGACTGTTAAACAGTTTCTACCCCAAGGCAATCAGGCTTGTGAATGGGCTCGCAATATAACAACACAGCCACTTCTATCTCTGAAAACGAGTCACCTGGCCAGTTTGTCTTGTTGCGTTTATTTGGTTTCATGTTTTTGTAATTTATATTCTTATTCTATTTTCTGAGGTGAAAGGAGGATGTCCAAAGTAAGAATTTCATTGTACAGCGAAACTCTCTACTCTACATATCAGCCTTTCCCAGTGTGTATGTTAAGCATCAGTGTAAGTCTGACAAATTCCTCTTGCACTGTTGCATTTCATGATGAGATATTGTTATTCCCACATTATACCAGTAATAATTAAGCACCATTAATGTTCTGTAATTGAGAAGGTAGATTTTTTTTTGGGGGGGGCGGGGGGGAGAGTCACTCATAATTTTCTAAATTATATGGCATTGATCATTTTAGGTGATTTAGCCAGTTTGTGCTTTCAGTAAGGTCCTTACTATGCTACTTCTGAAATAAACGAGGCAAAGCAAATGTTGAAAAGCGCTGATGTTTCCTTAGCCTCGGGCATATCAGTTTTCTTGGTCCCGCCCACTGGAGGCTCATTAACTTAGGTGTTTGACTCCCCTGAAGATATAGGTAATCATATGTCTGGTTTATGTTTAGGGTGACTCATTTGAAGTTCAAGTTTCAAGCTTTATGGTCACATTTGTTCTGAGAAATACGGTAAAGTTGTCACATTTGCAGTGGAGGGGACATGTTCGTGGGGGCATAATTGGACAAACAGCCACGCAATAAGAGACAGGTGACAGTGTCAGGCAGGGAGAGAACCAGCGAATGGGGGGTGCAAAAAGCCTCAGACAGAACATCTATGCCTGAAAGTCCATGAGGTGGATCTGCGTAGGAGACTGAGAAGAATGCGCCCAGATCCCGGGTCCACAGCATCCTGTCAGCATTAAAGCAGCCGGCTTTCCGGAACTTCCCAAAAAACGAGCATTCCTTCCTAGCTTAGCCAAGCCTCTGATCCCGTCGGGGAGCGCAGAAAGCCCCGGCATGTTTAATACTCTGCTACTAATCTACAGACTCAATCATGTTTCACAGCTTTGAAGTTTTTTTTTTCTTTTTTTGTTTTTTCCTGGGGGGTGGTCTATGTAGAAGGCTAGCAGAGCCTCTCCATGACCCACTCACCCACAGCACAACAAAGCCTTTTTTTGGGTACATATATTTTTCACTGTCACCCCCTCATCCTATTGTGAGTCAGGCAGCCCACAAATTACCATAATAAGCCCCCCCCCGCCCCCCATAAACACTTTAATGGACTTGTGTCTAAGTTGAGGTGGGGGTGGATACTGCACCCTTTGTTGTGGATCTCTCCTCTCTGGTGGGTGGAGAGGGGTCTGTGAATATAAATAAAGCCCCTCGCCCCCCCGGGCCTTCTGTTCGCCGACAGTGCACTGACAATTTCCCCTTCTCCCCTCAGGTTCCTGTTACCCCCTCCCACCCCCCGCCCCACGCGAATAGGATGGGGTAAAGTCCTTGTGGAAGAAGACTGGGAGGTGACCTGCGCCACATTTACAGCAAGTAGGTAAATCCCGAAGGGCCCCTTTGACCTCGTTTGACTGTGAATAAGTAAAAATGAAACTGTTTAGTTATTTGAAGCTTTCTACAACGCTTGTTTTTTGTTGTTGTTGTTATTAGCTCTGCTGTAGGTTTCCAGTTTTTCTACTTATTTCCTACTTATTGGTTGAGTAGTTCCAGCTTAGGTTGTAGTTCTGGTCCAGCTACAACAGGCCATACAGTCCTTTTTCAAAGAGGGCCTTGATATACAGCCCTTCAGGCATGTGTGTGTATAGTGAAAGCCTTTTTCGTTATCTGACGCTGCCAGAAATGGCCCGACTCTGCCTGCCCCACGACTAAGCTTCACTCTAATTGGTCAGTAGGTTTAAAGTACCCGAGGGGTTTTGAACCTAACTTGTTTTATCGTCTTACTTGAATAACATGGGAGTATCGTTCTGTATATATGTAATGTATCATTTATAGTTTTTTTTAAGGACTAAAGTATTATCACAACTACCACCGACAGTGACATAATTACACAAGTGATGTAAATTTTCCCTCAACTGTAAAATTCTCTAGCAGGTTCACTTTTAGTCATACCTAGGTCAGTAATTGTAGTAGTTGCTGGAATTGGGGAAGTGTGGTGGTGATTTCACAGAGCCATATTTTCATCTGAAAACACTGCTTTGGCCACTTAAGGTAGTTACCCTGCAATACTATACTTATCTTGCAAAGTACATATTAGGCGTTTTGTGCTCACTACTACCACCATGTGGCTAGACATCGTGTGCCATACAACTGTCCTGTAAGGCCATAAAGGGGCTGGGAAGAGACATGCTGTCGAATATTCCAGCTTAATATTTTTTTGGCGCTTTAATCACCACATAAAGAATGCCATTCTGTCCCATTGACATCGCAATTCGCAAGAAGACTGATATCTCTATGGCTGATATCTCTATGGCTGATATCTCTAGGCATGTCTCCCCACAATAATCTAGATGGATAAATAGCATACAGCATATCTGAAAAATGTTTTTTTTTCCTTAATTTTAGGGTGAACTGCTCCTTTAACCCAGAGATCTCATAGTACGTGTCTCAAAGTATGTGTTTTTGAATCATTATTAAATCCTGCTCACTGATAAAATTTGCTGGCAGTAAGCTGGCTGAAGCTGAAGCTGAAGACCCCCCCCCCCCCCCCCTAGCTAGAGCCCCCCGGGGTCATATGAATCTGAGAGCCCTGCCTCTAACCTGTCTGCCGTTGCTCAGGTGCAGAGAAGAGCAGCAATGTCGTGCTGCAAGCTCAGGGTCCTGGGGCTGATGCTGATGCTGAACGTGTTCATCTTCGTCATGGTCGGCGTGTCGCGCAACAGCCACCAAGACAAGCAAAGTCCCACCAGGCTGCTGGTGCCCAGCGAGAAGTTCTGGGGGCCCGCCGTGCCCAGCGTGGCCTACTGGAACCGGGCACAACGAAAGCTGGATAACTTCCACAACCCCATCCTGGCACTGGATAATTCCTCCGGCAGCGTGCTGCGCGACTTGGTTAACGGCACGGCCTCCCTCGTGCCGTGTGCCCCTGACCTAAGCATAGCTACAAAGATTAAAGGCTACAATTCCCTACCGCAGCGCTTCAAGGACTTCCTGCTGTACATGGAGTGTCGCTTGTACCTGATGGTTGTGGATCAGCCACTTATATGCAAAGATAAGCCTTTTTTGCTGCTGGCAATTAAGTCCCTGGCACCGCACTTTGACCGGCGACAGGCAATCAGAGAGTCCTGGGGGCGAGCGGGAAGGATGGCCAACCGTACAGTTGCCACCGTGTTTCTCCTGGGTAATGCCACAGAGGTGGACCACTTCCCCCAACTCTCAGACATGCTGATGTACGAGAGCTCGCAGCACAAGGACCTCTTGATTTGGGACTTCAGGGATTCCTTCTTTAACCTGACCATCAAGGAGGTGCTCTTTCTGGACTGGTTTGGACGCCGCTGCCCCGAGGCACGTTTTGTCTTCAAGGGGGATGACGACGTCTTCGTCAACACCCATCGCGTCATCAACTTCCTCAACACCCTGACCCCAGCCCGAGCCAAAGATTTGTTTGTCGGCGATGTGATTATGAATGCCGGCCCACACCGGGACAAAAAGGTCAAATACTACATCCCCGAGAGCATGTTTGTGGGGTCATATCCACCATACGCAGGAGGTGGGGGATTCCTCTACTCGGGGGACTTGGCCCTGCGCCTACGTAACATTTCCCGCTTGGTGTCCCTCTACCCCATTGATGACGTTTACACGGGCATGTGTCTCCGCAAGCTGGGCCTGTCGCCTATGAAACACAAGGGCTTCAAGACCTTTGACATTCAGGAGAAGTTCAGAGACAATCCTTGTGCCTACCAAGCCTTGATGCTGGTGCATAGCAGGACTCCCCAGCAGATGATCCAGATCTGGACCTGGCTTAGTGACCCAAAGCTGACCTGTCAGTGAACATCAACATGTCACCATGTTGCCTGTTGTTTCCTGTGAGTGGATTGGCAGATATTGCCAGCTTTTATTATTATTATTATTATTATTATTATGCAAGTTACCATAATATTCTTATTACAGATATAATAATAATAATGATGATAATAATAATTAGCTCTAAAATATTATTATTTATTATGACAGCTATGGTCATTTCCATTTTAAGCTGCGCTAAAAGTGACCTTAAATTTTTTTCTGGAGTTTAATCCTACTGTATGGTCTATGTGAAAACTTCAAAACAGGTCTTTTGGAGTGTTAATACTTGACTTTTAAAGAAGTTGCAAGAGAACAGAGATTTATAAGTATGAGGGTCAGGTATTGACCCGGGCTTTCCGTACAACACAGCCTTGGTTTGGAACGTATAACCCCACAGGTGCCTTGACTGATGCAGGTAACTCCACGGCCTGTGAATGACTGATTTGACTCCACACAGGAACAGGAAGGACCCCCCCAACTTACTTGCTGCAAGGCTCAGTGTATAAAGTTTCCCCCAGTGGTATTCTGAAATCTCTCAGGCTATTTGTCTTTTTTTGTTTTTGTATCTGACATTAAAATTGTACACATCTAGGCCTTTTTTTCCACAGTTTTATTTAGTGCCTGTTGTAATATAAAATTCACCCGGACCCCTTTTGAGCTGTGGAGAAGCTCTTCCTCTGCTCACTGTTGCATGTTTAATAGAAAATCAGTATTAACCGACTGTCTCTGCACTGCCAAGTTACACTTCGGACAGAGATGCCATTGGAGCGAGAACGAATTAATCACTCGTTAGGCTGGTAGCCTACTTAAAAGCAGGAGCCGCCCCACTGCTGTTTTAGAAGTCTTTCTGGCTTTCAATTAAAAAGTAGTGCGACTGAGGTAATGGGCCTTTAAATGTATGTCTCTGATAGGGCCGGATCTCCATATAAGCAGAGTAGCCTGTAGCCTGGGGCCCCTGAATTACCCGTAATGTGCAGGAAGTGAAATGATCGTCAGTTTCCATGGTAGGGGGGACCTCCCCTGAAAATCCAGCCCTGCTCTGTAAACTGCATACATTTTCTGATTCAGATTCCTTGGAAAGCACTATGCTGCTCGTGTAAGAAATCAGTGTAAATTGTGTGCTCATGAGTGATCGTATGCATGGGTGAAGCTAGCGGTTAGCTGAGATTGTCTTCATTGCACTGTGTGACTACTCCTCCTGCCCTTTGCTCAAAACATGAAAGCTGATTGGATGTGCACTTGTGTGTGTGTGTGTGGGGGAGGGTTGGCATTGGCCAAAACCTGCTGGACAGGTCCAGAGTCACTTCAGCAGTGGCCTTAGTAACATTGTAGCATCTGTTGGGGGGGGAATGATTTTGTGTTACAATCACTACATTTTTTTTGCACAGAATAAAATGAATTAATTCTGTTCTGTAAGAAGTCCTCTCTGGGTAACTGTCTATCTGTGATCTTCTTCGTTGTTGTTGTTGTTGTTGTTGTTGGACCAATGAGAATTTCGTTAAGCCTGAATTTCAGTTGTGAAGTTATGAATCAGAGAGTCCCAGAGACCCTTGGCTATAATCACATAGCTGTATTTTTGCTTCTTTTTTCACTGTTTTGGATTTTTTTTACAGGAAAAGGAGTCTGGGCTATTTGGCTACCTGGTCTTTGTCACGAATGCACAGTGTACTCGGGCCTCTCAACTTTCTACCCAGAGTTAAATTCTTCTTTTGATAAACAGGTCTGTAGTGTCTCTACTTTTAGGGTTTTTCCACAATTTCAGTTCTGACTGTCATGAAAACATTCCTCTATAAAGTGCCTGCCGTTTGTGTGACTGCTTGCACGTGGTTTTAAAATGTGCTTCGGGCGATGGGATCACAAGTAGAGAGCACGTGGGTCTACCATATGACTCCAAGGGGTCCAGCGGGCTACTTGTGGTCAGATTTCTTTGCCTATGTCACGTCCACAAGAAGGTCAACTTGCCCCTCACATAGTTCTCTGTCGAGGACACATTAGTGATTACACTACAAAAGATACGTGTTCACTCGTGTCCCAGACCACCTCGGCAAGTGGTTTGAGTGACTGTCTAGCTCGGTGATCATTTACACTTCTATTTTTTGCTGTCCACTTATGATCGGATCGCCAAAGACATGTTTTAAAACAGTGTAAACGTGCATATGCGTCTCCATTACTGCTCCAGTATTGGCATTTTTTGTACATATTTAAGATGGTGTGTTGGGCATTGTGTTTTTGTATTTTGGATTAATAAAAAGTGTTTTACCATATTACTGGTTGTTCTCATAATACTCCACTGAATAGTCAAAGGGGTCTAGAGCAGTTTTTCCCTTCCTGGTCCTCGGAGGCCGACAGGCGGTGCACGTTTTTGCTCCCTCTCAGCTCCCTGCTAGAAAGTCGCATTACCAGGAGCTGGGAGGGAGCAAAAACATGGACTGTCCGGTGTTCCCCGAGGACTGGGTTGGGAAACACTGTAGTACGAGATAGGACCCAATTCAGAACCACTCCAAGGTTAGATGACTTGTCCAGAGAACAATCACTTTTCAGAGAGCATCTCCTGCACAAGCCTGTTGTACTGAGCTGTTAATTTTACACGTATTCCTGTCGTGTTAGCTTCAACAAGTCTCCTCTAACATCTCAATAACTGTTACTGGCAAAAAACTTTCACCTGATTTTTTTTTATCTCTCAATTCTCTGTAAAATCTAGTCGATATACTATTTTAAATCCCACAAGCGTGGCTGTTTCTGAGACGCGGGAACCACCGCATCTGGCACCAACGATTACGCCACATATGCCGAACACTAACTGAGCCTCCCGACCCTGACCGTGTGCCTTAAATATCCAGGTGCAGCCACATGACTGGCTGTTTGGAGAAGCAGGCTGCTGGCGTTAATGAGGAGGTGTACCTAATAACGTAGCTGCAGGGTGTGGAATTACCGCAGTCTTAAGTTTTGTGTTGATGACCTCTATTGGACGGAAAAGGTAATACATTTCGATCTAATTTGATTGTTCGACTGAATACAAAAATATTTCGGAAGGGACGTTTTTTTTTATTATTGCCTGCTGTATGCGCCTAAATCCAAAAAGTTATAATTTGTTGGAATATGTTCCCAGCATTGCAAGTCCTGCTATGATTTCGCTCTAGTAGCATTGTCCCTGAGTCACCAGCAGGGGGCGCATTTGGGTAATAGGACCGTGTCACACTGCAGTCACGTGTCTCCATCAGACCACACCCCTGTTACTCCCCTGTCCTTTACTTATAGCTCCTCCGAAGTTCTGGTTTTTAATGACCCCGGAAGGAAGCCAGCGCATTGTAGAGCAGTGTTTACAATTAAGGGAACACCTTAAATGCTTGGAATTTCCCAACGACCCTGGAAGACTGGTAGTGGGATGGAGATTTTAGGAGTTTTCTGGGACGTGTTTTATTTATTGTGCTCAAGTACATTTTTATCAGGAAGAAGACTGAAACGTTATGTTATCTATATCTTCCTATAAGAGTTGTTTGTTTTTATATTTATATTTATATTTATCTGACATTTACATTCTCATACATTTACTGGTGTCGCCCCTCGTCCCGGTTTTTCTGATGTCATGTGGGTCGAACGCTACGTGCCTTGTAATGCTGCTGTGTTTGCCACCAGGGGGCGCCCACGGCGCACAGAGTTTCACGGAAACCTCTGCTTGCCGCAGGGGATGGTGCCACAGTCACCACTTCCTGTGCTTGGGCTCAGCACTCATTTGATGTCATTGCATGGCATAGACCTGGGGGCCCAAGGCTGGGGGCCCAATTTCCCTGCCAGGTAGAAGGATTAATTCTGAATGTACCCCTTAATCTGTATGTGTTTGTTGTATTTTTCTTATCCATCTGTAGAAACCCTTCATTTCCCATTTTCCCATTTTTTTGAGTCTGACCTGTTTAGGAGACTTTTCACCTGGAGCCTATCCCCGGCAGCATAGGGCATAGGGTTTGGTCCATCACAGGGTATATACAGACACCACCAAGTCGCCAACTCTAGATGTATGAGTCAATTTCACTACACACTGAGGTGCTGTGGAACCCTAAATCCATCCATCTATCTGTATTTGAAATGTTTCTCATAATGAGGGTTGGTGGTGATTATATTTCAGACCTGATACTTCTGCATCTCAGTGAAATGCACAGATGTGGACTTTGGTGTATTATGGGACTGCCATGACATGGCAAAAGATCATTGAATTGAAATATGTCTGAACGTGATCACAAAGATGACATTCTGCATTTTTCAAGTTGGTCGAAAAAATAAGATGGACCGATACTGGAAAGTGGCTTTTAAAGGGTTTAAGTTACTTATAAAAATGTCCCCCTATGAGTAGCATGGCTCAGCATCACTGGGAGCAGGAACACAAGCACCATAGCCTTTTGATACAGAGGGAATGACGTGCCATCATGGGCCTGATTAAACGTATCTGTCTGTCAGCTCCAGCACCAACCTATTAAATGCAGGAGATCCAAGGGAATAAATAATGAAAAGAAAGGAAATTAATTCTGCTTTATTTGCCACATGCACTAGTGTGAGTACAGGTATGCTTGTTGTCACATGTCCCATCATGCTCTGCTGTGAGATATGCACAGAAATATACAGTTGAGAGGAAGCCTGGGGTTCGAGTGCAGGGATGGTCCATTATCCGGTGCCCCAGGGCATTGTGGGGGATAAAAGGTCCAATGGACATGTGGACTATTTGGCTCTATTCCTCCACAAACTAGTCCCCCAGTCAAGCCCTCATTGTAACCCCAATGCTACCATCAACATACCGAAACAGCATGATTAGCTCTGGCAGTGATGGGGACTTGTCATGGTCAATACTCAGGTCAAGTCAAGTGGGCTTTATTGTCGTACCATCTATATACAGGTACAGAAAAGCATAAAATAATGCTCCTCCTGGACCACAGCGCAACATACAAGCAGCGAGCGACAAAGGTAAGGTTTTAGCAGCACTTTCGCATCACTCCTCTCTAGCTGTTGGCTTTTTAAGGCTCTAAAATGTCAATAAAAGTCCTGGGATCTTATTTTGTAGGTGTTAGATTATGACAAATGCTGTTGGAGTTCAGGGAGCCGGCCAAGAACCGAGCAGCACTGGTTTTAATAAGACTCCCATTTATCTTTCTGCGTCTTATTTCCCCTTGGATACTGGTTTCCATCAGTGTTTTTCTTGTATTTAAAAAAATGTGGTCAGAGCCAAACAGTTGATTTCTTGTTGATTTTGTGGAGCAGCACTCTTTGGGTGTCTGGTCTCCCAGGCCAAGGGTTGCTGAGACTAAACCCCTCCTCAGTGATCCCAACCCTGCTCCTGCAGTCCAAACGCATGGACCATTGTGAACGGTGGGCTCCGTGTGCTCTCCCTGTAACGTCTGCCCTGTGCCGGGGGCAAAGCGGCCAGTGAATCAGATGAATAATGCAACTATGATATAAATAATGAATTATAATAATGCTAAGTGTTGACTGAGAGGAGTGAAGGTGAAATCTGAGTAAAAATCCCAGGTTTGAAGCAACACATCGGGGTCTCCAGCACCGCGCAAGACAACCTGGGTCTCATTCTACTGGTATTTCGTATAAGAGCCGACAGTAGATGTTGTTTTTTTTATCTGGAAGGATGACGCACATACGCATACACACAAGCACGCACACACACACACACACACACACGAAAGGTTCTCCAGGTCTTCGCAGCATCCAGAAAGCCACGTCTGCAGAAAATCCCTTGGACCTTACTCACGTCGGTGCTGCACATCTGAGTCCAGTCTACCTCTTTGTTTTCCTTTTTCCTTGGGCGAGGGAGAGGAGGTGTTTGCGGGTGAGAACGTCCCACTCAAACAAAAAAAAATGCAGCCGGGCGGCGTGTTCTAAAGCCTTGGAATGCCAGCATACCCTGTTCCCGTTTTCCCCGCGACTTGGTGGTGCCTCGCTCAGGTCTGAAACTTCATTTGCGCAGACGGAGCACGCTGCCTGTGCCTGCTGCCCCCTCCACGTGTGTGAAGACTGCTTAAAGAGGCCCGGCGGAGGATAGAATCACGGTGCCCTTCGTTCTGGATGACGATGGACTAAGGTGGCATTTTGCATTCCCTGCGTCGGCACTGGTGCAGGTACCTTCTGGCTGACACCCAGGATCCTGTAAAGAAAAGGAACATCGATGTTCTGTTTGAACACAGCTGTTGCTGTGGCTCCCAGCACTGGGTGCTCTTCTACTGACAATAGAGCAACAGCCTTTGCGTGTATGATGAGCTTTTCGGGCCCAGACAACTGTACCCCCCCTCAATTTCGTCATCATTATACTGGGTATCAGTGAAATATAGAGTGGACTTTAAAATGTAATTGTTCTTTATTGAGGTTCTAGCTTCAGCTTATCTCAGCGACTTCATGCATCCATACTGTCCTCCTAGAGCCCAAAGTCCCTCTGTAAGCTGCTGTTTGAGGCGGAAAGGCGACCAGGCCGTGCAAAGGCGACCAGGCCGTGCAAAGGCGACCGTGCCATGCAAAGGCGACCGTGACATGCAAAGGTGACCAGGTTGTGAAACAGCATTCTTCTCAATGTCAGCCCCCACCATTAAATGTTTTAAATCCAACCTAAAAACCCATGTATTCTCTCAGGTGTTGTAGAGGTGTACTTTTGTGTACTTTTGTTCTGAGTTACCCAAGAATTGCTGTACGTTTCATTTTTAATGTTTAAAGCACTTTGGCCAGCCACTGGTTAACATTAATCTGCACTATATAATTAAATGAACTCGTCATGCAGCAGATGACTAGCGTAAACATTACACATTTTGCTATTGACAGGAACAGATCTGCACTGTTCAAAGCCATCAGCCTCGACCCAACCATTAACACACTGATCTAGTTCACAAGAAGCACCTTTTTCTGTGGCTCCTTTAGTATTCTCACATCAATCATATCGAAAATGTGGTGTATCGCAATCCCATACCCTTACAGATACAGGAGCTGAGACGCCTTATAAAGCGCTGTGCCGTGTCTCTTCACGCGCGATGGTTCCACTTCCGAATGACTGACAAGCGTGTAAAAACAGGTTCCCCACCACGGAACCTCCTTGCATATTTTCCTTTTCATGTTCCTCATTTGGATGAAAACATATCTAATCAGCTCTGCTCAGTAAATCAGTAAGCTTATCATGGAGGAGTGATTCATTCCGTCAACTAGTTGCCAGGCATCTTAAACCCCCCTTGATGTAAAAAAAATATGGGATGGAAGTATGCCTGTATGCTTCTGCTGTGATCTTTCACTTTGCCCCTATTTCTGGAGAGCCGGGACCTCTACCTCAGTAACCGTCCTGCATGGAGAGAACTAGGCCAAGCCTGAAAGCATTTCTGCCTCAGCTAAGACTTGTACACCTAAGATCTGATGTCTCTGGCTGTTTTGTTTTGACTGAAATGTTATTACTTATTCGATGGCAAATACAGATATTTGCTATTCGGCTGCTTAGCTGGGTGGGGGTTGGGGAGAACGATGTGGGCCGACGGTGTCAATATTCCACGTCGGTCTCTTCCCAGACAAGTCTGGCACCGAGATCACGTTATTATGATTAAAAACAACATTCTGAATCATTATTAACCCGAGAGCAGCTATATCAGGGATCAGTTAAGATAATGGCCAGAACAACATGTCAGTACTCTTGGTCAATATTGCTGTTTCTACTGCTGGTTAAATTATTCAGGAGATGATAGCAGAAGCTCTGGAGCTGACGGAGCCGTCGGCATGCGGTGTTTTATCCACAAAGGAAGTAAGCAGGAATGAGAAATGTTGGCCTGTTGGTGGGACAGAGCTGTGATTGATTAACATGCCTGGGTGGCTGACTCACTTCCTACACCGTGCCTGTGTGTTCGCATGCTATGGCCTCTGACAGAAGAGGCTGCTGCAGATTTAATTACAAATATTAATGGTCACTCCTGTCGCACTGTGACACCCACGAGACATGGACACTTGTGTTACGCAAGCAAATTGTCCAGCAGAGCCCCCCTGCCCAGTTAAAAACAGCATCCCCAGCTGTTTGCTTTGTTTCCGCAGCCTCCCCATGGTCTGTACCTGAACACTGCGACCAGTAAGGAGAACTTTTACTTGTTGGGTTGACATGATAGTGTGGGTTTCAATTGGCAGAGAGATTGTAACTGTGGGTATTTAAAGACAGTGCTTTGCTACCAGGAGCAAAACTGGGAGGGGGCACAAACATGGACTGCCCATCTGAATTTAAATAATCCCGTTTTAAAGCAATTACTAATGATCCAGGACCACAACTGAGAACTACCATACTACAAAGGACACCCGTCATCTGTACTGCGAGCATTTTGCTCATGTTCTAGATGTGAACTATCCACTTATGTATGGGACTTAATTTATCTTGTGTCAGATATCAGACCAACTAATCAGACGTCCAACATTCTCTAGTTGATTGGACCCGCCTCTGATTGGTTATCTCTCTGAATCAATCATTTTTCACTCTGCCCTCAGAACATTTTGTGCAAGTAAAACTCCCACGAGCAAGCACTTCAATGTCCCTCCTTCTGGCATAAACTTAGTTTTAATTACGTTTTTATGTCGCAGTCTCAGCTGGTCCAACAGCAACAGTTTTGATGTTCTCTAATGTGTCAGTGTCCAATCCATATGTTGGAGGATCTTTCAGCTCTGCAGAGGAGTCTATGGGTCTATTACTGGGGCCAGCTTTGTGCTACAATATATTCCTCAGCAGGTTAGCGTGGATTTGATGCATTAGAGGAAAAGTTTAGCTCCTTCATACTCTCAGCACATAAGCTGACCACTCATGAAAATGATTAGAAAACCTTTTAGTTCTGATAAGAACCTTTCTTACTTCCTGCTTTCTCACAAAACCTTGAACTACTTTCAAAGAACCACAGGAGGGGTGGACTTCTTAACCTTGGATTAGTTTTCATCTCTAAGGTTCTAGACTGATTCTTGGACTCAGTTGTAGAATGGAAGAGGTGGGCCGACAAGCTGGGTCAAAATACCCACTTCCTGTACTTCATTGTATTCTTTCACCTGTGAGCCCTGAAAAGAGCAATGATACCATCCTGTACAGCATCCCCATGTAGACCACAGGCCCCCTCACACCCCATTCTCCTCCGTTCAGAGCAGAAACACAGCCAAAACAAACTATGCAAAGATCTGCTCCATGCTCCCCATGTGCTTAGACAGGGATAAAATAAAAAGTGGATAAAAAGTGATTCTCTCCACTTCCGTCTCCTTCCAGAAATTCCCTGATCTCCACCGTGGGCAGGAAACACTAACAAGGCACTTTTCGTAGGTCAGCAGGTCTGGAATGATTTCCATGAGTATGTCAGTCTCGCCGAGATTCTCTGAACGCCTTCAATGGGGGGTTCCTCAACCCCTCCGAAGCCCCACCAGTGAAATGCGTCTTTCTGCGTGTCCTGTGAAGCAGCTCCGATTGTTTTGATTGCAGAACAAAGGTATGAATAACAAGGCGTCAAACTGGCCTGTCTTCACCCACAAAAGATTAGAGTGGTACCCTGGAAGAATCCTGTCAACTTCCATTTTCAAATTAAACTGCATTAGAGAACTGACTGGTACGGTTTGCACAGTAATAGATCCCAGCCTCTGACTTTGCTACTTAATTGGTTGCCATGGATTTCCACATGGCCAGTACACTTTGGCTAAGACAGTCATTCTTGTTTGTCCCTACCCTGTAACTTTTGGGAGATGGAACACAGCAGCTTACTTTTCTGCAAATCTACTTGTCCACAGCGATAAATGTCAACCCATCCATCCATATTCCATCATCTTATCTGGTCCAGGATCACACCGACCCTGATGTTCGTCCTAGGATGCACAGGACACAAGGCAGAGGAACTCTTTAGATCCCCCGTTGTTTAAAAGTGTTGGAGCAATTCATTGACTTTAAGCCGTCGTTTATTATAATACACACGCATGCAAATAAATGCTGAAGGTCCTTCTTAAGGCTACATTTTCCCAAATAGGAACCAATCTGTTGTACCTCTGTGATTTATAAATTAACCATTTCTGAGTGATAAATAGTGGCAGTAATAATTTTAGGCTATACTGGATAAGGCTCTTTGCTGAGAAAATTATTGAATTATAAATCCTGAATGTTTTTTTTTTGTACTCAGAGGTGAAGAATGGTGGTTATATTTCAGCAGGAGGCCTAATGCTTGGACATCCCCTTCCCTTTTTAAACGTAATAAATCAGGAAGTGCAATTTAATTCAGAGCCGACTCGCCATCACTGTGAGGGCTATCCGGCAAACAGTTCGGGTTCACAGGGAAAAAAATGAACACTACTTTCACATTCTGAACCCCCCCCCCCCCAA
>JAODKM010000058.1:7454650-7475311 GCA_026780845.1 Petrocephalus sullivani | reverse complement strand
GCAGTGGGAGCCAGCCCGCCTAACCCCGTATCTCTGGTGTCTAGCCTTCCCGTGTCTAAAACTTTACCGGGGCTTACCTTTCTCTTTCCCTCCCCCCCCCCCCCCCCACAGTCCCATAGCTGGCAGCCTGGAATAAAGAACCCGTATCGAGGCGTGGTCATCTGGCCAGTTCCAGAGAACGTCGAGATCACAGTCACGCTCTTCAAGGTACGCTCGTCCCGCCTGCCACCACCACGCGGCATGGCGTGTCCAGTCTGCAGATGCTAACATGGACCATTGGTCATCTAAATCTGTTTTGTTTCCTTGGTGTAACTCTGCAGTGACTAGTATAGCCATTGACTAAAATAGTTGGCTGTTAAGATGTAAAATCTTTAGTTTACCATTTTTTGTGTAGTTTTTCCATTAGTGAGGGAGGCTAATCAATAAGCCCTCAGCATGGGCCTTTCATTGGCACATGCAAGAAGACCGTATTGCGTGGCATTGCCCCACCTGGCACAAAGATCGCATCCTCCTTGCCCAGGCAGTTTGAGAGAAGGCTAACAGCCACGGAGGGGGGTTGACAAGATGGACAGGGGTGCAGGAGTATTAGTGGTCTTTACGACGCACCTGTCAGTGGGGTTTAGTGTTACAAACTGGAATGTTGTGGTGATGGTGTGGATGGGATCCTGCAAATTCCCTCGTGCTGCTGTACCCGTCTGCCTGTCTGCACGCTATTGACTTCAGTTTGAATGAACAGCCGCGTGCCTCTCGAGGGAGCAGAATGGGGCGCGAGTGCAAATTTCACCGAAATACGTGGGAGTATCTGACCCGTGCTGATGCGTGCATGACAGATATTTGGGTGAGCGGCTGACCTTTTAGCTGAGCAGCTGAACGAGCCTCGAGTGTGTAGTTTGCCTCTTTTTGAGATGATGGCCCTTGACTGGTGCTGACAGAACTGAAGTGTGGTTTGGGCGACCCTGGGCAGAGCAGAGGGAGGGGGGCATGGATCAGAGTGAGCGGCAGTCATTTCCCTGAATGTTTTGTTTGTTTGTTTTTTTTTCTTTTCTTCTCTTCTTCCCGAGTAATACACAGATCCTCCTCCCCCCCCCCCCCATGTTCTCAAGGCCTAAATAATAATTTATGATGCTTTTTCACCAAATGATTTGGCATCACTTTACTGTTTTCCCATTTGCCCTGCACTCAGTAGACAGAGCAGGCCCCCCCCCCCTTCCCAATTTGTATCAGTGTCATGGAGAGAGATCCTGCCTCAAGCAGCTCATTTTTCCCTGGATGGGGGGTGAGATGATTTGTGGAAACTAATCTAGGCCTGATTAGAGACTCCTCCGGCCCAGACTGTCATATGTCACGTTGCTCGGCATACAGCCCCCCGTATTTGGTCTTGTCTGCGAAAGTACCGCTGGGTAGATGACTTGGAGCCAGGCAGGGGGGGCACTTCTTGCATAACCTGTCACTAAGCAGCATACAAATACTTCTGTATAGGCAATGAGAAGCCATAAATATGGAAAAATTTATCCCTTTATCCCTTGTTATAACACTTGTTTCTGTAAATATTTGATTCCAGGAATAGGAATTTAGATTTTTTATTTATTTATTTTTTAATATATAGCTGCACAGCGTAACTGCACACGTCAAGCGAACTTAATTTCCCCAATAACAGATTTTGGCAGAGGGTTCCTTTTTTACTGGTAGTGTCCTTAAGCGTGCTTTCCTGTTTACATTAATATACATTGCTCTGTTTCAGGACCCTCACGCAGAGGAATTTGAGGACAAGGAGTGGACATTCGTCATTGAAAATGTAAGTGAACAGTTCCTTTATGCTTGGATAGGCCTTTTAACGTGTAATGTGAAAAATTAACTGGTGCTGCCTCCTAGTGGACAGTAATTAGAATGACACCAAAATTCCTCCCCTTCTCCTGCTTACCATTGGAATGTATTTTGTGGGACCCCTCTGTCATTTTGGTGCAATTCAGTTTTGCCTTTATGCTGCTTTATCTGATTGTAGTCAGAATATCTATCTTAATCTATGGGCATAGTTTGTAAAATGATTTCGCACAGACTGTGGGAATTTTTGGCACATTGCTGTTGCCTGTTTGGTTTTATTTAGCTCACTTGATTGGCTATTAGTTTTTTTTTTTTTACGTCTTTTTTTCTCTTTAGTGAACTGGAAATGGGAGAATAATGAAATTTCACATTTCTGGTCTGATAATCTGAAAAATTCTCACATGAGACAAAACTTTCCTGGCACTTGTTCTGTGCTGCAGTCAGTAGAATGTTCCAGAAAAGCCGCTGGGCAGGTAACTACCCTGCTGAAGGGCACAGCGGCAGTTTCCATTTGGATACTGACTCGAGCTCTGATGAGCCTGGATGTGTTGGCGGCTGTCATGTTGCCCGTCCTGCTGCGGTGTGCAGTTGAGCCGAGTCGCCTTGCCACTTTGGGGTTGGGCAGTGTAAAGCTGCCCCGTCACTTTCTTTGTGACGACCCCCACAACCCCGATCATCCATGGTGTAAGGAGCATGGAAGGGTGAGCTGGTGGTTTTCTGATCCTAAGTCTGTCGGTCACACTAGTGAACACGGGCCTGCTGGACTCATAAGGCTCACTCCTAGAGCTGGCTGCCTCTACTTCCTAGTGTGTGGCCGGCCTGGAATTTTCTACCGAGTCATCATTTGCGCCATCTGCTTTTTGTCAGCTGCCGTTCGGTCTTTCAGGGTGCATAATAAGTAGGGTTGTGTTGTAGTTCGCGTGCGTGAACTGTTGCTGGGCTTGCTCAAAGGTTTGAGGCCCGCTGTGTTCACCTGCGCAGCACATACCACTTACAGATACCTTTTCAAGCTGCTTGGCGTGGTCTCTGACAAGCAGGCTAGCCCAGCAGCCTCCCCCACCCCCTCCAAAAAACATTCTCTTCTCTGGGTTGACTTCTGCTCCTTCCTTCGTAAACGGGCATCTGCTTGGGCACAAACGACGGCTCAGGTCCTTGCCCGGCCCGGGACCACCAGTCCACCTGCTCTTGCTCCGCAGGGAGCAGGAAGCAGCCCCTTGGGGTTGAGGGTCCACCATACCCCTCCCCCCGCCTCAAGGCCCATCTGCCAGTACAACCTCATTAGCCCCACCCAAAGTTGCTCATGCAGAGAGGGACTCTGAGGAAGCCACATGCTCACCTGTAACAGGAAAGATGGAGGGTGGAAATTATTTGAGTAATTTAGTCCTCCCTGCATCTTGATATTTAGTTATTTGGACTTTAATCTATAGTGATCCGCTAGTGATATCCCCAAGTGATATCCCCTTTTCTGTTCACATTAAGAACCACATGATTTATCATTTTTGAAGAATTTTCCTTTTTAAGCATTGTGCCTGCACTGTGCTGTTGTCATTTCCAGCAGTTTTATGTCACTGAGGATTTTTTTTGGCGGCAAGGTGGGAGTAGAGGGGAGAAACTCCTGTTCATGCTCAGCCTGTAAACTTAATTTTATCTTTAATTTAATTAAAGTGTCAATGGATGAGAAGAATGAAGCTTTTTTTGAAGAGCGGAGAGGAGGAAGGAGTTTCGTTTCGGCAGGGTGTGATTGATGTGAGAGGCTCTTCAGTCCCAGCGGTCACAGGGATGGGGGGGTTCCTTTAGCCCATACATACCTCAGTAATAACAACATGATCAAAGGCCTGCTCTGGCTCCATCACATTCTGACATCCTCGGCCTGCATAGAGGAGGAGTGGAGAGGCACTTCATGCCCAGCCCTCAGAGGGAGTGCGGGATTTGGGCAAAAGAGAACCGCGGCTTGGGGGGGGGTGTTATACGGACTTCAAAGACATTGCGCTTGGCACTGCATGGTGGCACTCTTAAGAAGTGTCCTGGCTCCGAGATATTTTCCCAGCCCGCTTCTTACTTTGGGTTAGGTGTTCAAGAAGGCACAAAGGTAAGTGTCCTTGCCTTGAGCCCCGGCCCTGAGGGGTTGACCTCATCCCTACATCAGTACATGGACGCATGAAACGCATCCAACTCTCTGACGTAAACTTTACTCTGAACTGAGTAAATCTGCTTAATTTTTCTTTTTATTTTAATGTCACAATTTTTTTTTTTAGCAGAGACATTTGTCCAAAACAACATACATGGCAGGGTCACCCAGTTTTCTGGGAGCAATTGGGGTTAAGGGTTCAACGGTGATGGTATTGTGCCAGCCAAGGGATTTGAACTGGTGACCTTCTGGATATAGACACAGAGTCCTAACCCGGCGAGCCGTGCCCCACTAACTGTATACGTATGCAGTGATGGTCCTCGGTGCTGGCTGCCTCACGATGGCCACTGAAGCCTGGCACTGGGAAGGACTGGGAAAGTGCTATCAGGAGAATGTTAGTGTTATTCCTGATTCGTTGTACGGTCTGCTTTGATCCATCGGTCACCCATAACCATTAATCCAGGACGGGGTCATGGTGAGCCTGGAGCCTGTCCCAGAAAATACTGGGCAGGAGGCAGGGGGTGCCCAGAATGGGATGCCAGTCTGTTTGTTGCATGGCACACTCACAAAGTCATACACACAGCCCCCTCCCTTGCTTTCTATGACAATGTGTATATAGTAAGGCTACATGATGTTGGAAAAAATGATAGCCAAATAGGACTTCCTGCTAATAGTGTCTGTCAAAGAAGTTGGTGTTGCTGCTGCGAGTTGTGCCTACAAGTCACTTGCTTTTACTCGGTATAATCTCTATGAAATCCCAAATATTACCGTATAATGAAATGGGAATGGCTTTTAGTGACCAGTTCTCATGCGTAAGCAGCGGCGTAATGTCCGGACTGCATGAAGGTCTGCGAATCTGATCTCAACCCAGCTGACTACTTCTGTCCTCGCAATGTGACAGTTGCATGTGCGTAGCGTGGTCTCCATTATCGCACATCGCACAGCCCTAATACTTTCATTACCTGGGTGGTCATTGCATTCATGGTTAGTTTCAGACCTTCAAAGAGAGCGCAGGCTTTGTATGCAGCTGTAGTGCTTGTGAACTCGCGCGATCTGTTATAAGTGTGAGGAAAAGGGAGTCTGGTGCAAAGGTACAGGTCTCTGTGCTCAGAGTTAGCTGCTGAACCTTTGGGATATGGCTACAGGCCTGCAAGTAAGGAGTGTTCATTTATACTTGGACTGTTGAATTCACACCAGCTGTGTATCCAGCTGTTTTAAGAGCTTTGGTTTAAATCTGCTGCATTGCGATTGGACCTGTCCGTTTTACTTAATGGACTTCACTGCAGAGTATGAAGTACACAAGTGCACAAAGACTAAATCAGAGGCATTGACAAACAAAACAAAATGCTTTGAGTGTCAGTGAGCTCTTTTATAGGGCGGTGTGCGGTATCCTAGATGTAGGGCATGCTGCATAGACCTAGTTTCTGCCAGGATACAATGGCTGTCCCTTTAGTTTGAGCTGAAGTACAGTACAGTGCTGTATCAGTGCCACTAGGGGACAGCGTGGGACTGGCCAGCTAGTTTAAGTGCTGTAGCCCTGGAACCCAATGCATTCTTCAAGTGCGTTGGGGGGTGGGGGGGTCAACGTGGTATCTGGTTAATGTGGAAGCGAAATGAAGGCAGCCGGAGCGGTAAGCTTGCCTGACCCTTCATCAGAGAGCAGATGAAAAAGGGGGAAGAATGAGGCATTGTGTGACGGGCAGATGATGAAATTCAGGATCCGCGGCCTAATCTCTGGCTCGACCTCAGAAATGTTAATCCCTCTGTAGAATTATTTGAGCAGCGGATTGTATTTTGTCATTGAAATGGCACAGTGTCAAACTACCTCCCCCCCAACCATTATTTGTGCTGTTGCCAAAATGTAAGGCGGGAAATTGCATAATCAGAGGGGGGGTTAACGAAATATGATTTAATAGTATCTCAAAGTTGCATGCAGCTGCCCCCCCCCCCTCATTGAAATGTGTTATCTAAAGGTTAGAAATGTTGGGGTCACATGCTTAATGGCTATATTTAGCTGTATTGTGTGCTGCCCCCTTTGTATGTATGAGTTACAGGCTGGTCCTCTCGCTGCTGGGGCTGCTCTGGCCTGACTCTCCTCGGGCTTTTCGCATTAGCCAAAGCAGCGAGTCCAGCCAATTCTCTCTCCCTCTTCCACCACCACCCCTCCCCACTCTTTTCCTGACATTTTCAAAAGCATAAGAACTGGTATTGTTGGGGACAAAAACGCGCAGAGAGCCGCAGCCACGTCTGGGCTCTGTCTGCATTGTGGGCCAAAGCCTTGGCTATCGCTAATGCTCTGCGGGCCCCTCCCACTCGCTCTGCGGGCCCCTCCCACTCGCTCTGCGGGCCCCTCCCACTCACTTGTGGCGGCTGTGGCTCTCCGACACGCAGCGGCTAGCTACGGCCTCCTCTCCAGCTCTTTGGTCTCCTTCAGCATCTGGTGTATAAATACTGGCCACGTAGACGTAGCAGATTATTGTAATACTTGCTAATCTGCTTTAGCGCTCGAGTTGTTGTCGTGCCCCCCCCCCCCTCGCTTTGTCAGAATGCTGTCAATATGAGCTTCATCTCTGTTTGTGACCTGTAGCCACTCGTGGACATTTTCCAAGTCCGTTAAGTCTTTCCTACTCCATGTCTTCTGTATTCCCTCCACTGCCCGTCCAATCACAAGCCGGCCTCTCGGTAGGATGTGGCCCTCAGGGGACCTGAAATCCCCCATTAATATTATGATCAAAGTTGCCAATGTACACCATCTCATTTGATTCCCACTGCAAAAATTGTGACTAATTTATTTAGTTTTGTCTGTATTGGGAGATTTTTTGTTTTGAGTGTTTCCCCTTTGTATATTTTGGTTATTGATGACAAATATTTGCTGTTTTCTTTTAATTTTCTACTTCTGGGTGTGCTGTGATGAGGTAATTATTGCTGTTTTCTAAATAGAAGATAATTGGAATTTGCAGTTTGATATACCAGATTATCTATGGGACATTGGATAGCTTAGTATTCCTCTGTTCTCCCTTGGCTAGCTCATATTAGAGGTGTGCGCCTTATTGGACCTTTGTCTCTGTCCTCCTCCTCTTTTTGCCTACCTCAGGCCGCTGCATCATCGCAGGAAAATATAAACCCAAGCAAATATTCAGGGCTTTGCACGGTGTTTGAGGATTGATGTCAAACAAATATTCCCAAAGGAGTTTGCTCTCTCCATCTAATCCCTTTTTATACTTACCATCAGAAACAATCTAAGTCAGTTGAGGTATATCTTCAAGACACTGGCTCTGGGGTACCTATAGAAGCAGGGATTAATCATTATGCAGACAGAAGCTTAGCTTGTGTCCATTAACGGGCTCTGTTAGCTGACTCTACGATTCTTGCTCCTTGTTGTTTCGAGCATCAAACCTTTTTCATTTTCCTCCTACAATCTGTTCCTGTGGGTCCCCCCCCCCCAAATATTGTTGGTTTTGGGTTTTATGCTGTAATTGGACACCACCGACTGCAAGAGTAATGATACCCGCCTGAAAAAATATGCGGGAATGGGAGTTTGGTCAGGTGAATTCAATCATCTGAGTCTGACCTGCTTTTCGAAGAGTGATCTCTACAAATGTGCCAACACAAACACTGAAGAGGCCAAGCAGGGGCTACCTTCTTGCAGGGCGAGGCATGGGAGGTAGTTTGGTATAAAATGAGGTTAGATGTTTAGCTTTTTAAAAGATCATGACCAGTGCGGTTTTCTGGGACATCAGCGACTTAATGTTTTGAACTCCCACCTGAGTTTTAATCCCCGTACCCTCTTATCTGCATCCGTTAGGTATTTATTTTCAGTTGCTCAACCTGGTTTGAGGCGCTTAGAGAAAGGAGACAGACACATTGTCCCTCTCATTATCCATCCGATCCCTGTGTTTATCCACAAGCCATACATGTGGGCTGTCTGATGGAAAGAATTTCCCCCTTGACCTCCCTCATACGGCAGGCAACAGTGCCGTAAAGATTCTAGATGTTTTGTCTGTTGAAGGAATCTCAAGGTCTGTAGGACAAGTGTCCCGTTGTCAGATTTTCAGAAAGGTAAGAGTAAAAGCTGGCGTTTGGTTTTTGTTTTTCCCTGTCAAAATGGTGACGTACAGTGGCACATTGACAGCTGAAGTGCCTGAAGTTGGTTACGGTCTACCAAGGTGTTAAAGTTCACAAGAATGAAGGGTCTAAGAAGAAGAGAAATGTGTCCAAGAAAAGCATTTTAGCAAACTTTTAAGGAGCACTGTTGGCATTTCTTTCATTTGTGACGGATTCAGTGTGATGTTTTAAGGATAATCTCTTCTCTCCTAATCCAAATACATTTTAAAAGTATTGCATACAACTTGATCTGTTATGGTCAGTAATATTGTCAGTTAGGGTGTCACTATCTTTCTGTCATAGTGTCAGACTGCCGCTCAAGACTGACATAGTCTTCCTCTCGCTTGTCTAGCAGTTAACGCCATCTATGTGTTTTTACCAGCAGATGCACTTTGGACACTCCTGCGTCTTGTCCCGGAATTCCCTGTCAGCGTTTCAGTGCTCTGGTTTCAGTGTTTAATGGCTTCACTGTAGGGATAATAGCTGAATCCTATCCCTATAGCCCTTTGAGAGCGATCTGAGAATGTCATTTAGGATTGCCAGCACTAGGATCGCCTGTCTAGGCAGACCCTGGATGAAACACCATGATGCATTTGCAGGATCAATTTGCCACTAATCTGGTGGCACTTTAATGCTAAATTTGTGTATTATTTGGAGAAAAATCTTTCCAGAAAATAGTTTTTTCCTGTAGTAATCCATTTCTGGTCATTTTTTTTTACTGGTTTATTTACAAGAAGGGGCTGGAATCTCGAGACCTGCCCCCCCCCCCACCCACAAATCTCAAGAATCCTTCTCACATGCTTGGTGTAAAAACCATGATCAAAATAATGCAAGTTCCAAGATTGCTATGGAGGTTACACAAGCAGGAGCTGGATAAGGCATGCATTTATTTTGTTTGTGCTGATACATCTGAGGATGTATGACATGATTTCTAGGCGCTTTTTCGAGCTTGAGATCAAATCAGATCATCCTGTAACATTTTCAGTCCCATTAGGTAGTCCATCCTTTTATCCATGGCAAATAGCTGTTTTTCCTGATATGGTGTAACACTGTCATCCTCTGACCCCTGGCCCCCTGCAGAGGCTTTGCTGTGGATCATTCAGAGTTTCTGTAGTTCATATTTGTTTAGAGTGTTGTACTCTATAGTGACCTGTAGGGGGCAGCATCCCACTGTCCTACATGTCCTCAAACTCCCCTTTGGACTGGTTTTTCATTTTTGCAGGTATGGTAGCATGTTATTGAATGTCGTATCCTGTAATAAATCATACATTGTTCACTCTCCCATACTCGTTTGCATATTTCCTCAGCCATGGATACTAATGTTGAGTACTGCAGTTTGTGGTAGGCAAATATATAAAACTCTTTTCTGGAGGAATTTGCATCTTTCTGTCCATTTCTTCAGAGAGGACCTAAATCCTCTTTGGGATTTAAAATTCGTTCGATAAGTTTCCCCACACTAGGTCGTTAGCTGGGTTTTATACCACTACACAATCTCCCAGATAAGCTGGTGTCTGAGCGATGTACTGTGCGGGTGGTGTGCTCTGTCGTTAAACGATTCCACAGCACTCAAATGTCAACCGAAACGGCTCTCCTTTGAATCTTACACTTCCTTGTGTTAATCTTTACTTGAAATGGTTGATGGGGGCCTGTGAAGGCCTGCATGAAGAGGAGAGACACTCCATTCATGACACTCTCAGATTCCACCATGTGACTGAGGGGGATTGTTCTGCCTTGGCCCCGATGGATTGTTCTGACTCTGAGTGCATGTGAAGGGTATCTCTGCCACATGGACCACATGGCTAATCGCGTGCCTTCCGGGATTTGGCCAAGATGGTCTAGTAAACGGAGGCTAAAGGTCATCAGCTACATCTGCTTTGGTTGTTTTGAAATCTGTAACTTGCTCTTATTTTTATGTGTCTTATTGTATTATTAGGCTATTTTGGTGACCGTATAGATGACTTTCTCTAAAATGTCCTGCTCTCTACTAGGGCTGCTCGATTACGGAAAAATCATAATCATGGTTATTTTGGTCAGAAATTGAAATTTAACACGATTACTCATTTTGCTCATTGACTCTGGAAATGCATTTTTACTGCACATAAAGAAGCAAACATGAAATTTTTCACTGATACCTTCCTGTTGAACTTTTCTTTAAAATAACATATTCAAATATTATATAAAATAAAGATTGTTTCAAGAGATTGTGGAACTGCGCTAAATTGCCAAAGTACTAAATAAAAAATAAAATACAAAAATATAAATAAAATATTAAATTACAAAACAAGCTGCACTACAGAGTGCATCTGTGTTGCGAAGGACTTCGATGCGGGTTTGCTGCTTTGCCTTTTCCGTATTAGGTCGTAAATCACTCGGTGTTTGAATTTTAGGCGGTTAAAGAGATTCACCGTGTTGCTGAATGGCGCAGACACCACCGAGTAGCAAAGCTTGCGCATAATGTTTTTGATCTACGTCTGTTTCTTCAAATCCAAAGTGTTCCCGCACCAGTGAACTTATTTTACTTTTCTTAATGACTAAACGCCGCTGCTCCATTCTTCCGTCTGCCATCTTTACTCGCCACCACCAGAATACACATTGGGAAGGGGCGGAAGTGCGCGTGCCCGTATCACTCACAACACAAGACAAAATAAGAGCGCAATGCGGCAAAAGGATTTAAACAATCGTTTATTGTCAATTTACATTATTTTTGTGATCGTTTGGAGCCGAAAACGAAATATTAATCAGATTAATTGCACAGCCTTACTTCCTACCTGGGTCTTCAGGCTTTCCAAGGGCATTTTTGTTGTGATGTTTGACACCATCCATCTCGTTTCTGGTGGGTTTTTTTATAAATTTTTCTTAAAGAATTTTCAACAAAGAACAAGACAAAACGGAACACACACCATAACCCTCCCCCCCACCAACACACCCTGAGATCATCAGCTTTTCTAAACATTATTCCCTGGCTCCTTTGGTAATATGCCCCAAACAAGATGGCTTGAGTCTGAGTGTCTGTGCTTCCGGTGTAATGCAGTGTAATACACAGACCTGTGACATGGATGTCTAGATGCCCTGCCCTGATTCCTCTCCCCCACCTCCTTTCTTCCGTCTTCCAGGAGTCGCCATCAGGTCGGCGCAAGGCCCTGGCCACCAGCAGCATCAACATGAAGCAGTACGCCAGTCCCATGCCCACCCAGACTGACGTCAAACTCAAGTTCAAGCCCCTGTCCAAGAAGGTGGTGGCCGCCACCCTGCAGTTCTCCCTCTCCTGCATCTTTCTACGTGAAGGCAAAGCCACGTAAGTCCAGTTATGGGTGGCAGCCGCTCACTGTCTTCATCCAAGCAGCCCCTACTCCCTCCTGCATATTGGGTCACCTGGTTTTTCCTGCATATTGGGTCACCAGGATGTCCTTCTCACCTTCTAGCTCGCATGCTTCTCCCAGCGGCATACCTCGCATTCCCATCATGCCATATTTATCTCAGCCCCCCCCCCCTTCTTCTTTTGAGTCTCACACTGGCCCTCCCCTATCCCTCTCTCCCCGTCATTTCCTCTTCACCTCCATTGTTCGGCGCTTGTCTTCTGGGCTCTGATGTAGGTAACTCTGTCTCCGGGAATCCCTGTGGGCCCCGACTACACGCATGGAACACCTCTCTGCATCTGTGCACGGGCCCGCGCGCGCTTCGCGCCGGCATTTCGGAAGCCTCCCCCGCCTCATCCCGTACATTAAAACTTCCTGGATTTGCCTGGCTGCAGCAGCCCTGCCTTCTCAGGCAGCTGGCTGACCTCAGTTAACCTCTGGTGATTCCACCGGTCACAAATAAAAACTCCATTACATAAGGTCAAATAGTCTGTGCGGCTGCAGAAGCCTTCGGGGGGTGTGTGGGGGGGTGATGGGTGGGTGTGAGAAAGGGGGAGATAACACTAGCGGATTAGCACTCTTTATCTCCCTGCGGCCCCCGCTGCACCCCTGCAGGAATGCAGGCCGCTACTGCCGTCTCGTCAACGTACCGCCCGCCCGGCACCACTCTCGATGTACAGTCTGTTCTCAGGCTCCCCTTTATGTTGAAGCCGCTATTGTGTAGATCCTCTCATGTCATAATGTGATGGGAAGTGCCATGAAAAGCCCCTCATTCATGCTGCTTTTACTACTAGTTTCAGCAATTTTTTTTCTTTACTTCAGATCGCAGTGGTGATGTCGTACCAGTGATGTATCCGTTTCCTGTAGACATAAGTAGAGGGGCGTGTCTCCGCTCAAGTACGCTTGCCGTTTACCTAGTTTCTGTAATTCTGGTGAGGTTTCCCCCAATTCCAGCACTCCAGTAGGTGGTGGTCCCTGTGACCTCATGGTCTATTGATCTATATGTTGCAATGAACTGGTTCTTAGAGCCCTGGTCATGTGACTGCTTTGCTTCATCACAGGGATGAGGACATGCAGAGCCTGGCCAGCCTGATGAGCATGAAGCAGGCGGACATTGGCAACCTGGATGACTTTGAGGAGGAGAATGAGGAGGATGAGGAGAATCGGGTCAATCAGGAGGAGAAAGCTGCCAAGATCACAGGTGAGAGGAGGCCTGATGTGCGAGAGTGCAGCACCTCCCTGGCGTGCGAGAGTGCAGCGCTGCCCTGCTCCAGTTAACCTGTTCCTCAATTGCTTGAAACAAATGCATGGTGAAGGCTTGCAGAAATCCAGAAGCCTCATGGATGAGCAGGATAAATGGCTTGAAAGACCTTTGCTGGTCCTGGGTGCGAATATAGTGCAATGCCAATGCCTTCATCAACCTACCTGTAAGTTGGTTGAAGATGCTTAGCTATGTCATGCATTGTTGGGCTGGTAGAGGTGAAACCTGCTGGGTTGCAGCCTCAGAACTCCATGCTGTCGCATTTGAGCTGCTGCTCTGTGCTGCGATTGACCGCTTTGCAGGGTTCTGCCGGCAAGCAGCGACAGACTAAGCTTCATGCAGCGCTGTGCTGTGTGGCGTTCCTGGGTGGTGGTAAAGTGTGTGGCCCCCGCTTCCCAATGGCTCATTCTTCTCCCGGCCACCTTTTTCATTTGCAGAAATAGTAAACCAACTGACTGCGCTCAGCAGCTCGCACGAGGAGCCCGACGACTGCCTAAAGCGGCCTAATAAGCCGGCCGCTAAGTCCGCCAGTTCTTCTGAAGGTCTTTGAGCTTTTCTCTACCCCCTCCTCCCGTGTCCCTCTGGTGTTTCGCCCGTGCCTGTAGTGGTGTGGTCCTGTTGCCTGATCCATCCCTTATTGTTCGCGCTCGGATAAGCTACATCGATTTATTTATTTCCCCTCTTTCTCCATCTGTGGTTGCTGACATTATTATTCTTATCTTTTTTGTTTGTATTTGCCCCCCCTCCCTCATAAATGCTCCTCTTCCAGCTTCTCTGCACTCCTGGTCTGCAGTTTGTAGTGAACCCTTGACCACCAAAAACAAAACTCGGACTCCTCATCTTCCTCAGAGTACCTCAACGTGGTGATTTTGGGTTCTCGTGGCATCTGTTGTGTAAAGTGATTTGTGTTTGGACTTTTAAAAACTTTTTTTAAAGATTTTTTTTTTTTTTTTAACTCTTTAAAAAAAAAATCCAAAAATCTTTACTTAATGGTGAAATAGACATGCTTGCCTAGCCCTGGTGTTGAATTAGCAGCATTTCAAGTAAAGGCATGCTTTGGAACACTACATTGCCTGCTCTATAAAGATAATGGGAGTGGTCAATCACGGTAATTTTGTATTGCTGTCATTAGGTATTAATAATAGACCAATTAGTCTCACACAGACACACCTAATGGTGTTTATACTGCAATAGATGGTGAATATGGAGAAGGTGTTCTGTGTCAGTGTGTCAGAGTCAATGGCCAAACATGGTTCAGAACGCAGTGGTGCTGCTGTGAAGTGGAATACCACACCTCCTTATCTGGCTCAGGGCACTTCATGGCCGTGTAGAGTGCGGCGCTGTCTGGTGACGACAGCCGGACCTTTTGGGATTTTAGGTGCGGGGTCGTATCTCCACTTTCCTTCCCCGAGTCGAAGAGGGTAGTGTCTCCCATCGGGAACTAGGTGAATACGTGCTGCTGAAATGGTTCACTCCAAAGTGTAGATATTTTCTTTTTGCATTTTTGCTGTTCATTCTTATTTTTTGGTTTGTTCATGGATGTGTTGTGTAGGAGCCTTACGCCTCCAGTCGGGCCGTGTGAAGTGACGTCTTTGGTTGGTCGGTCGTTTACTGATTGGTTTATTGCTGTTATCGTTTGGCAACAATCACGGCAGAGCTCATCAGCAAGCTGAACTTCTTGGAGGACGATGACCAGTGTGACCACAGCATGGCCACCAATCCCTTTGAAGACCCTGGGGACTCCAGTGAGCTAAACCCTTTTGGGGACCCAGACGAGGAAGGTATGAGGAGGTCCTTAGTTGGAGGAGGGTGTGTTCTTGTACTAAATAATTACGGTTCTTCAGTGTTAGCCTTTGGTGGCCTTATGAAAGCCTGACGCTCGTCAAGCTGTTAAACGGTTCCTGATCGCTCTGGGTGACATTCCTCGTCGCCCATGGTGACCCAGCCATTCATGGACCAGGCTCACATCGAAGGCATTACCTTCAGTGAGACGGCTTCGGTTGACTTTAGAATAACATTAAATGTATGTCTCTGCTCCAAAAGCAAGGCCACTGACTGATGTGGCAGCACGTCACGTTTGTAGACATGCCAAGTGTGTGTTTGTAATCTGCTTCACAGAGTCCATCTCCAAGCCCGCCTTCCCAGCCAGGCAGAAGGACGAGGAAGTCGTCCATGACCAGGACCCCACCAACCCCTTCAACGAGCCTGACACTGAGTCTTCGCAATATGGGAACCCCTTCGAGGAGACGGACCTTGAACCGGACACCTCGAAGGCTGAGCAGTCGCCACCAAAACCCAGCAAGAAGAAGAGTGTGCATCCGGTGGACATGAGCAAGTACCTGTACGCCCATACTGCTCCAGCAGACGAGGAGGAGTTGGATGAGTATGTACTTGGCGGACCACCGTCATCATCATCCTGCCCTATTAATCTTACCTCCGTACGGTTTCTAGAATTTTCTACACTTTTATTAATGATGAACCCCGTCCCCACGCTAGGTATTCCTCAATACCAGGAACGCAAAGATCATACTTGAACTTGGCACCTTGAGTCATGAACTTGGTCTTGTTTAGCAAGGATGCATCCAGTGAATCCTTGAAATTTGGGGCTGGGCCCGAACGACACTTGGGGATTTTTACCATCCTCTGTACTTCTGTTGTTTAGTATGGGAACTGGTCATCAGCAATGGAAGATGACGTAAAACAGGTACACACAAGAACACAAGGATGGTCAAGTACGCATGCAGAGAAACACCCATTGTCTTGCTGTCCACAGGTCCAATCCCTTTTATGAGCCACGGACTTCAAGTCCAGCGCAACCACTAACCCCCACTCTGGAGGTAAAAATGAAGAGGAAGGCCCCCCTAGCCCCCGCAGTTGCCCCCACTCCCCCGACACCAAATACACCTGAGAGAGCTGTGGGTAGTTTTGCAGCAGTGAAGCAGGAGCTGGCCTCTTCATCTCCCAAGGTGAGCTGCATGTCTTTGATAAGCAACCTTCTCCCAGCCTTAGCATTATTCTTCGGTCAAAGTTAATATGAAACATCAGGGTATGTTTTACGTAGCTCAAGTTCCCTACCTTATCTGACTGCATATAACATCTAATGCAATTCATGTCATCTTGTCTACAATAACTGCATGTGATTCTACCCATACCTCATCTAATTCATTTCACCCTGCAGTGAATGAGTGGGATCCGTTGGTACGGGGAGCGGCAATGTGGATACTCATCCATCCACACTGTCATTTATGGTGCAGACCTTCAGAAGGTTGAATTACCCAGATGTCGGTTGGTTGAGACTTTCAAATGTGGTGATGGAGAGGCATAGGAGTGTGTCTGTGTGAGGGCTGAATCAGTGCAGCAGCTAACATATCTTCATTTTTTCAGAGAAATAGGATTCAAGCCCATAGTTCCTGTGCCCCCCCCTCCCTAAAAAAAATCTCATGTAGCTTTGGCTTTCAGCATTAGAATTAGGCTCGACCTTTGCCATGATTCGAGGCTGAAAGGGATTTATGGAAGGGGCCTTTAGAAAGGTAGATGAAGGGAATGTCTGTCGGAAGGTTGGTAGCAACATTTCAGAAGATGCCTAAATTGCAAGGTACGATTGTGGAAAGTCAGAGCTATAAAGGAGAGAGTTCAGATCTTCTATAGAAGATCCATGTGATCAGGCAACCCCGCCCTTAAAGAAATGATAATATTCTCATTTTTATTAATTTCCCATCTATTTTGAGGTTTATAGATGTTTTGGGTCATATGAGCTACTGGAGAAAGCACACTGATTTCTAGCATTTAGTTGATCTAGTTCATTAGCATCTCAATTTCTTGTGAAATCCTCCATAAGCATCGGGTAACATTCCGCTCCACAAGCCCAGCCTTGTTCTGCTTCCCTCTGATACGCCATGTTGCCTCGGGTGGACCTGTGGCTTTTGTAACACTCAGTGCCTGCTTCTGTCCAGACCAGGCGTACGGCCTTGTGGAGTGCTTGGCGCGCGGACAACTAAATTAGACTTAGATTTAAAGTCCTTCACCCGGCAACCTCGGGCAGAACTGGGACTTGAACTGGAGAAGTATCCATCTATCCAGAGAAAGCTAACTGGTCTGTCAAGCCTTCAGAATGGGGTGAGGCCGGGCCACATGTCTGAGGCCTGAGGAGATGATTGAGCTCCATGTTCTGGTGCCACGCTGCATCTTTACGGCAGACGATTCCCCTTAATCCCTCCCACGGGCCCTTCTGACTTTGAATGTTTTGCTGGAGTTGTTGGTTTCAGCAGGTTTGTGGCCTTAATGTCCTGTGTCCCGTTGCAGGTAGGTGTGGACTCTCCTCCTAATGCCCTGTGCTGTTTCAGTCAGCGGCGCCAATGGCTGCCAGTGCAGTTTTTCCTGCCTGACAGCCGCTCGTTGAAGTTCAGGTGCCATCTGTTCTACATCAGTGCCCCCTGTTGGCAATATAGTGCAATGACATTGGCAGATGGGAAATGTGAGATCTTTTCAGTGGAATTTTTTTGATTCTCCTGCTTGCGACCATGTATAAAGAGGCATTTACTTATACGGTGTATCCCAAATGAAATGAAAGCTCTGGGAACTTTGATGTTGTGTGCCAACCCGGTTTGCTTTCATTTCACAGCTTCATTTGATATATTCCCCCCAGCAATGCAGTAGGTAAAAACAGTTCATAGAATTAACAGTAATTTGGTGTGTGAATTGCGTAAGCATTTCTCTTGGTGGCCTGCAGAGCTAAAGGTGGGTGGTGGACAGGAGGGGGGGGAGACTGCAGTATTTCCGCCCTCCTCCACCTGGGAAAAAAGACCTCCGGTGTGGCCTTCTGCACGGATTCTTTAAGTACAGCGTGGTGATTCTGCTTTTTCTTTTGTCCCCTGTTTTTTTTTTTTTTCTCTTTCTTGTTTTAGGAGAGAAGTTGGGGATTGACGTCTGTCCCTCTGTCTGTCTCTCTGTCTTTCCCTCCATCCATGCACCTACCCACCCATCTTCCCCCTACAGCTATGGCAGGGACATGACTAGTCAGTCAGTCAGACAGCCATTTCTGGATTTTCGCTGTTTCCGCGTTGCTGGAACACTAACTGTGACCTTCTGCCCTCCCTGGAGTCTCTGCCAAGCTTTACCATTTTGATCTCTCATACTTTTTGTGAATGATTTGTTTTCACGTCAGGAAGCATTAGTTTGGTTCCAAGCCTTGGAGTAGCTACTGTTCTGGTGTCGCAGAACCATCAGTGCCAAAGATCAGCGTGCAGAGCCAAAGCAAAGCGTCCGGCTCTTCTGAGCACCTGCAGCGTCAGCTCGACTTCTTAGGCTTCTCAAAGGGGTTTAAAATCTCACAAGTTTTTTGCTTCTTGGGATTACTGCATCACTCGTGGAGAGGTTACGGGACGGGCTCAATGACAAAAACGACGAAAACCACAATGAACCTTACCGCAGTTTCCGGGAAGTATACCTGTTTGAGCGAGGAAGCTCGTGGCCTGCAAATTTCGAAAATCCCATAATCCTCTGTGTTTGATGTTTCGGAGCTAATGGCTTTTATTAGGGTGAGGCCAAAAGGTGCTTTGTGTGGAGAGCGGTTGCTTGGCCTGGTTTTGAATGACATGGTGGGGAAGGGGGGGTTATGGGTAACTTTAGCTTAATCTGGGCTTATCCTGGCCCGGCGCACAGGTGTGTGTGGCCCTAAACCTTGGTTGGGGGGGGGGGGTGTCCCAAGAGATCAATATTGCCCTTGTTGCCAGTGATAGCTAAGGGGGGAACTTGGCATCCCCTTACCCGGGCCCACTCGCCTCCCGTTCCCCTGTCCTTCTTACTGGCACAGTACTTGTTTTAATTAAATTAAATCAATGTAGTCCCCCCGCCTTGCTTTTAAAAGAGAAAAATGTCTCACAAATGTGTACGATCTTGCAGCTCTTTGATGTGCTCCTTGGCGTGATTAGCATGATTAGTGTGCAGCGGCAGCAGCAATAATACCTTTAATCATCGTGTAAATGGCTCCCTTGCCCATCCTGTTGCCGTGCCTCTCCTCTGCCTTCCACTGTCTGCTTGTTGCAGGGCCGTGCCTCTGCCAGGGCACTCTGGACTGAGAGCAGGCTGCGTCCTACCTGGGAACCATGACAGAAGGCTGGTTTTCTCCACAAGTGCTCTTCCTATTCATCCTATTATGTGTTGTTATTTTCTTAGCCGAAGCCGTAATCCACAGTGGCTTACAAGGCTTATAATTGTAGAGTTAATCTTTTTATACAGCTGGATATTACCAAAGTGGTTCAGGTTTAAGCGCCTTGTGTGAGATTATTGGGACCTTTTTGGGAGCTGAACCCCACATATCTGGTTGCTTTCGGCCTCCTCGGTGCCCCGAGGAAGACCCAGGGCTGGATGCCAGCCTGAACCATCTACATGGTGCCTCTTGATGCTAGCCCAGATATGCTTGCTTGGGCATCCCTGCCATTTCTTTCGATAGTGGCTACCCCTGCACCCCCATTACCCTCTGTCTTTATCGACATGGCCTCGCTTGCTCCCCAGACCCAGTGTGGAGTCATAACCTGGGCGCCATGTCTGCGCGCCAGCCCACCCCGGCTGCCGCAATGCCGCACCCGGCCAATCATGGCTGTGATTTCAAACAAAGGTGCCGGCACCTGGGGCAGCATGGCATCCGTACGTGCCACATGACTGCGGCGTGCCCCGGCCCCCGCCGCTTAAACACTCCATTCTCCTTCAGGGCCTTTGACTTCTTGAGTGCCGGTGGACGGAGTGGTGAGCCTACCCTCATGGGCTGCCCCTTAGAAACCGTCGGTGGCTCTTCACACCCCAGCCCCCGGTGTATAGGGGTGTCTTCGTGATTATCCTTCTCCCCGGGAGGTGCTTCTATTTCCCGAGTCGCTTTTGCTTGGAAATGGCATATTTCTCAACCACACCAAGTACAATAAAGGTGTTTTGTTCGAAAAGTGTGGTAGATGCACAGGTAACATAGCTGAAATGGAAGCTGTTCTCAGTGCTGTAGGAGTTTCTCGCTCATGCACATATGTTTAAGCTGCATGTGTTTGTTCTACCTGTAATGACTCTTTCATGGTTAAAAGTTAAAATAACGCTCGAGCGAAAGCCTGCCTGTCTTCTGACGGCGGGATCAAACGGCCCCGATGTGGGTGTGAGGGTTTTTTTTGTACATTTTTTTCCCCTCCTGGCGACATCATTCGAGCCAACGTTCACTAGCGCGTGCGTGGGAAAGCGCCGCTCACGGCCCCCGCCTCTCGTCACGGCTACCCAGAGCTACATCTTACACGTTATTACGTGCTGCCGTGCATTAAGGATTAGCGACGCGAGCCGGCTGCATCGTGCTGCCATTCCATTTTTATTTATTTATTTATTTATTTATTCTCCCCTACATACACCGCCTCCCCCCCACCACCACCAAACTGAATTTAGTCATGGTGTTATCACTTGGCATGTGTGGAGCTACAATTACATAAAGCTGCCTCCTTTCCTGTAGTCACTGTAGCTGTATGACATACCGGGAGGGTGACACACTTCTGTTGCCCCGCTGGACAGTGTCCACGTTTGCTAACTGTGCTTATTTTTTTAAATCAAGTTCAGAATTACCTATGAGTAATATGGCTGCAAAATGTTCTGGCATAAAACAGTTTTACTAAAGCCCCCTTCCCCCAAATCTGGGCTTACATGTCTATAGCTATGTACCCATGTCTATAGCTATGTACACTTTAATTTTCCCTGCTTTGCATGTTTTTGTCCCCAGTGATGCTGAGCTTTTTATTTATTTATTTTTATTTTTTTCTGATTTTAAGTACAAATGGTTTGAGGGCAGTAGATGGAGTATATAATTTGACTGTTGAGCTGCAGAGGTCTGATTTTTCTTTCTGTTCTTTTACTGGGAGAAGCTGCGCTCTTCCTTTACACACTGCCGGTCCACATGGCTCGCTCTCACCATTGTCGCGTTTACAGGGAGAAGCTGCGCTCTTCCTTTACACACTGCCGGTCCTCATGGC
>JAODKM010000058.1:7433649-7443801 GCA_026780845.1 Petrocephalus sullivani | reverse complement strand
TTAACCAAATTGTGGACGTAAGCAAAAGTCCGTATTGTACCGAAAAGCTGCCGTCCGGCCAAATGTTTCACCTGTCATCAGAAGCCCTGCTGATTACTGCGCATGCGCCATAAGATCGCGAGGAGATCACGATCCAAGATCGCACAGCCCTAATGTTGAGCCAAAATTAGATGTTTATTTGATTTTCTTCTTAGTTGTCCGGCCTCCAAGGAGACTGTCTGTCTGGTAAAACTCTGGCCCTCTGACAAATATAGTTGATGAGCCCTGCCATAGAGTATTGTTCATGACCAGGTCCATCCCTTTATGACCCCAGTGTACCCAGCTGCTAATGGCTCCTTCCAGCGGGATAGTGTGCCATGTCACTAAGCTTATGTCCTCTCACACGGGTTTCTTGAACATGACAAGCTAGCAGTCCCCTGTTGGGGGGGTGTTCCTCCTCCAGCTCCCCCACATAATCTGGTTACTTATTTTAGTTAGTCTACAGGAATCCTCCAGCAGGCCGGCGGTGTGTATGGAGAGGTAGCTGCATGCTGAGGTACCATTACACTGACCGCAAACCAGCCTTCAAGCTTCCTCAGGCACTTCAGCAACATCACAGTACCAGCGCGGCCAGGCGCAAAGCTACCGGCACACTCCATTTCTCATCTGCGCAGTCGCTCTGCGGGTTCTGCGCCTTCCCTGCCAGGCAGACCCTGTCCGGCCTATGTGAGGGGGTCCCTTCCCTGTGCCAGGCTCCCTTACTCTAGTGACTGGTTGCTCAGATACTGGGACTGTTTACTGCGTTACTGTTTGCTTATTTACATGCTGCCCCCCCCATACCCCCAAAGCTCTCTGAGATTTTAATTACTACGTTTGGCATTTAAATGTCATCTTCCTGAAGGACAAGTCTGGTCAGTACGCTGTTTTTTCCCCCCAGCACTTCATAAAAGCGAGCAGCTAAATGTTATTAATTATTACTTTTTTCCCCCCTCCCAAAAATGGCTTGTGGGCCGTGTGACGGGATTTCTGATTCCGAGTCTGGCAGAGGCCTTTAAGCTAACCCTTGCTATCAGGTTTGATTATCACCCTATGCAGTGTCATCACCGCGCCATTTTTCGGAGCGTAATTATTCCTGTTTGCGACCCCTTTGATAACGCATACAGTGTTCTTTATCAAATGCACCGATCTCGACGCGCTCGCATTGATCCGGGTCCGACGTCTGGTCAGGCATGATAAGTTGGGGGGGCTTCTCCCTGCTCCCGCTGTCGCTCATTTTTATTTGTTTGCTGTAGTTTGCCTGTGGGTGGCCCATCCCTGGAATACGTCTCCTTTCTAGCTGCCTGATTGGGTGTTAATGTTAATTAACACCTGATTGATGGACTAACTGCCGAATGAGGCAGTGTACTTTGTTAGGGTTGTTCTGAGATTCTTCTTCCTGTAATGTGACGCATCACTTTCTCGTCGCCGACTCGCCCTTCTGAAGCAGGGGGAGGGCCGCAGATCGTTTTCAGCCACAGTGAAGTGCTGGTGCATATTCTGTCTGCTAAGCTGGGAAAAGCTTTGTTCTCTTTATGCAGCAATTGCTGGCTGGATTTACAGCTTCTGTTTGCTATGATTATGGGGCATGTCAAATGATGACTGTTACCCACCCTAGTTTGTTGTTTTTAGAATAACAAAAATTACTCTGAGGGCAAAGCTGTTGGACAAATAATAAAAAAGGATACATTAATTAATAAAAAGGGGTATATCCACACAAAACGGTACTGTGTTAATTCCAGTGAACAAGAGTCTCCCGCTGGGCAAGTGCTTCTAAGGTCTTTGTATGTGTGTGTTGTTTTTTTTTTTTTTTTTTTTTGCTGTTGGATTTATGTGCAGAACGGAGGCCTTTGAATCAGTTGCTTGTTTTTCACTTAAGTTTAATGTTTCGTGTGGCTTGTGCTAACAGGTGAGATTTAGGAACTTGTGCCCCAGAGTGATGTTTCCGGTGGGTGTGATCATCACTCACACACACTCTCTCACACACACACACGCACAGCCTACATGCATTTAGTCCCCGTGTGCGCGCACATTCACACACACACACACACACACACACACACACACACCGGCATGCTCCTGTCCACATACAAGCACACTTGCAGACCTGGAGCGCGTCCACAGACATGGCTGTGGGACAGGTGTCTGTCAGGCTCCGCCCACTCTCCGGAGTGGTTTTACTTGCTTTTCTGTAAGCCGCCCTTTGCAGAGCTTTAGGTTAGCCTCAGCCCCCCTGATGATTGACTTCCAGCCCCTGGGCTTATGGATATAAACAGGCCGCTATGAGGAGGATGTACCCAGTGGCCTCATTTACATTTGGGCTCATTGTGTGTTTAGACAATGGCCACAAACAGACAGTTTGCATGGCAATAGGCGAAATGTGCCTAATTAGTTTTTCTTTTCTTCCTCTTGGTTTGTTTTGTTAATGGATGATTCTTAAGCTGGATTGCAGGGATCCTGCAGAGTGTAAGAGTCATCAGCATTATAGAATACGCATAGTTAAAAATGCTAATTTCCCCAGCGGGCAAAATGATAGCGATCAGAGCTCCTCGTGTGCCTGGGGGGCTTTTTGCGTATTAGGGAGCATTTAATGGGGGCAGAAGATGGCTGAGTGCTGCCAGTGCAGGTACTTCAGGGGGAGACATTTCTGTCATAATTGGAGCAGCTTGGAACCCCCCCCCCCCTTTCCAGGTCCAGGCCTCTGGGGTTTAAACATGAGCCTTCTTCTCTTATAGTATTAGCAGGAAGTAGCCAGTATTGTTTTATTTTTGTGTGTATGTATGTATGTATGTATGTGTATATATAAATAAATAAATTTAAATAATATACACCTTACCTGATTTTAGTCTGATGCTCTCTTGTGGGGCACATTATTATACAGCCTGTCCTATTGTCATATTATTCTTTTAAAATGCCGCAACTGGCCCTTTATTAAATGTGCGAATGCGCCGCGGATGTGGGCACTGACCGTCGGCCTTGGCAGGAGCGGGACGAGGAGCGGCGGCGGCAGCTGAGAGAGCGCGCCCGGCAGCTCATCGCGGAGGCCCGCTCCGGCGTCAGGATGGCCGAGCTGCCCCTGTACAGCGAGGCCGGGCCCGAGAAGCTGAGGGGGCGCCTGCGGCCCGGCGGAGGTGAGGGCACTCGCATCGCTCGTGGCGACGGCACGCCTGCACATCCTGAGACACCGCGCACGCACCCGCGACCGCGGCGGCCTCTGTGCTGGCCTCTGTGCTGGCCTGCTTGTCTGTTCATCTTGCCGATCAAATGAGGAAATGGGGGTCTGGATTTTATTTTTCATCATTTTGGCTTGTGTCAGTTTCTGCCGTTTCTCCATTTCTTTGCATCGGCAGCCAGTTACTGGCCAGTTACTGGTTTGCCAGTATTTATACTCATTAATAGCATAGTATCTTTTTTTCTGTCTTTTTCATTAGCATTTTTTATTTTGTATTGGACTCGCACCTGAATCTTTGTTAATAATGGACCTATCAATACCACAACAAAAAATTGGGTTGGGGAAAGCAAAGCTGGCAGAGAGGAAACTGTCATTTTGGGTTTTGATTTTTCATTAATTGTGGACCTTGTGAAAGGGCGGCTTGAAGGAAAGAGCTGTAGGCTGGGGTTCACTTTATGATCAGAACAGAAAGTATTATCTCGGTTGTCTGATGTTCCACTCATGGGTCGTAGCACGGCATTCTGGGAAGGCAGCCTGCTCACCAACAGACGTCCACAAGTCACAGTGCATTTGGTTAATTAGCGTCACCTCGCTAAATACCAGGCAGCCGGTCTCTTTGATATGAACTGGATTTATTAGGACTTGTTCTCTTGAAAGATGAGCCTTTTGTAACACATGGAAAAGAATGGAGGATCATAGTATTTATCCGGTTCTGAACTACGAACAAGGCCTGTTGGATCTTAAAAGAGGCTCTTCCAGAAGACTGGCTGCATGGAAGCACGGAGTTTAGCATGCGGCTTAGGCTGTGCACCGAGGCCCCAGGCGAGTCTGTCGTGCGTCCCTGAAGAGGTCCAGCCAGCCCACAGACATGACGTGAAGCTTAAAGTCTGCAACTGAATGCCTCCTGAAATACTTTCCAATCATGGAATGCGACAAAACTCCAGTCATGCTCCAGAGTGACTGAGCCTATTCTGTCCATGATGTCAGCAAAACTTAGGGAGATGCAACACTATCAACATCTGGGTCGCTGACATTTGGTTTCAGTGTGACATGTGCTAGCCCTGGCGTAGCGTAGCATAGCACGTGGTGGCTCCAGAGCTAAGCGCTAACCCGCCTGCCGCGCTCCTCTCTCAGGCTACAGGTGGCTCTCTGCTTTCTCTCTCGCTGCAGATCTGGAGGAAAAAGGAAGTGCTGACGGCAAACAGAACAATGTTGATGATGGGGAGGATGATGATGCTGATGAAGCAGATGCTGTCTTAGATACTAACCCAGTTGAAGCTTCTGGGCTCTCCTTTGCTGACGGGGATGATCTTACTAACCCAGACAGGCACTGTGTGTTTCCTGGTAAATGACTCGTCACAAGCTTGCTGCATGAGCTGGCTGCCTCTCCTGTGTCCTGTGGCCTGCCCCTCGTCATCACTTCCACATGCTTCCCCCCCCCCCTACAAGCGCATCTCCTGCGATGTCGCATGATGCTTCGCCTTCCTCCCCCCCGGACGGGCTGTTCCCACTTCCTGCCCGCATGTATGCTAGTCTTTGTCATTCTAGCATTTGGATTCCCTTATTGCACTGCCTCTGTTTTATTTGTTTTATTGATTTTTATTTAATTAATTTTAAAATGAAGTTAAGCAGAACTTTGTAGATATGGATTAGTTCTAGCTTTTTTTTTTTTTTTTGCGTTGAGAAAGGTGCAAAGATTAAACATTTTCCTTCAGATATGTGCAATATATATGCATATCTCTTGAGGTGTCTTTTATTTTGATTGGAACCTGTATCTTTTTTTTTTTTTTTTTTTTTTTTTTTTAAATACCACCTGCCCCCGAATTGGCAGCAGTGTGTCATGTCCCAGTGACTGGCATGGCTGCTCAGGTCCCATTCAGTCTGTAATTTCTCCTTCCTGACATTCCTCCATGAATATTCAACCATGTGTCAGAGTCCCTCATGAGTTTGATAACTATTGCCCCTGTCTTTTAGACTTGTGTTTATTCTTAGCTGTGATGACTTGGTCACATGGTCACTGCTGTCGGTCACTTATGTGGACTGTAAACGGCTGTACCGTTTCAGATTCCTGATAAATGGCTCTTTTCTGGGATTCCTGGTCCTGGTCACCCTCCTGCCCCGCGTGGTTTCCATTCCCTCATGCCGTCATTGCTGCAGGGCTCTGCTGTGTCGCCTTGTGGAGACTTCTCTCTGATCTCTGCTCGCCGTCTCCAGGTGCGCAGAACAGCAAGCACATAGACCTGAAGCTGAAGTGCCTTCTGGAAGTGCGGACACAGACGGCGAACTCCTCTGCCCCCACAGGCTCCTCCCCAGAACCGTGGGGCTTGGGAGAGGGCCCTGATTCCGATGGCCTCCAGGTAACCAATCCCTCGCCTGCGTGTTTAAGCTTGAAACAGATTTCATTGATCCCAGGGGGGAATTTAGGCGCAAACAGCCGCGAGAACGTAGTGCACAGACTTACTATACTCATAGTCAGATGGACAAAGTGCAAAGACACTGCGTAGTGCAGACAAGTAACCGTGATGCAAACAAATTTAAAGAACATGAATGGAGAATCAGACTGTTGGGACAGCCTGCTTGCTGTGGGCTCAAGCCTCTTCTACATGATCTGGACGGCTCGCACAGGCTTTTGCGTTTAGGGCTTAGCTGCCATTTGACATGCCGGATCCCCCTCCCACTCTCCCTGCACTGAGTGTAGGTGCACTGGGGCCCTGGGTCAGCCGGAGGACCCTTGGAAAGGTGGCTCATGTCTCACCCTGAAAGCTGAGTATGGGAAGGGCCCATGTGCCCCGTCGGGTTCTGCATCGGCGCGTCTTTAACGGCCCGATGTAAATGAATATCTGCTCGGCTTGATTTAAGTTTCGTGTTGGTTGTTTGTTTTTTGTATGCACTTCTGTATGTTTCTGTTTTGTTTGTGCTTCCTGTCCTGCTAACGGGGGGAAAGCTGGCTTTAGGCTGTACACTCGCGTTTGCAAATGAAGCCTTCGCGGGAGGAGGGTAAAGCGTTCGGGCCAATTGTGGGGGTGGAGCATCCCGGGGCTCCTTGGGGCGGCGGGGGGGGGCCCTGGGAAGCTCATTAGCGATTGTCTGCATGCGGCGGAAGGCCGCTGCCTCGGTGTCGCTTGATAGCCGCCTGCGACGTTCAGCGGGCCGCGCCATTGGTCACGCATGCCGGGGGCCCGGCCCGCCCCGCTCTGGCGACAGCGCCCTGAAAGAGGGGCAACAATGGCGGTGATAATCATGAGAATGGAGGAAGGGGCCGGGGGACGCGGGGCCGGCCTTATCGCGACGGCGAGGGGGGGGGCGTATCAGCAGGTTCCCCGGCCGGCGAGGGGCTGCCGGGGCAGCTGGACTGGCTAGAGGGGTATTACTGGGGCACGTCCTCTGGGATGGGAGGGCTTACTTCTGGCGGCCTAGTGCTACCTTTTGAATTTGGTTTATCTATCTTTGAATGTTCACACAAGGAGGCTGGGGGGATCCTCCCTTGGGCTTGGGTGGGGGTGCCTAAGCCGCTGTATTGAGAGCTTGTATGCATACTAACGCCCCCCAGCCCCCCACCCCCAAACCAGCTGCCTGCATCGATGCTGAAGACCATTCTGTGGCACACATGTAAAATGACATCACACAGCCACCACATTTCTGGTGGTCTTGAGGGGGTCTCTATATGGCGGGGATTGTAATTGGCTCCCATGGCTGCCCCTGGCCGTGACAGCACCTATTGCAGAACCTGACACTGGGGCAGAACCTCACCTGACATGGGGGCAGAACCTCACCTCGGTGACCCGCTGCCGCCTCCACTGATCACACTACACTCACTGTTATTTAACCCCCCCTTTTTTGCATTTTGAAGAATAACGTGGACGAGCTGCGGGCAGAACGTCTGCGCAGGGCTGCGGAGCGACTGCGCAACCCGGTGGTGTTCAACAAGGAGTCTGCGGTCAGGAAGACGCAGCTGAAGTCTTTCAGCCAGTTTGTGGAGAGCAGGCCAGGTGAGGCCAGCCCCCCCCCCCCGTCCCACGGTTCGCTACAGCTGTGTGCTGATGCGCAGAGGATTCCAGCCTTTATTCCCATCTCTGCCCCACCTTCCTCATTAGCCATGGGTTAGTCAGGGAGGGGGGCCGTCTGATCAGGGATGAGTGGCTTTATCTGCAATGCTTTAGCGTTCCGTCAGTCCCACACAGGATTCTGACTCCTCCTCGCCCCCCCAGAGGTGAAGCAGCACAACTTGGCGCCTGAGGACTCGAAGAGGCCGAACGAGGGGGGAGGCCCTACCACCGACTCGGAGCGCAAGCCCAGCCAGGATGAGGTACCGCGCCCCGGCCCGTCAGGCCCCTGCTGGCACTGCCCCCCGCAGCCCTCCACGCCCTCTGGCCTTTTGCCTTCTAATCTCTTAGCATCTGCGGCCCGTGAATTAGCCTGCGCTGCTCTGATAATCGGCAGATTAGAGAGTGGGGTGGGGGGGGACCTTTTGTTTCTAATAAAGAATTTCTGTAGCTTGCCACTCATATTTCCTCTTTAGATATTCCTATCAGGGGCACTTTCCATTCTCTTTTAAGCCCCCCCTCCCCGCAACACACACACACACACACACACACACACACACACACACACACACACCTCGTTCTCCCCTCTCCCCCCAAAGAGATTTTCCGTATTGATCTGGCAGGATGATTTTAATTATTACAATGGCAGATACCAGGAAGCTGCCTTCAGAGGGATGGGGGGGGTCACAGGAGACCGGCTCAGAACCCCTCGGCCAGCCTGTTTTATTGGCTTGGGTTAATGGGTGTTCAAACCTTTCCATTATCCAGATCAGCCGTGAATTACCAGCAGAGCCGTGTTTGCATTAATATAATATATATGGTAATTTCTTCACTTAATTAACGGGGAGGTTCCGCTCGGCAGGGGAAATGGGCTGATCATGTGTAAAATTGATTCGCCGGGGTAGGAGCCCAGTGGACCTCGGGGAGGTGGCCGCGTTTGACGGGCAGCTTTGGCAGCCAGTCTGCTGCAGCTCTGACTTGGGTTAGGGGCGGGACCAAAGTTTTTTTTTCTTTTTTTTTCTTATTTTAAAAGGGTTTCATGTGTCAGCAAAAAGATTTGCTTGTATGTTTTTTGCGCGTCGTATTTACAAATGGGTATGTGCGTAACGCCCGCTTGCATTAAGTCCTCTGGGGACTGCTAATTGACATCTGAAGATGGGAGATGAATATTTGCAGATAAAAGGGTTACAAAGAAGTGGGAGAGAGACTGTGGATGTGATATGCAGTCATGTGAGACCGGTGCCCCCTCCCTGTGCGCTCCCGCTCTGCACTTTTATTTAAGCCAGATACGGGCCCAGGTTCTCCGTGGGACCTAGAAAAATAATTGAAAAGTTACAAACTTTTTGGAAAGACCCTGACCTGCTCATCGTGCTTCCACCAGGGTCTGAGGGTGGGTCTGCTGGGGGGGGGGGGGCCATGGTTACCAGGTTCTTTCAGTCTCGGGCTTGGCTCTAGTAGTTAGAAATTTTAGGTATTTAATTGGAAACAAATGTAGACTTTTTAACATTGATGTTGACAGTGATGAAGATCTCCCTCATTCTTCTGGCTCTGGTCCTGCTTGCAGAAGGCGTTCAAAGACACCAGCCAGTACGTGGTGGGTGAGCTGGTGGCACTGGAGAGTGAGCAGAAACAGATCGACACCAGGGCGTCCCGGGTGGAGAAGCGGCTGCGTTACCTCATGGACTCAGGTAGGAGGCGCTGTGCACACATTTGCCTTTTGCTAGTACTCAGACGGGCCGAGGGGGCCAGGGTGGAACACAGAAACCAGTACGCATGTTTGCACACACACAGCTGATCACTGGGGTTTCTGCTGCTTAGGTAAGAAGACAAAATTGAGCTGCTGAAATACCAGTAATGGTGCAAATGGGGGAAATGGAAGGACGAGGTCTGCAGAGTTAGCAGTACCTTCGGCACCTGTCTCTAACCCATTTGCAGCCCTCTTTGCTTGGGAGTTTCCTTTGCTCTTCCTCGCAGAGCTGAGCTGCTTTGTGCCGCTATGCAGGACTCGCAGTGATTCTTTACATGTATTTATAGGTACTGTACTTTAGATCAAAAGTTCCTATAATAATAAGTTTCGCGTATTACTGTGTGATAAAGGTGGAAAGTACACATGTTCAGAAAGTACAGACCAAGATTTTGTTTGAACCAACCAACGGAGTATTCAACTGGTTGAACCAAAATCTTGGTGTGGATCTTTCTGGACCTGAACTGTGGGCCTGAACAGTGCTGACACATTGGTTTGGATCTAAGTAGATCTGACTGAGACCCTTTGATTTTCGTTTGAGCACCCGTGCTTTTCTTTTGGTGCGCCACACAGCCCCACTCCAGCTTAGACGCACAGCAGAAATCTGCTCCTCTTTTTCTGTTTTATAATTTTTTTTCTCCCTGGGTGCATTCACAGTAATTGGGGTGGTTAATTTATTTACACAGAGCCGTTCACAGCACATTAAATAATAGAGATAAATGAACAAGAATTGTCAAGTGTGTTCTGATATCAGCCATGTTACAGCAGGGAATGCGTATAAAACTTGGTTTCTATGCGACCATTGTTTATGGTAATTAAGTACACAGATTTATTCCTTGGTTGCCTTCCAAGCCTATGGCAATGGCTGCTGTTGTCCTTTATTAATATGTAATCAGTAAATAGTTTAATTTTCTAATCTGCAGTTTGAGAATTCGCTTTCAAACCACCCTTAATTACCTCCATGGCATAATGATGATGCTTACGGTGGTGCGGAGCCGGCCACGGGGTACGAAAGAGGGCCGGTGGTGCTGGGGGGCGGGGGGGCTCACATTATGGACAAGGTGTGTCTCCCCCCCCCCCCCCCCCCCCCCCCCCCCCCCGGCTGGTTTCGCCATCCAGACGCCGGGGACGGCGTCCCCCCCGCACAACACAAAAAAAAAAACAGAACGGCGGTTCAG
>JAODKM010000058.1:7416784-7427293 GCA_026780845.1 Petrocephalus sullivani | reverse complement strand
GAGCAGTAAGCAGATGTGCAGAGGAGTAGCAGGCAGATGTGCGGGGGGGAGGGGGGAGGGGGGGGGGAGGGGAGGAGGGGGGAGGGGGGGGGGGGGGGGGGGGGGGGGGGGGGGGGGGGCGGGGGGAGCCTGATTCCTGCTGGCTGTTTAGACCTCTCCAATAGTGCTGTTCTGTATAAAAGGCACAGGGAAGTGCCGCGCATTAGCGCTGGAGATCACTGCTTAATAGGATGATGTCTTTTAGCCTTTGTCACCAGATTATTAACTGGGATAGGTTTCTGTTCTCGTCCAGGCCGCCACTTGGAGAGCCTGTTGAGCACAAGTACTGAAATACAGCTCCTGTGCTTTGTCTGTCCTTGTATGGTTAGAAGCCTTTTAATGAAACACCTTTCAGGACTTTACCAGGTGATCGGCCTTGGCTGGTCCCCCCCCCCCATACTGCCTGTCATGCTATATTAATTACTTGAAGTGTCCTGCTTTCTCAAAGGCCCTTGATTCCATCTCCGTGTTGATCAGAGCCAAAGCTAACTGAAAAGTGTGGTTGAGTGGGTAGGGGGGCGGTGTGGGTGGGGGGTGATAGTAATGGTAACAATCATTACGGTAGGAGATAAATAAATAAGACTTCACCTGTTCGCCCTCCATGATTTGGCTTCCCCTGACCCTCTCACTTGCCTTCGGTTGACGTTGGACATTTCGGAAACGGTTAAGGTCAAATTTATTTATATAACACATTTAAAACAATCAAGGTTGACCGAAGTGCTGAACAATCAAACCAGTTCACATATAACGGTAAATGTTAAAAATGAAATAATCATAAAAATAAAATGTAGATGAAATGCATCAGCCACAACTCGTTTTACAAGCTAACAAAAAAAGTGAATCTTTGGGCGAGACTTGGTCGTATAAGGACTGGGCCACTCTAATCTCCAGTGGCTTCTTATGTCACAGCTATGGAGCTGCCACCGCAAAAGCAGGATCACCCCGACTCCTGAACCTACTACTCGGTACTACTACTACTCGGTACTACTAGCAGCCGCTGGTTGGCTGACCTTAAGGTTCGAGTATGAAGGCGAAGGAGCCCTGACAGATAGGGGGTGCCAGCTCGTTGAGGACCTTAAAAACAAGCAACAGTATTTTAAAATCAATTATAAATCAGGTTGTAGAACGTGGCTGTAGTGGGAAGTGTTTGATGAAGCCATGTTGGATAGTTGGGTGGCTTGTAATTATAAGGGATGGGGCTGAATTCCAGCAACATGGTTCCGTAGAGATCAGCCGGGGTGACTCTAACCGGGAGAGCATGCATTCTGGCCTGCGGCAAGCTGCGGTCTGTCTAGGCGCGGCAGCAGCTGCTTCACCGGGGATTAAGAATCGCCACAAAAGCTAAACGACTCCTAGCGAATGGACGGGGGCCCCTGGCGGCCCTTTGAGGCCCCGCTAACGAGACGGCGCAGAGCCACTTAAAGCAGTTAAACCAGTCCTTTGTGCCGAGCACATTCGCCTTCAGCGATGGTCCCGGATCTCGCTACACTCTTCCAGCATATTGAGAATAGAGAAGCGACAGGTCTTCTAATGAGCTCTTTCTTAATCACTGAAAACAATACTCATCACCTCAGACGGCGGCACAGATCGAGTGGCTCCTATTACATCAGATTATTTTGAGAGCAGCAACTCGAGGCCAACGAGGGGGCGAAACGCCGATGGACAAATTGGATTACAGCGTCTTTGGATTAAATGGTAATGGGTCGGATGCAGATTCCGAAAGCTTGCTGTTATCGCAGGTTTCGCTTGCTGTTATTGCAGGTTTTCCTCGATGTTGTCTTTGGGGAAACCTTCACCCCAAATGAGTAGGATATGGGGTGTCCACATCCCCCTGTCGCATAACATTGTGACTAGGGCAGCCTGTCGAAGCCCCATCCACCTCCTTGCTGTGCAGAATGGGGAGCTTGCTGTTGTAATCCATGACCCAATCCTAAATCACCCCCCCCCCAGTTTTTCACCTGTCAGTGTTGACACCTTTTTTAAATGCTAGCTTTACCCCCCTCCCTTACTGTTGGAACGTGTCCCACTCTGTGCCGTAACGCGGCCCACCCTTCGGCCTCGGGGGAGGGTGAGGATGCCTCTGTCACTCTTCGCGCTTGTCCCCGGTAACACCTCCCGGGCACCGGCGCACTGTTCCTGGCCCTCAGGACCGAGTGCTGTCTTTGCTGGGGGCGTCTCTGCCGTCGAACACGCCCTCTGGGGGTCGTTCCCGGGTGTTCAGGCAACGCCCTGGGGGTAATGTCATTCTCGCACCTTTCTTGGAAGAGTCACAAGGACGGGTGCACCTGCGTTTTTTACTTGGTACAAGTCCTCCCCCATGGGTTCGGCAGTTTTTTTCTGGGATGGGGAGGAGGCAGTCCCGTCCGCTGTTCCATTTTGTCACAGATTACAGACTGAATCTCCTGAGGGTCTCCTAACCAGCTTTTTTGTTCTAGAGGCCCCCATGAGGACTGTCCTTCCCTTAGGGGCCACAGTCTGACCAGCTACTTTGCGATTAGTTTAGTGCACGTTAATTGGACCCCATTTTTTACTTTTTTGCATAAAATTGATCTGCAGACAGCACTAGCCGTACTCAGAGCATGGCAGACAGCACTAGTCGCACTCCGAGCATGGCAGACAGCACTAGTCGCACTCCGAGCAATGCAGACCGCACTAGTCGCACTCCGAGCATGGCAGACAGCACTAGCCGTACTCAGAGCATGGCAGACCGCACTAGCCGTACTCAGAGCATGGCAGACAGCACTAGTCGCACTCCGAGCATGGCAGACCGCACTAGCCCACTTTGGGGTCCTGCGTTCACACTGTGGTTCCTCGCGTGGTTATTTGTACTAGTGGTGTTCTAACAATGGGCATACAAGTGCCTCGGGGTAAGGGCTGTAGCCAAGCTGAACGAGACAAAATGGATGGGGAGGGGTGCGACGATAAAGAGTGATGCAGGAGTTCCCGAAACATAATGCACCCTCCGGCCTCTGCTTCCAGGGAACAACAGGGAAGAGGAGGAGTCCATGATGCAGGAGTGGTTCACGCTGGTGAACAAGAAGAACGCTCTGATCCGGAGACAGAACCAGCTCTCCCTGCTGTGAGTTCACATGGCCATGTCCTCGCTTGGGCGGCCCTTGTGATGTCTGCAAAAAATAATGACATGGCATTTAAAATAATTTCCCCGTTGGAGCTGCGGGGCGTTGCAGAGGCAGGGCAGGTTGAATGCACGCTCGAGGGTACAATCGGAGTTCCCCAAATGGGACTCTCGTGCACTTTATCCTGGTATCATATTTTAATTACTGTGACTTTATTAATATACTAGGTTTAATATTGGTCTGCAAGATGCAGTAAAATATTTTCAGAGAAAAATCTGAGCTAAGCATTTAAATTACAGACTGATGTGTATTTAATCACATTATGTTATTGGACTGGGATTTTTAAGAGGTCATTTAATGAAAGTATGATTAAAAATGTTCAGTTTTTTGCTTTTGCTAGGCCTTAAAAGACCAAAGGTATTACACAGGGAATCTGCATTCATTGTGGCCAGGAAGCAGGTGGCATTATTGTTAATCTGCCAGCCGACGCTCACTTTGTTTCCTGTGTGTGTGTGTGTGTGTGTGTGTGTGTGTGTGTGTGTGTGTGTGTGTGTGTGTTTTCGGCCTGTCCAGAAGGGCCTGTCACTTATTTGTAGTAGATTAATGTGGATCTGGGAGGACAGTGGTGAGCGCTTAAGTCAATGTTTATTAAAGGTTCCGTTAAGTGCTTAATGATTTAGTCATTAGCATATTGATGCACTTCCATTACCCACCCAGGGAGAAGGAGCATGATCTGGAGAGACGCTTCGAGCTGCTGAACCGGGAGCTGAGAGCCATGCTAGCCATCGAAGGTGAGACGGGGAGGGGCGTGTCCCAGTGGGCTGGGGGTGGGGCATGAGCAGGAGGCGTGGTTTGGGGCAGAGCATGGAGAGGGCTGGCTGGAGAGATGGGGAAATTAGGGCTGGCAGGGTGGAGTTCAAATGTGTTGAAGTGTCCCGTGTGTGAACGAGGAGTGGGGCGTATAACACAGTCTGTAGCCAAAAATAAACAGGAGGGGGCGGGTACAGTTCCCCAAATGGGACTCCAGCCCTTGGGAGCAAGTTTCGAAGAGGGTTCAGACTTGTAATTTTGATACCTGCGTACTTGCATGATCGCCGGTAAACACGTTTTGGGGGCGAGGGGGTTGGAACCTGTTACTTTACTACGTGGCTACGTGCCAGTATGGTGGGGGTCAGTAAGTAGCAGTGTAGCATTAGTATGGGTGCCACATTGAAATGGACTCGCATAAAGCTGGAGCTTTGTGAGCGTCATTCACAGAAAGTGCAGTAATGTCTTTTCAGATGATAATCTGTGGCGCACACCTTCAGTAGCCGCTCACGGAAAACGCCAAACGCCCCCCTCTTCTTCCCTCTTTTATCGTGAATGTCTTCCTGTGCCTCACCATGACGGTGGCTCCACGAGCTGGAGAGCCTATTGTGTCCTATTGGAGGTGTCCTCTCTGCTCTAATCCTTTCACCTGCGCACCCCCCCCCTTCTTTGCAAAAAAAATGAACCTTTCGCAATCAATGCAAATTGATTTTGCAATTCGATGGCGACCCCTGGCCCCTTTTGGCTTCCCATGGTAATTTCTTTCTGCGCCTGATAAGCTACCTGCTCCATAATAAATCAATTGTAATTAGTTTGAGGGGGACCTGACTGGGGGGAGAAGCTGGGCTTTTTTGCTGAGCTGCTTACTTTCTTCCTTACATTTCTCCCCCCCCCCCACCTTCTCCCTGACCTCATCGCTGTCCTCACCTACATGCCGTTCGAGTCACGGGGTAGCGTTCACCTCAGCACATTACTGCTCATTAACCCTCAGTAAGGCCCCTCCAGAGCTGGTGCTGGGACCTTTTGGTAGGACCTGATCTCTGACCCCAGGCTTCCTTTGTTCTGCTCAAGTGGTCTTTCATTCTCTTCAATGACAAAAGTGTAATAAAGTTAAATAAATGAAGTAATAATTATGAGTGTCTGTATTAGAAGATTGTTTATTCTATGTATAATTAAAATGTGTGTACATATTTGATTGAGTACTGTCTTGTGGAGTAACGGAATACATGTATTGGCGTTACGTATTTAGAATACAAAATATATGAATAACTATTCCAATAGTTACAATTTAAATAGATAATTAGAATACAGTTACATTGTTGAAATTTAATGGATTACATGAAGCGATTTATCTATTTCGCATGTTTGTTCACTGTCAAATTAGATAATGGCCATTTGCCACATTTCCCAGAAGTCCTTAAAACACGCAGCTAGAAGCCTCTGTGCGGTAGTGGAGCTGACCCGACAGCCGGGACAGGAGTGCGCTTCTGTCTGGGAAATTCAGTAACTATAATCACGTTTAAGGGAGGAAAAGGAAAGTGCAACAACATTGTTCAGGGCAACCTGGACCACCCGGGCCACCAACTTACTTTCTGCGTCCAAAAACTCTACTTCCAACCTAAAGAAGCATCTTGAAGTAAGTTTGTCTTTTGGTCTGGCTAAAGTCATCTGCAGCTAAGTGGTCAGCTTGCCTGTCTTAACCCTTTATAGTTATAGTCAAACTGCTAATCGACAATCTGCTATATGCTAACTATGGCTTTTTACCATGCCATTCAGCAAACGTTAATTCTAAGGCAGTATGATCCGTAGCGTTAGCGTCGTGTAGTATGCAACTTCGAGACTACAAACGGCGCAGTCTGTCTGCTGCTGGTATTGTGTAGTGCTGCTCCAAAAGCTGCTTACAGATTAAATGTTTCTGCATTATGATGAACAGGACATGTTAAGTAGACTTCTCATGTACATTTATGACTGGCAATTATTTAGAATCTGTAACCATCAGGGGTTTCACCAACTCTTTAATACATTCAACCAGTTGCTACAGTAGAAGAACATAACGGAATTGTCTTCCTAAGTAAGTATGGTGTGACTGCCACCACATTCATACCATTGTAAAATATAAGACAATGTTTAAGTAATCTAAAGTACTTAGAATACCTTACTCACATTGAGTAATCTAACTGAATACGTTGTGTATTACACTGTAAGGCATGTACTTTGTAATCTGTAGTGGAATACATTTTAAAAGTAACCCTCCCAACACTGACTGAATACTGGAGGGAATGAGAGCCCTCAGAGGGGGGTCACAGGCCTCTCTCAGGCCCAGGAGATGTACCCATAGTCCTCCACACTGGCGTATCTGCACTGCTGATGTAGCCGCTATATAGACAAGCAGTTGCAGGGCTGCCGTCATCCAATGGCATGCAGGAATAGCTGGCCACAGTCCACAGGTGTGACTGACTCATAGCTGTTCCACACACGCGATGCTACACAGTTGTGCACACATTGCCTCAGACTTGTGCATGTTTTGTAACCCGCTCTGAGAATTGGGGGGGGGGGGGGGGCGGTTTTTTGATAGATGGCCGCAGCAGGCAGTCTCTCTCGGCAGGCCTTCGTCAGGAAAAAGGGGGTAAGGCACAAGCAAACACGGCCATGCGTGTGAGTATAACGGCTGACGCACTATTAGACTAATGTGTAAACAGACACCGTTTCGGCCTCTGCCCTGACATCCACCCACTTATCCCCTCAAGGAGGAACATCCTGTCAATGTTACAGGGACTTTGATGCATTGTTCGTTCCTGTTAGTGGAGCAACATCAAAAAGCCTTACGGGATGCGGCGGGGGTTGAGTTAAATGGTGAAGGTGCTGGATTAATCGTAATCGAGTGGGTGGGGTGGCGGAGGCAGTCCATGTGTCATATGGACCTATGTCAAATGCTTCACGGAATGTCACTCGTGTATTTTGTCCACATGCCTCTGATTGACACGTCCATGACTGACACAGATCACCTTCCTTTCCTCGTGTGTGTGTGTGTGTGTGTGTGTGTGTGTGTGTGTGTGTGTGTGCGCGGAGCTTCTCTGCCCTGCAGGCTCGAAGCGGTCATGGTGTCTCAGGCCCCATCGTCGCTTAGATCCGACTGACCTGGCGGTTTTTACTTCACACATTTCCTGCAGTCTGTCGATAGCCACAAGCTGCACGTAGCTTACGGCAGGACGCCCCCCAGCACCTCAGTCACCACTGTACGTTTCTGCTTCCCTTCTCAAGTACGCACTGAACTGCCCTCATACCCTGTTCCAGATGAAAGCATCTGCTAACTTAATACATGTAAAAGGATTTTCATTGTCTAGTAGAACCCAGTTAAGCTGGTAGTTAGATTGACGGGTTGGTTGTGCGGCAGCTGAGGTCATTGAGGTCGGCGTGACGCCCTGAGATGTCCTCTGGAAGGTTTGCTATCACACTTAGGCTCTCCTGCCCTCCCGCCCGCCTAGTACGACTTCCCCATTCCCTGTTGGCTCGCTTCCTCTGTCACCCTGCCGGAGCCACCCCCACATTTCTGTAGCTACCAAGCCCTGCATTCAGAGCTCTTTCACAGGCACATGGAGCTACTTTGCTGCTCTTGCTAAACAGAGTTCCCCTGCAGTCAGAATGTCCAATTTTTAAGATTTTTTTTTTTTTGCCATAGGATCAAGTCTCATGTAGCAAGGCCATGCATTTGCATATGACCGTTTAACAAACTTGCTGAAAAACAGGAGAAAAATTGAAAAAGCTGATAGCACTGTTATAGTACAAACGGGGACAGGCTAGTAAGTATGAGTGCCTGCCTGCCTGTTTGCGTGTGTGCATCTGTGTGTGCGTGTGCTTGCATGTGTACAGGTTTTGCTATACTTGTGAAGAACAAGGGCGCTCACAAGAATAGCAATCCTCAAATATCGTGACTAGTGAAGTCCAAACGCTGGTCCTCAATACGTCAGACTTCATTTTATGAAAATCTGTGAATGCACAGAGTAAAAGTAAAAAACCCAAAAGTCATGCGTTTTGTTTGCTTACTTATGGTTAAGGTTAGGGCTGGGTAGAGGCTAAGAGTGTCGTGATTGGGATTAGGCTTTTTTCATAAAAGTGAATGAATGGTCCTCACTTAGTAGAAACTTGTGTGTGTGACTGCGTGCGTGCTTGTGTGTGTGACTGCGTGCGTGCGTGCGTGCTTGCGTGTGTGTGTGTGTGTGTGTGAGAGAGAGAGAGAGAGAGAGAGACCACGCCAGAACTCCTGGAGAAGCAGCCTGGTTCCCCCAAGCTGGCGAGCGGTTTGTGCTCTTGAATAAATTTTGTGTGTGTGTCTGTGGGAGGGGGGGGTCATGGGGATTTGAACTAGCATTCTTGTGTGGCTTCTGAGGACTCGCATGGTTACCATTGGCTGCATTGTTAGGGTTATCTGAATGGGCATGGACCATGTGAGTGGTTAACGTGATTGCCCTGGGCAATGGGGAAAGGGATCTGAAGGGATTCCGCATACTCTTTGCACTTTTTTTTTTCCTCCCTTAATCTCTTTTTTTTTTTTTTTGGCAGGAGTAGAGAGAGAGGGGGAGGTGCTGGTGGGGCTGGGGGGTTATTTCCGTGAGTGGCTGCAGCCCCCCCTTCCCCGTCCTCATTTGTTCTGCCATGTCGCTCATCATCCCTCCTCATTGTTTACCTTCTTAATGAGGGAGGCGGGGCCAGCAGGGCTGTGACTGACAGCGGCTTGCTTTCTCTGTATGCCAAACCAGGCAGGAACTGTGGCTTTTTGGCTGGGGATGTGTGTGGAGAAGAGAGAATGACGACGGTGGGGCACTGGGGGGCAGGTGGGAGCTCCTGAAACTATTTTTATCACACCTTGCTGCGATATAGGGCGTTTTTGGAACTTGTGTTGTACCCTATTCCCCAACAGACTCTTAAGGCACCTATAAGTTTGTAATTTGGCACTAAAGAGTGATCGAATTGAGTATCTATGACATACTGCCTATCCACCCTCTAACCCCCCATCCCAAAATCGACAGTGTGCAAGTTATTTTTCACACTGTCCCAGTCCTCCACACTGTCCGAGTCCTCCACACTGTCCCAGTCCTCCACACTGAACGCAGTTCACAAAAAACACAAGGGTTCTTCGCGCTTCTCGAACCTTCGAAAGAGTCTGTTAGTTGTTTGTCGTCCTAAGCCACCGAGGAATTTAATTTGCTGCACAGGGGTGCGAGTGTGATGTGGAGGGACTAAGTTGCCAAATATTGGAACTGTGTTCATTTCACTGGGTGCCTGACTTCAAAGGCTGAAGCCTAAAAGAGAGAAGAAGGTGACCTTTCAGGACAAACACTCCAGGCCCTGCATGAGACCAGCCCAACTCTGGCAGGCCACTGCAATGATTGGAGAAGTCTTTAACTGCACTTCTGGGTAGGGGTCTGAAACTTAAATACAGAAAAAATATATATTCTCCTCAGTCAAAAACTAAAATCTGGATCTATAAATATGCAGGTTAAAAACATGGTGGTTAAAGTCAAAGAAAATGGCAGAATTTTATTGCACAAAGTGTAGCGACACCTTCCGGAGTGCCGGAGAACTTTGCCGATGCTTTGACGCAGCAGACGCCCGAGCACCCTGACCTTCTCCAGTCCCAGTGGCCGGTGAGACTGTGCTAGCTGCTTACGGCCCGAACTCCCAGGTTATCATCTTCATCCCACTGGATGGGACAGGTGTATCTTCCACATTCCACGGGTACATCCGGACGCCTCTCAGCGGGGGATGGTGAATCACCATTTAAATGTGCTGGCGCTCCCACTAGACTCCCTGTTTAGCTCCGAAATTCTTATAAATGGAGAGAAGTGTAAATTTGCCGGAGAACATCCGGTTTGCTTTGTACTTATCATGTTTCCCTTTGGGCTGGATCCATGATTATATAAGCAGGCAGCTATGAAAAGTTCAGACTTTCAGCCATTACTGTTAATTGCTGATTCTCAGGTGTGCGTCTGCATGTGTGTAGTCCACGTGTGCGTCCCTCGCTGACCCTTGACTCAGTTTTCGGATTGCATCTCCCCAGACTGGCAGAAGACTGAGGCACAGAAGCGGAGGGAGCAGCTGCTGCTGGACGAGCTAGTCATACTGGTCAACAAGCGGGACGCACTGGTCAGAGACCTGGACGCCCAGGAGAAGCAGTAAGGCTATGGGGGGTCCTGAGGAGCCAATCGGGCGCGGCGGTGGCGGGGTGTCGGGGTCCGTGGTTGACGCCTTTTTGAGCCGCAGCCCATAATCCTGTACAGATCTTATACAGATCCTGGTGCATGCATGCGTGTGTATTTTGGGGGGGTGGGTTGCACGCAGTAAACCAAAGGTACAGTGATGTTGTCCTGTCCCTCCTCAGGGCTGAAGAGGAAGACGAGCACCTGGAGCGAACGCTGGAGCAGAGCAAAGGAAAAATGGCAAAAAAGGAAGAGAAATGTCTCCTTCAGTGATCCCTTCTGGGGGGGGGGGGGGGGATTTGTTCAAATAAACTGTTCTTTTTTTTGGGGACCTTTCAAAGGCACTCTGTTTTACCTTACTTAAACTTCTAGAGTTCCAATTTTTAGCC
>JAODKM010000058.1:7382592-7412350 GCA_026780845.1 Petrocephalus sullivani | reverse complement strand
AAAAAAAATAAAAAAAAAAAAAAAAAAAGTTTTTAAACCCCCTTTTTTTTTCACCCTCCCTCTGGTCTTTTGTGTTGATAACAGTGAAAAAGCCCCCCCCCCCCCCCCCCCCACCAATTACACAATGTTCGCAAAAGATAGCGTCCATTTACAATAGTGACTTATCTATCAAAATAATCGGTTTATAAATTTGATAATCTTTTGTAAATTGCCTACTAAGTCCGACAGCCAAAAGACAAGTACACGTTCGTAAAGCAGAAAGTAAACCGATGTCATTAACCTGCTTAAATGAGTCATTGGGCAATTCAGTTTAGCATCAAATTACCAGTTAGAGTGTATTTTGCGGGTAATTAAAAGTAAACCACAATTTGATTTAATATGTATGGAGCATTTTCAGAGAGTGACACTTAGAAATCTGGCCCCTGTGTTTTTATTAAGATAGTGTTCAAAGGCAAAGCACGCGGAAATTGTCCATATTTACCTCCTATAAGCTATTTCTTTTTTTTTTTTGAAAAAACGAAAAACATTTTCAAATTTAAATGCGCACTGTGCGATTTATGTATCACTAAAATTCACTTCCCTGATACCTGTGCCGTTTAACAACATAGAGAGAGATTTAAAACAAATTAATCTTGCTCATTCATATGACTTTGTGTCGTGTATTTAAACTTCCCGTTCTGATTATTTATTTATTTATTTTATTCTTATTTTTTCCTTGCGACTATTGGGGAAGTTTGTTGTCCTCGGTTTTAATGGGAGGGGATTCGAAATCTCTCTGTTCCGTAAGTGGTTCTCCCTCCCATCTATCACGGAGGAAGCGCACGTCGATTGGTTGGAGTGGGCGGATCTGCAGGTGTGTTACGCTCTTAGAGGGATAGGCTTGAGAGAAGGTGATCAATCTCCATCTGTCTACATTAGCAATCATCCAAACACTGCAAGACACTGAAGAGCAGCCAAAGGTAATGATTTTGAGTTTGTTTTCAAATCCTGGGACTCTTCAGTGCTTGCAGCAATATGGCGAGAACAAGTGCGACGCATCGCGCTTGATTAAAAACTTTTTTGCAAGAAACATTTTAACTCGCCTTTAATTCTCTATTTGACATGTACGATCATTTGTGTCTGTTTAAAACAGCGTTGATTTACGAACTGCTTCCATCGGTGGATATTTTGATTCAGACACACCTTTTGATTATACCCTGAAAGGTGAGAACTTGATGCAGAGAAGCGGTATTTAAAAAAAGGTAAGAGCATGTAAGAACTCGCTCGGTGCCGCTGTGAAATTTTCGCACCAAAGTTGTTCTAACTGACACTAACTTGCATTCCCAACTTTAAATGCGTCACATTCTTTCAATTATCTGGATTTGGAAGCGACAGTCTCTCTTGTATAACCGGAAGGACGACTGATTAATGTGTATATTCGTTCTTCGTAGTCTTTGTATCGCTGACAAATGCTATGCGTAAGACGATTCTGAGCATTGATGTGCAGATCTGTGACAGTATTGATAATTCTCAATTGCAAGTTAAAGTAAATTTAAACGCACGGCTGTCAGATAACAAACATGACTAGGTAAAATCCAGGTAAAACCGTAGGGAAGTTGATCAACGTAATCACCATGCGTATTTTCTGTCTGGGTTTTTTTTTTTTTTGCAAAAAAAAAAAAAAAAATCCTTCTCCAAACGGTTTTATTAATTGCCCAGTCTGAACTGCAATGGTATCATTCATTACGAAGACTGCTACCGAGATGCATCTGTAGTATTAAAAGTCGCCAGTTATACGCTTTCCGGTGCAGGGCCCAGATGGACCCTTCAGCATGGCGCGAGGAACAGTCGACCGTTCTGTTTTAACTTTTCGATTCTTTTAATTTTTTTTACCCTTTATTTTCTGGCATCGAATTATTCAGTCAACAACCTTTATTTTATTTTCTACAGTCGATTATCGCTACTTCCCTTCACCATTTCCAAAATTACCCCAAGTTTCATTTATAAAAAGTTTTGCACAAGTTTAATGTATCATGTAACCGGCTTAGCATACATTGTTATAAATCACGCATTTATTTTAAATATATACGCATTATTTACTTGTGTTAAGATCAAGGCAATTGTGAATCTAAAATGATCATTTGAAAACGTTAAGGCAATTTACAAGTTGCCTTTGCTGGCGGAAACGTTTAAAATCCCATGACATTTAAATACTATTATCCACTCCAGTATGCAGGTATGCAAAGTGTAAACACATCCATCTGGAAATTACTGATAGTTAAAAGGTATTTTGATTCATACCGGCAATAAATGCTCGGACAAAATCCCATTTAAATATCTTATTTCAAATAATTGTTCATGAAACATGTTTCTAAAAATACCTCTATAGGACAGTAAACGAAATAAAAAGTCACTTCTAACTCAGGTTAATAATAAAAATGGTAAATGAATTGTGTGCGCAATGACTGTGAAATAAATTGTAGAATCCACGCCATTTGGAATTTTTTGTTCAGAAAACTATTTCTGAAAGGGACGAGCTTGCCAATATATTGAATTTGAAACTTTTAGACAAACATTGAAATTGGAGGGAAAAAACTACACTTTTTAAATGGCATATGCTCTTGAATTTGCAGTCATATGTGACTTTATGCAGTAGGCCTTGTTGTAATAAGGCAATTTAACACTAAGTTTTGTACATTTTGACGGGAGCAATTATTTTTGCAGGAAAGTTGTACGAACATTATTCCGTTACTAAATTATAATACAAAGCAAAAAATAAGGTCTTTATGTTATATTTAATTTTTCATGTGATTGTAATTTACTGCTCTAAATAGGCCTAACTACTTCAAGACTCGAGGCTGTTTGAATCCAGTTTCGCTATCACATACGGTGCCTAAGATTTGTACAGAACACAACGGCACTTTTCACCTTAATTTTTCGTCTTTTTTTGTCAGTGTTTATAACCTTTTCATATCTAGATCTTTCTGTGTAATCTTCGACTAAGGAAAGCTCCTAACCCTTGTTGTTTTGTGTTTAGAGTATTGCCTCGAAGTTTTCTTCGTCCAGCTAATACATCTGGGGAAATCGGACTACTGGATAGACCTGGGGGACACCCGTGACGGCCTCTAGCATGATGTCATATCTCAAACAGCCCCCGTACGGCATGAACGGGTTGGGGCTGAGCGGCGCTGCTATGGATTTGCTGCATCCTTCGGTTGGATATCCAGGTTCGGTCCCGTTCGGTTTCATGCAAGGATGCTGCATTATATATACCGTCCGTTTATGTAACCAATCAAAGTGTAATATGGGCGTGTATTTAATATACACACAGACGTACACTCAAGCACACGTTTATTGAATTAATAGTCTTAATGATACTAATGATATTGATTTTTATATCCCGTGACCCTGACCAGGATAAGCGGTTAGGGTGAAATTTTAAGTAGGCCCGTATAAAGTACTTATTGCAAATAGGCCTGAAGTCATTTTAATTACTGTACTTATTTCGCCAAATTAATGCTCTTTTCTTTAATGTATGCATGATGCATGATTTTTATGGCTTCTAAAAAGTTATATGCCTTGTTGCGTCTCTCAAATGTTTTCACATAATTAATTCGATTCACATAGTATAATGAAAATTAATATGTAGGCTTCTTTTGCGTTAAGTTGTATCTTAAATTGTACGGTTGGTGTCAAATTTAATTAAACTCGTGACTTAAAAGATTAAAATCCCGGTTTGGCTTTCTTTTCTTTTTTTATATTTTAGCCACCCCACGAAAACAACGACGGGAGAGAACAACGTTCACTCGCTCGCAGCTGGATGTTCTCGAAGCGCTCTTTGCCAAGACGCGCTACCCGGATATCTTCATGAGAGAGGAGGTCGCCTTGAAAATTAATTTGCCGGAATCCAGAGTTCAGGTATTGTGATTACTGGCAGCTGCGTAGCCATAAATACTATTAGCATAAAACTTTAATCACTTTTGGAATGGACTACTCCTTTGCTGCTGTCTGATGTCGGTAACTTTTTCTTGTAACGTTAACCCCATTTAATTCCGAGTTTACACCGTTTGCTCACTCGCCCCCCCTTGTGTCGGCTTTCTGCAAACACAGGGAAAACGGGAGGAATCGCAATGAAACTTGAACTTTTCTTGTCGAAGACCGTAGTGACTCACTGTACAGCTAGGATGATGGTGGCGGATGATTTGTTTTTATAATGACTGCTTTTGGTCACATGGGGTTTTTGCAAAATATACTTCCAAGAGTCTCTTGTTACTGCTCTGCAATTTACTGAGTTATTCCCTGGATTTAAGATCAAACATCATGCTGTTAGTTTTTGCACTAGGGAACGTGTGTGGGTGACTTTTCCAAATTAAAAGATTCTGACATTGTCACCCAATTTTGCTTTTTTTGGGGGGGGGGGGGGACTTGCTCTGGACTCTTTAAAGCGTTGGGAACAAATCCCTAGACTTTACACCACGGCCTTTTCTCAAAAGGTGTCTGAAATGGCTCCCCATGAGCAGAGCCACTCCAGCCCCACACACTGACTCACACTTCTAAAGAGCAACTCAATAGCTTGTTATCCGGGCAGCATTCAGAGGGTCTGAAACAGGACCCACGGCGGAGGCCGTGGCGCCGGGGCGTCCGATGCCGGCTGATAACGGGCCTCAGATGTATCGCCGTGTTGCTGATTTCACGGCAGCTCGCCTGTGTGAGGGCACCAGGCCCTGCCTTTGTCTGAGGGTGTCGCTCTGCTCTGCCCAGGTGTGGTTCAAGAACCGACGAGCCAAGTGCCGGCAGCAGCAGCAGAGCGGCGCCGGCTCCAAGACCCGGCCCGTCAAGAAGAAGCTGTCGCCCGCGCGCGACAGCACCGGCTCCGAGAGCAGCGGCCAATTCAGCCCCCCGGCCGTGTCCAGCGCTGTCTCCTCCTCTTCCTCCTCTTCCTCCTGTTCCACCTCCGCCAGCCACAACGGAGGCCTCTGTGGTCCCTCCGCCTCGGTCAGCACCCCCATCTCCTCCATCTGGAGCCCGGCCTCCATCACCCCCGGCTCGACTGCCCCGTCGGTGTCCGTGGGGGAGCCCGTGACCCCGGCCAACGCTTCCTGCATGCAGCGCTCCGTGCCGGCCTCCGCCGGATCCTCCTACCCCATGTCTTATAACCAAGCGGGGGGCTATGGCCAGAGCTACCCCAACCCATCAGGCTCTTACTTCGGGGGAGTGGACTGCGGCTCGTACCTGGCACCTATGCACGCCCACCATCATCCGCACCAGCTCAGTCCCATGGCGGCTTCCCCCATGCCGGGTCACCCCCACCATCACATCAGTCAGTCTTCGGGACACCACCACCATCACCACCACCACCAGGCCTACAGCGGGGCCGGCCTGGCCTTCAACTCCACAGACTGCCTGGATTACAAAGACCAAACGGCGTCCTCTTGGAAACTCAACTTCAACGCAGCGGAGAGCTTGGACTACAAAGACCAGACCTGGAGGTTTCAAGTGTTGTGATTTCTGACACACTCCCCTCTCAAATAATTTTATTTTATTCTTTTTTTAAGTATGACTCTGAAGTTTGGTATGCATCTGAAACATTTAAATTGACCAATATGACTCACTTTTGTTTCCACCCTAAAATACAAACTTAGTAGTAAAGAATCGATTTGCATGCCCATTTGGGGCACTGAACAGATTTCAGCGTGTTTCTTCAACCGGACCTCGACGGCTTAATTTTTTTACCTCTACCCTTCCGGTCTTCAACGTCGCCAGACCACTAAGAATTTATTCATTGACCCCAATCAAGTGTTGTACAGATTTATTTTTTTTTTTGGATGGAGAAGATGTTTTAGTCAGCTGCATAAAGGAGCTGAAATGTGTAGATATGTATTTAGGTCAGTTGCATTGACCAAGTTCTGTTGGCGGAACTGTACGTGAAATTAAGAAGATTTTTAACCGCACAAACAAATATGAATCCATCCGGTTTTACAGAATAAGAATCGAAAATTCGTCGGTTCAGTGTCAGATTCGGCACTGACGACTTCCGTCCGCATTAACGTGTGACTTAAAATGTTCGAAAGCCACGATCGCCCCAGGAGCGTCCGTTCAAGTTGCACGTTGCTCTGAAGTGCAGCATTCAGTTAAAGCCGGATATGGTGGACGGCGGGTTTGGAGAGACGTATGTAGCCGCAGCACTTGGGCTCGCCGATTCGCCTGGACTGACTCTGGGGGAATGTCCGCTGGACACGTCTCAAATATGCCCGTAAATTTGAATGTATTTAAGGCAAAAGCCCGTATATTCGTGTCCATACAAATAAAAAAAATCAGTTTAACAACGTATTTTTCCAGTGGTCTTTGAGTGGGTTATTTTTTATTTATCATTAAAAATTATAGGTATTAATGTCTCGTTAATATAGAGTATTTTAAAGTGTTAGTTCAAACGCGAGTTTAATTACTATTAAATTCGTTATGCCTAACTGTCAAATGCATAGAATTTGTAGTGTATTAAACATGCAATTTTAAAATGGTATTTTTTTAAGTAATACGAGGAAAAACCAGCACCCAGTCTAATAATTAGTTCTAGTTTATTTAATTTTTTTAAATTTCGCATTTAGATGGCAGATGCGTGCAGTGTGGTTGTATCGAAGGCAGACTGCAGGGAGATTCCCACGGTCTGCGTAGTTGATAAAATAAATTATTCAATTTGATGCTGTATTACTTGGGTTTCGATCGTATTTTATTTCTAATAGTTTGTGAAATTACAACTATTTGTACTATATATATATATTTTTTGCAAACTGCGCTTTTGCTTAGGTCAAGTTTCTCCTGTGTCTAGGATGCAAGTTAAATGCATATCATAACGCCTTGCCCGATCGGGCAGTCACGCCGTGCTAGGGCCGTACTTATCACGGTGGCGCACTTTCACCAAGCTCTTGGCGTATGCTGAATGAGCTTATCTCAATTAAGCCGGAGGAATATTATTGCTTTTGATTGGGTAATTAGGTGGGTAGGCCCAGGCTAATTGGTCAGATCCAAAGGGACTACATTACAGCAGCAAATCGCTTTCAGTAAGTCACTATTATATAGAGGCCGTTTAAAAAGAAGCGCACAGTTATCCGTGACAATATTTAACGACTTTCTGGATATTCGGACAGTGCGGTAGACGAAACGTCATTTTAGGTTTGAGAGAAATTTCAATAGTGGTTCCATGGAAAGCCCCATCACCGCCAAATTTAAGTCTTTAGACCAAAGATAATTGTTTTATTCGTTTGGATAAGTTCTCACAGCGGTCAGTCGCATGCATTTATATTATGCAAACGTACGTTTTAAAGATGTGATCCAAGCTGACACACCATGATGTCGGTTTTAAATTAATCATGCTAATGCCGATAATGAAACGACTTTTGGAGAATGCATGCAGTCACGCTTTGAGAATTCTGTGTTGTGAAACTGCGAATGGTTTGATGCGTTAATTTGTTTTGTACGCCTTGAAAAAAAACATCGGCCATCCGTCTGGTTTATAAAGTAGAAAATTGCTGCTTGCAATTGCACGAAATCACCCCGTAAACAAGCGTGGACAAATGAATGCGTGCTCCTTGCCAAACATATGCTGTTCTGGATGCTCATGACAACTTTTTTTTGTATTTAGTTTGTCGTCACAGAGGAGGACAAATGCGCGCGGTTTCAATTAACACCGGCCCGTGCTCTTTGTATTGTATGTTAATAATTATTATGTAGCACCTGAATAAACAGGCCTGACTAAACAGACCTGTCCATGAGGACACGGGAGCTGTTTGCTCTGCCGCGGTTCTTGCTGGTACCCACTGGGCATTGTCAGCGGGCCCCCACCGCTCTTAGGCGCTTCACAAACACGGCCGGATTTGGTGAATTTGCATCAAACTGGGTGGACCAATATGGAAAATGTATTAAGGAATCCCATGGCCGCCGGTGATCGCGTCCTCACAAAGAGCACCTGTCCGGCGCCCGCTGTTATTTCTGCAAAGTCGAATAAGGATCTACCCCCATCTGACCACAGGGATTCGCGTAAATGCAGTTTTCAATCAGCAAAGGACGCTGAAGTGCTCTTTTTGAAAGGTTCGCGCTGCATACTCGCTATAATAAAACGGCATTTGGCTATAGTACTCGTAAGTAAAGTTAAAAACTAATTTCTCAGCCAGCCTGAATGCGATCAGTTTTGGTTTGAAAATATTTTACTGCACTATCCTGTGGTAAGGAGCAGTGGTTGTTTCCATTTGGCCTCTTAGCCGAATAATCGATTTATAGATTTATTTGAATTTGGATGGCGCTGTAATTGCTTTTAAAGTTTAAAAATGTTTAGAATTCCTTGATATACAGAGGATATCAGGGAGTTAAGGCAGAATACTGAACATGAACTGGGGTCCACTTATACTGGACTAAATGTATCCCCGGGCACACCGATTGCACTACAGGAAGAATACTTATTCTTGTACCTCAGACTGGTCAGCGGTACATAGGCCTGTTTAAAATCACGTGTATTTTAGAAACGTTTTGAAAGCGGCAAGAGGCAGATGTTGCCACAGCTACTCTTGGATGTATTTCTGTATGCTTCCAGATCATCATCGTATTGATTTATGGACGGTCTATGTTAAGTTTGAGGCGATTGCCGTAAAATTTAAAGATGACTTGTGCTTTGCAGGCTGGTTTCTTAGAAGTGGATGTACCAATGAAAAAATTAACGTTGCCGCTCCGAAGATCTGTCGTGGCCCTGTGTTTACCATTATAATCTAGATAACTTTGCAGCTAGACTCGGGCGGCCTGATTCAGATACAAGCTTGATGGGATACGGATACGTCATTAGGTCAGGGTGGGAGGGGCATTTAGCTCAGCCAATCAGAGCGGAATGGCCAATTTGTCCAAGGTTCTACCAGCATCAGCAGTGCATTATACGCCTCTGCTTATTTCTATAAAAACTGCTACGTAATGACGTAAAAGCGTATCCGTTACGCAGACGTATCGCACCCCTCTCCGAAATTGTACGTGGGAGTCCCTCGCAAATTGATAGCAGGTCCCTAATACCCGCAAACGATGTGCAATTTCCACGAAAGCTGCAGTTCTGCAGTTAAGCGGCAAAAACTGCCCGGCAGAAGGTTTTTACCTCCAGCACCCCAACACCTTACCCCCCCTCCCCTCCCCAGCCAGTACTAGGTTTGGGCGCTATCTGTACCGCCAGCACCCCAACACCTTACCCCCCCCCTCCCCAGCCAGTACTAGGTTTGGGCGCTATCTGTACCTCCGGCCGATTGTCCCTTCGTCCGCCTCCCTGTAATCGCTATGGCAGTTGTGGGATCTGTGGTTACACGTCATTTCTCTGGTCTCATTATAATATAAAAATTGACACTATATCACAATTAACTGTTAGTAACACCTAGACCTAGTGTACATGGAATGAAAAATGGTTACAGTGGATTTTTCTTTTTCACCCATAGTCCAGCCCCCTGAAAGTTGGAATGACAATGAACTAGCCCTTGGCTTAAAACGCTTGAAGACTCCTGATCTAGACTAATGGTTATCAGTTCAAATGCATGGCAAAGTGTTATTAAACAACGTACTTTGTCTCTTCAGTTAAACACTTGTCTATCAAAATAGACAAAGTTTAAAGCTGTGAGCTGGATGAATCACTTGTATTAGTGGGCATGAAATCTAAAATGGAGGCCTTATTTTTTCTTAATGCCTTAGTTGTCGGAGCTTAGTTGTGCAACCTTTGTTTTGGTACTACAGCAGATTTTGCTGCAGCCTGGCTGATGCCTCCTGGACATTGCTTTCTGCGTGTGTTGACATGGCTGACACAAAAAGATGAGTTTTCAGTACTGGTGAACATTTTGTCCAGCTTGTGTTTAGTTGGCTGCGCGCAGGGCGGATGTGATCCAGTTTAGTCTCCGTTCACCCAGACCAACAGATGCAAACAACTCGAGTTCCTTTGCATTCAGTACTTATTTATGAGAGCGTTAAAATGGTAACCGTGCGTTTTAGGTGTCCAGACTGGCATGAGTGTTGGCGATCAGCTAGAGAACTCTGGCAGAATGTGATAGGCTCTGACGGGCCTATCCGGAAGCAGCCATTGGATATTGGAATGGCTTTTTTTTTTCTTCAGGAAATTGGGTTCTGGGCAAAATGTCTGCCTTTCTGAAAGCACGTCCATCCGTGCGTTAGCCACTTGTTTCTTCTTATCGTCTCCCTGTTTCCTACTGCCATTACGCCGAATCGCTATCACCCAAGGGAAGAAAGTTCTCTTTGAAAGTAAACACGTGCCGTTTAAGCGCTGGATCTCTGATAGTGTCACTAAGTACTAGACACTATTTGTACACTGAAATGAATGGTTTACTTTGTATATAATTTTTTCTCTATAGTACTCGAATGAGTAAACTCTGTAATATGGCCTGGGCTAAACGGAAGTGGTCATCTTAAACCCTTATATTTCTAAAACTGACTCCCAACATGGCAGAGATGGCAGCCTGCGGTTTCCACCTCAGGCCCCCAACATTGAGGAGGAGCAGGGGAATTGGGGGAGAGAATGATCAGGACCAGCACAGTCTTCCCACCATGACTCTTCCCCCCCCCCCCCCGGACAGGAATGTACCAGTTTGAAGTAAGGCCTCAGGTTTTACAGTACGGGCAGAAAATGGGGGCTTCTACAAATAGCTTTTCAAAAAGACAGCTGAATTCATTGTGTAGTAATTATGGTTTATCATGGTTAATACAATAAAATTCTGCGATAAGTTCACTACAAGAAGTTTTTCAAAGAAAATACTTTGACTTTGAGTTGTAACGACTCCCCCATTTACCATAATATTTTTAACATGCCCATGGAAAAACGTAATTGCTCATAGTTGAACATGACATGAGGATTAACGGCCCATTTTGCATCAGTTTTATGAATATTTATGTATCGGATGGCTAATGGGAGACGCAGATTCCGCTGTATAATCTGCACTTCTTATGAACTGTATCCTCCACCCCTCTATTCCTAGGGCTGCAATCCGAAATTTGTATGCAGGAAATCTTTTCAATGCCTGGTACAAAATTACTGCGAAGGATGAGGTAGGAGTGGACTGGGCCGATGTGCGTGCAGGGAGCCGGATAATGAGCGTCCCCCCCTCTCTGAAGTCTGGCAGCAGCTTGATTTCCTTTAAAACCCACAGTAAATATCAAAGCATGTATTGTTGAATTAATTAATCTTAAAAATAGCCTCTGATGAACACATCAGTAAGGGAGCACAAAGTATAGTTGTCCATTTTTTAATGAGTATAAATACTTAAGACAGCAAATTTGGGGGAGGCGGACTAATTTTGTCACTATTTATTTTTTTACGGTGGAGCGAAAAAAAAATCTTTCACAATTTCCTGTCCATTTCCAGCATCACTAGTTGTGTGTTTTATATGGAAATCCTCTTAGAATGCAAAGTAAATAGATTATGATACTGCGGAGGATTAAGGATCGCTGGATGTTGTCAGATTAATCCCGTGTACAGGCAGTCAGCGGTCCCGCCGCTGCCGCCGATCGCGAGAGCGCCTTCGCTACTTAAAACCCCGGTGTAGATTTCTCTCATGAATAAGGAACATGCCTAATGTTTGCGAAACGGCGGTGAAAAATACAAAAACCAGCACCGCTACACGTTGGACTCGTTCGCTGCCTGCCCGTCCTAGTTTGTCTCTGCACTCGGCCCTATTAGCCAGACGGTGTTCCTACTAAGATTTAACTTAAAACATAAATTTATTCATATTAAAATTGTCTGCATTCGCCCAGAGGAGGAATCTGAATTAATTGTAGCTTGACTTGAGCTAATCCCTTCCAACAGATAAATGGTTTTAGCGCTTGGCGCGTGTTTGCGTTACAGCAGTTAACACGCGGGCACAGTTAGAGAAGTGAAAATACTTTATTATTAATAAAAAAAATATGTACATTACAAACAAGATTAAACATTTGACTGGCAATAAAGGCGTGATTCAGTTTCATATCCAAGGTTGCATTTGGCTGCCAATGCGATGGTTAAAATGGCGCCGCGTGGGCCAGAACAGATGCGGCTTACAATGGCTGGTGAAAATGCAACCGTGACAGATTAATTGTAAAAATAAGTTTGTGGTTCTTCACACTAAACCAAAATGAATAATTTTGAGGGACCCCATTTCTGCAGTCACCTGAAAATGAAAGAAAACAAGAAATTCTTAAACTTGAGTTAAGACTTCACACATTAAATAGGCAAAAAAAAAAATCATATATAAAATATGTACATGTAAAATGTAAGGGATTTGAAAGACAGTGTCTCACCTGATCTTCACCTTCAACTGGGTTAATTTCTACAAAAAAACATCCATTAAAAACAGGTTAAAAGTTGGCAAGTGGAAATGCGTAGCATGCAGTGCAGTGCTAAAAGACGGCTTTTGAGAGAGGTGCAGCTCGGATTTGGAAGATAAACTTATCAAAGGTCTTGAGAACTTGCAGAACGTGAGAAACCGCTCATGGCTGTAAACACTTACCCCTCTTTGAGAGGCCCAGATCCTTCCTCATGTTTGAGTTAGGCATCAACTCGGCTACATCTTACTTTTCCATGTCTAAAGAGTTTGGGAACGCATGGTTCTTCAGGGACAGGCTACGTTAAACTGGATGTGGAAAATTTTTGGATTTTGCTTTCGTAGGAATGGACACGAGCTGAAATTGGGCTGAGCAATCCAGCAAGACGACTGAACCGACTTGGAGTGAAACTTGTATCATTGTGAAGAAGATCAGGAGAAATAAGAAAGAAACTGTTGGATAAAATCTTAGCTGAACCTTCCGATGTTCAATGTATTTAAATGTAAACATCTGCCACTCAACTGAGGAATTTTTGAAAGCCTGACTTAATTCTGAGCGACTGGTTTATTTTATTTTTTAAAATCTGGGTTAGGTAAATATAGAAACCGCTACCCATATTCTGGAAATAATCCTTCATCTGGATTGCTGTATGGCTGAGCTTTATGAAACCGAGACAATCAGTGAATCGCATGAGTCCTTTTGGAATTTAAATTTGACAAAGTGTGAATGTTTTAAAACTTGATGCCCCTCTGAGATGTAAAAACTGATATTAGGACTAACAGAAAACAAAATTGTCACTGGCAAAGTTTCAAGACTTTTGCTCTCCAGGAAGTGTCATCATGCACTTTTGGTAACATGGCCAGGGAGGGGGAACCAACATTTTTTGTGAATGTAGAACCTCTTCATAGAGACAGCAATCTGTGTCAAAATTACAGTATCGATCCTTTTTGGTGCCAGTTTACCAAGGGGGTTTTTCCACCGCAGCAAGTACCGTACTTTCGGTACTTCTGGTACTTCCTTTGTGTTGGTTTTCCACTGGATGGTAGCGGCGCCAAATGACATCAGTAACCGCCCACGACTGACCGTCACACCGCTCAGTGCTGTGTTTTTCACCAAAATGGTTTTCTTCTGCCGTAAGAACTGGTACCAGTACCGAATAAAAGAACGACGTGGGACGGGGCATTTAGTACTGAATCCGAACAATGGCTGCAGTATGCAGCTGGGTGATGTTAGATATTAAATCTAACATCGCATGTTATGCACATGCAGTTCTTACATCGCTAGTCAGCTACATTAAGATCAGACTTTTAATTATATGGACATTTTTACAGATGGCACATTTTTCCTCTGGCATAGGGAAAAAGCTTAGCTAACTTTGCAATTTTAATGCTTATTCCTTGCATAGATTGTATTTATATACAATATATGTTTTTAAAATCAGTTTAAAGTTTACCTCGCTGCTTTTGCTTGGGCGTTGCATTCGTTCTCTGAGATGATCATAATCATTCTCACCCTTGCTATTTAAATCACTCCTAGACAGGTTTGTGAGAAATTGAACTTATTTTACGTTAACTAACTTATAAATACCCCAATATTTATTACAACAAAATCACAGCACTATAGCTGGAGACTGTCCAGGACCGTGCTGCAGCAGTAGGCTATATATTAAATAAAATCCTTTTTCTTATGCCATCCTGATCTTGTTGTATATGTTCTTCCGACCAGATTGCAATTATTTTTTTTACTTTGTTGTTTTCGGAGTTCGTAACGTTCTGTCAAGAGGGCGATAACATTGTGTTTCAGAATCGGGCTATTTGCATAACCAATCGTCAGCGAAAGCGTTGCAAGTTACGCCGCAAAAGTACCGAAAGTACCAAAGAAGTACCCCAACTGGTTTGGCACTTTCGGTACTTGAATTTTAGGTACTGGTACTCGACCGAAGTCAATGGAAAAGCGAAAGTACCAAACTTCATGTGGTGGAAAAGCGCCCTAACTGGGGCCCTTCTTGAACCTCTAATCTCTTCACTGAACATTAGGTTGGTCAAGGAGATCCTAAGGAGCTTTTTCTGCATCCCATCAAGGCCAGGGCATGCGGTATCTATTACATTGGCTAATCTCTGGGTGAATGATCATTTAGTATTCATAACACATTTGTTTTTTTTTTCTAAAGCTCAGACTTTAATCCAAGGCTGCATGGGCTGTCAAAATGCAACTGGACTGTTTGGGAAGGCTCAGCTGTGGTCACTCACCTGCTTGTGTCCGGGGGCCGTGCCGATTTCCCATCGCGATGCCTGAGAAGACACCCCTCCGGTCTCTGCCTCCTGCGGTCACACTGTAGCCAGAAGAAATGGACCCTGGGATTTCATAAACATTCTTAACCTTCAAAGAGACAGGATGGACAGTGGGGGCTCAGGGGGTTGGAACACTGTGTCTGTCATGGGAAGGTTGCTGGTTAAAACCCCAGGGTCGGCAGCATGATTCACCATTGGGCTGTGAACAGAGTGATCAACCCCTAATTTCTCCAGGGACTGTCTGAGTCTGCTTTCTTGGGATAAAAACATCTGCTAAAATAAATGTGAACATTACCTCTTGTGAAGTGCTGTGAGGTTCTACCGGTTGATGGGATTGTAAGGTTCTAACCCACTGGTACCGTCCTTCTGTAATTTGGTACCCACGCCAAGGTGCAGGTGTGTAAAGAGATACAGGAACTGGCTTTGACAGCTAGCTGCTGCCAGCAGGCCCCGTGCCCCATCCTCGAGCGAAATGGAAACATCAAGTGATTCACCAAGCTGCAGTAACACAGCGGATGCCAACTGGGGGGGCACCCCACGGGATACGACAGACGGCACAAAACCGATTTTCCTCCCTCCTCTGGTGCTTCGCTGACCTAGCGTTGAGTTTGGAGGCCTCCCCCCCCCACCACCACCACCACCACCACCACCAATCTTGCTAAGCCTCACTAGCTTTCCATAAGCAACAATGAAACTTCATCCGAGACCAGATTAGATTGCTCAAGGAAAAACAAAAACTAACGAGGGGAGGGTGGGGGGGCAAAGGGGAGCTAGCTCTTTTTTTCCTTTCAGGGGCCATTATCTCTTCTAAAGCATCTTGATCAGCTTTCTCCCGCTCTGGCACAGCGAAGGCCGGCCGTGGCAGGGTTTTGGGTGCCAAATTGCCGTAACCCTCTTACTCTGTGTTCTAAAAAGAGCTTAAGTTGGTCCATCGTTTTTGGGCTGTGCCTGTTTAAATTGGCCAGTGCAGGGGATAGGGGATTTAGGGGCAGACAGGCGGGGTAGCTGGATGGGGTGGGGTGGGGTGGGGGGGCCACCGAGGCTTAAACGAACATGTGGCAACCCTGTAGTCAGCAGCTGTATAGTCAGCAACCAGGAAAACACCTACAAAGATGAAATGCTGAGAGCCATCCTGCAGTAAAATACAGAGATCCACATTAACCCTACCGAATTCTGGGAGGGGGGAGGGGGCACTAAAACTATTACTACCTCTCCCAAAAAACATAGAAGGAGGAAGATGCCCAGCATATCACATCTGTATTGAAAATGTGTCCTTTTGCCTAGTGATAGTATCTGTTTTAAGGGACATGGAACACTAACAGTAACACACAACAGGAGATGCTCCAGTCCGGACACCTGCGTGGACAGCATATCGGCACATGAGCTCGGCCCGCCCCAGGCCCACTCACCGCATAGCCGCGCTTTCCTGACAGTACGGCCTGGTTGGGACTCGAGCCCGCTCATTGGGCAGAGCCGGAGGTATCCGCTCGGCCGCCTCGCCTCTGGGTCGCCCCCTCGCGCTGTCAGTCACAGAGGGGTCACGCCCACAGCCCCCCGTTCCTTGCATATACGGCTCCTCCCCTGGCAACACAAACAAAATCAGCCCAGAACTCACAGGCACTTGGTCCCCCGTCAATAAGAGCCTCCTGTGGGATCAAAGGAAGCCGGAATGTCTCGCTGGCTGAGGGTCCGCCGATCTAAAGCATTGAAGTCAATAGGCTTTTCAGACCATAAGAGGTAGGGATAAGGTTGGGGGGGGGGGTGGTTGTCAGAGCATAAATGTGAAGCTCTCGATGAAGACCGAATAACCCCACACTCAGTACGGAGGTCCCTCACCCCTCCCAAACGAGCCTCTGCTACCCTATAGCAGCTCTTCCCTACTCGCCCTCTCCATTCAACCCAAATCACTTCTCCATTCTAAAATTCACCTGCTTTTTGCAGTAAACGAATTCATCCGACAGCATCTGTAATGCTGGAGCAAGATTCACATTCCTCTGATCACAAGGGCTACTAGGAACCAAAATGTGAGCATCTCAGGCTCCAAGGCTACCGTATGGAGTGTGACCCCTGCACTGCCAGCTGCAGGAAACTGTATGGTGCATGAAATGTTACCACAGGCTTCAGTTTTCCTTCACCTGGCCCAGTAGTTGCTAATTCTGCGTCGATCTGGTTGGCTTTCTTCAGCGCCACCTCTGCCAGCACCATCTCCCCGTTATCTTGTGCTATGTAATGGATGTCCTGTGAGGGTACAGCAAAATAAGAGCTTAATCTAAAATGAATCTGGACTTCAATGACAATTGTCCATTTACCGGTTGTCAAGTCTGTGGCAGGAGGTGGAGGGAAAGTGACCGGCTTGAAGCAGACATCAGAGGGCCAGAGATTAAACGTGCGGCGACTTCTTAATCCAGTCACACCGTTTTCGCAAACCTTCACTTGTGATTCGGACTATAAAAAATGCTGGGGGGGGGGGGGGGGGGTCCCCCGACAGGAAAGTCCAAAACCCCACCCGAATTTGGACACATCCTCTCGGTTTTCCTTCAATCCATTAGGCTGGTTGGCTGGCCTGCGTTGGGCAATTCTGCTCAGCAAAACCTTATAAACACTGATAAACACTTGTTAGAGGTAGAGTGGCCTGCCCTCCCAGTAACCATCCAAAACCCCACAAGAGGCCTCCCTACAAAAAAATAGACTAGACATACAGCCACATCTGCTGAATCACTCATGAGTAGAGTCTTCCAAGCATGATCAGGCGAGCAGAACACACCAAAGAGTTGGTTCCCATTTCAAATTATACCTGGAGGACTCCACCCGTCAACAAAGTATGACACTTGTTTTGGCCTGTAAGCCGCTAACACTCCGGTCTAATCCAACGAGACAGCCTTGGTGCACCGCGACGACGGGCCTTGTGCCTGACCGCCCCAAGGAGGCAAAGGTGGGGTACCAGAGTCGTTAACAAACAAAGCAGCCACACAATGCAGACACTGACAGCTGACGGGTGACCTAATTGGGTACGTCATCCACGAACTATCGAGGGGTAATCAGAGCTGGAGAATGCAGTCTAAAAGAAATCCAAAAATACTCAAGCATGCACCAACGCCCCCTGACACAAAATGTGTTTCGGCTAACAAAGACCTTCTAATGTCACTTTAATTGTTTCCTTTATGACAATCAAATTCCTCCAGGCTGCAAGTTAGGTAGCCTATTACCCTGAGGGATGCTGCTGATGGATCAAGGAGGCCCACTTGTCCACAAGGAGCACTAGACCTCTACATGCATCTGTTCGTGATTCAAAGGTTGTTCCAACTTCTGTGGCTCATTGAAGGGGGCGTGGGGTGAAAGGTTGTGGTCTTCTTTTTAAGCCCACTGTCCTCTTTGCCATTTCAAAAGCAGCACATGGGACAATTTCATAATTTATTACTCTCGCTACGCTTCCTTACAAGATGCGAGTCCCCAACCCTCCCCCCAACTTCGAGATTCCACCACCTCCTTGATCTTCCCCTCGGCGGAACCTGTTAGTGCGGAATGAGCCGGAACCTTCGGGTCTGATTACCGGAGAGTGCGCGGGGCAGGAATGAGGGGAGCGTCGGCACGGCACACACACCCATACACACCAGACGTTGCTCGGCAAACCCCGAGGCACAGGAACAGCCCCGAGCTCTGACACCGGAGCCATGGCTGGGACCGTTTCCAGCTCATTCTCATCCAAAAGTTGACCGATGCTAAAGACACTAAATGCAGTTCGATTACGTTCTGATGCAAGAACAAAAGACATTGAGGTCATGATGATTTTTTGTGTTTCTCAATCTGGTCCTTGGGGACTCACAGTTGGTCACCTGTTTTTGCTCCCTCCAAGCTCCTTGTCAGACAGTCCATGTGGACCATCTGTGAGTCCCCGAGGACTGGATTGGAAAAACTGGGATAGGCCATAAAAATACAGGACATCCTCACTGTCGCCTGACACCTCCAGGGTTGGGGGACTTATTGTCACTTGCACATTTAATTTGTACATGGTGTGTCTATGATCTCCTGGTGTTCCCCAGGATATTCTGGTGCTGTCCCACAGTCCAAATACATGCGGTTGGATGTACCGGTGTTTGTAAATTTTGCATAATGCATGACTGTATGTGTGAGCATTCACCCTGTGGTGGACTGACATCCTGTCCAGGGTGTCCCCTGCTCAGTGTTTCCTGCACTGGAAGATGGATAAAAGATGTGGTGATACTTGCCATGAAAAGGTCTCTGGCACCGATGTCTACAGCCAGTAGAAAAGCCTTCTCAAACCGCTGGTACCTGGAGATGGAGTTCAAACACCAGATCAGACTAACGGCAAACCAAGGATTCAAAGTACGTCTTCAGAGGAGACCCGTGTAAAAGTAGCAGTTAGAACGTGAGTGAGTGAGACTTATGAATCTCCGGATCGACCGAGTTTCGAAAGGAATTATAAGTGGGCGAGTCATAGAGGTAGCGTGATGCAGAGGCCAGGGCGAAGGGCTTCGTGAAAGACAATCCAGAAGTGACGCGTGCACTCGCAAGCCGCAGGCGTCAGGGTCAGAATGCATATCACAGGTGGGGAGTATAACTCCGGCACACCCTCTGAAAACCCCTTCCGCTGATACTGGACCAAAAGAATGCGGCTTCTGCTTCATGTTGACGTGGAGGAGAGAACAGCAGCACCGTGCTACGGATCAACAGGGAACAGAGTCGAGAATTTTTTTCCATTGCATTTAGTTATTGAAATATTTCACCTTTTTCTTGGGAGCCTCACAGCAACCTTACAGGGTGCAGTGCATGCCAAAGACCACCAGGGGGCACTCACCTGAGTAGATGGTGAAAGAACCTGCGGGCATACTTGCAGATGGAGTCCCTGTACTCTAGAATCACCATGTCTGACAGAGGCCGAGACGGGGCATAGAACATGCCTAGAGTAGCCTCTAGCTGAGCTGAATACCCAAAGAAACAGGAATATTATGAAAAGGTCAGGGGGCATGTGGGCCAGCAGCTGGGGGTGAATGTGTGAAATATGCTTTCAGAATCCTGCTCAGAAATGACAAGGATGCCACATCAAGAAGAGACCTAAAGCTGTCGCTCAGGGCGTAAAGGACCAGTCTACCTCACCCCGACCTTAAGGGCTACAGGCTAGCTTCCTGAACTTTAGTGTTCAGCTGTATCGAACTGGATAGCAGGTCACTATACAGAGGAGGCACAGTCAGGTTCCTGTGTTTACTGCAGACGTCAAACCCAGAGACCCTCACCCTCTGTACGTGCGTTGAGCTCCAGCCTAAGCAGGTGGTCCATGATGGCGGTCAGCACGCGGTAGCATTCCCCTCCCATGATGCTCCAGTCCATGGTTCCCAGCAGGTCTACGGCCTCCTCCAGCTGCCCGTAGCGGAGCCTCTGCTGTACCACCTCCGGTGGCCCCAGCTGGCCGGCGGTCAGGGCACCTGGAACGTGGGCACAGCGTCGGACGCATCAGCCGCGCAGACAGACAGGACCTACATCTGCGCAGTGACGGCTCGGCATGACTGCGCAGCTCGAAATCTCTCATATCAAATCTCATCTACAATTTTTTCTTTTTTTTACTGCAATGATTGGCATTTTAGCATTAGCGACTCGGCGCGTTGTCACAGCCCCAAGTTGTCCAGGTGGCCAGGCATGGGGGGCGCCTTCTCGGGACAGCCGGGCGACAGTCGCCCCAAATCTAAAATTGATTTAAAATGGAGGTGGAGTGAAGTAGGTGGGGGCATGGGGGTCATACACCCCCCATTGAAAAATGACAATGCAGCGGTTATCAGCCAGGACTGGGGGGGGCACAAAGGGTCCAGTGATGCCGGTCAATCGTCAGGCTGAGCTCCTGAGTCTTTCGTCAGTGTCTGCCCTCGGATTAAACCCCCAACCCCCCAGGGGACTGACAAAGAGGAGCATGGGAAAGGGGGATTAACCCACAGACGAGCCCCCGGACTCCTCTTAGGACCCAAGCAGGTGACCCAAGAAGTGCCTGTTCCCAAGCCAACCCTTCCTGATTACTAGACACACTGTCCTACTTTGTATCTGCCGAAACTCTGACTCATTCACACTACCGTCTGAGAATACTAAACAATTATAATGGCATTAAATAAAACAGTTCTAGTTCAAAGCGGAGGTGGATGTAGACAGACAATAATCATGTCTGATGTCGTTCCCTGTGTCCTGGTATCCAGACTAATGACAGTGGATCTTGGGGGGGGGGGGATCCTCACCCAGCCTGAAGCAGAGCACTCCAAGGGGTCCTCCATGAAAGCTGAGGGCCAGCAGGTTGCACACCTGGGTGACGTCAGCCCCAGGGGCAGCGGGCAGGATGGGTTTGGCCCACTGAAGGCCCGCCAGGCCCCCCGAGGCCTTCATGTATCGGGAAAGGCAGAGGGAGGAACCGGGGGGCGGTGCCAGGTCTTCGGTGAGCAGCCGTAAACCCACGGGTGCGAGGGCAGCGTCAAAGCACTGCAGCTCACCCTGGGGGCTGGCGATGGCCATCAGGGCACCCGCAGGGTGCCAGGCTGCCAGCGAGGGCAGCATGGGCGTGCGGGTGGAGAGGCAGGCACCGTGCCGGGCATCAAAGAGCACCAGGGACGAGTCAGACAAGCCCAGCAGCAGAAAGTCCTCGGCCGGGTCACGGCACCAGCAGGCGGGCCGTGCAGATACCGCTACGCGGTCTGTCGTGAGGCACTGGGGGCGCCCACGTGCGCACTCGTACCTGCGGCTGAGCACTGCCCCGCCCCCCCCTGCTGCCAGCTCCAGTGTGAGAACATGGTACGGCTGCCGGAGGCTGAAACGGCAATCCAGCAGATCGCCTTCGGTTCGGATGCAGCTCAGAACCTACAGGAGTGGGATTCAGGTGTTACAAGGAACAGGTCTATAATGACATAAAGGGGAAACCATACACCCTGTACCCCTTCAAGAAAGGGAACTCTTTGGTCCTGTAATACAGTGTTTCTCAATCCAGTCCTTGAGGACCCTCAGACAGTCCACATTTTTGCTCCCTCCCAGCTCCCAACACACCTGCATCAGTTATTCAGTGTTCTTGATTGGCTGGGAACTAGGAGGGAGCAAAAATGTGGCCTGTCTGGGGGTCCCCGAGGACTGAGTTGGGTAACACTGCTGTACTGGATCTTTATCAGGCCTGGTCGAAAAGTTAAACTCACCGTACAGAAAACATCTGCTCACCTAATAATGATCCAAGGTCCATAATCATTTACTCAATACATTCACTTATAGGAGAAATTAAAGGTATTAACTGTAATTAAAAGGTTTGGATAAGTGGAAGGACAGTAAGTAAAAAACGTAGTATTTTAGTGGTCTTTTCATCTGAACAAAAATATTAATTTAACAAATATAATCTGCTCTGTAGAGAGTGAGAAGGTTCAGGTCCGATTCAGGAGCAGAATGTCCTCATCTCCCTGGGCTCTTAATGTCAGCAGCCCTGACGGCAGAGATGCTCACAGAAAGATGGAGGGTGGTTCAGGCCAAAGCAGAATCTCAGCTGCACTATACGCTGACTCCAGAACGGACCCAGTCTTTAGGACTCCCCCTATCAAACAGTGCACGCGGTCGGACCCCTGTGATGACCATGGTACGTTTTGCTGTGCGGACACAACTGCAGATCAGAGGCCGTAAACCCCCCCCCCCCCGTTTGTCAGCGGGTGCCAGAGGAAAAGGTATTAAGTGGGTTGCCTGCCTGGGTTTGCAGGCAAGATGATTTCTTCTCCCATAATCCCCTGGGCTGATCCCTGGGGGATGCAGCAAGAGCTGTCCCCAGGGATTATGGGAAATGAGAAAAAAAGGCCTTACGGAAGGAACCGTGGGTGGGTGGGGGTGGAGGGAATGCTGACAGAGCACAGGATGGACCCTGGGACAGGGCCTGGCGTGTGCAGTGCCCATGTAGTGAAGGTGCACCTGCCACAAGTCACAGCTGTGTCCTTCTGCCCCGAGTGCACCTGGATCCCACACTGGACCTGGTGAGGCCAGCTGTGCACAATCTGGCTCCATCTTCATGATAAAAAACACAAAAGCTACCAAACTTCAGTTGCTCTGTATTTAGGTTTTAACTTGGGTGAGAAAGGATGTTTTTTTTTTTATAGGGTGAGAAGTTTAAAAGGGTCAATACTTCATAGCCAATGACATGCTTTGAATCAGGGACTGACAGAGAAAGAGGCCAATCAGCTTTCAGGTGGGGCCAATGGCCCTGCCCAAGTATATGTCCAGAAAGGGGGCGGCTTCCGCCCAACTGCCAGCCTCGCATTGTAGCCCCTCAGAGTTACCCCGTTTGGCACGACGGCCTGACAGCCACCAGACGAAGATAATCTCCGGCTACCCGGGGGCGCAGCGCACATAAGCGGAAACAGATTAGTGCGCCAAAGTCAGTAGAAACATTTTTTCCCCCTGAGTACAGAACGCGGCAGCCAGCTCCGCCACTTAAATCATTTTAATATAGCCTGCAGAATGGCGAACCGGGCCAAGAAGCTCCCACAGACGGCAGGGCACCCAAGTGTGCTGCGTGCGCTGGCCTGGCTAACGGCGGCATAGCGCTGCCTTCCGACGGGCTCTGGGAACCCCGGCTTCTTCTAGGCCGACAAATAGCCAGCCAAAAGAGGCCGGCGCGAATGGGCTCCGACGAGGTGGAAAGCCGGCGTGACTCCGACTGACGTCGGGACCCCCGACTGCTTCCAGGAGGGAGAGCGGCAGGGGTGTGGGCCAGCTGCCTTTCTGCGCTCCTCGAAGCCCTCCCCACCCCAGCGCCGAGGCATGAAAGACTAACCCCAGGCCGCCCAGCTGAGTGGCCAGCCCCAGTTCACAGTGGCTTCTCTTTCAACCAATTATTCAGCTCACAGAGTAGAGGGAGGGAGGGAAGGAGAGAGAAAGAGACGGATGGAGCCAATGTGGGGTAGGAGGGAGGAGAAGCAGGAAAGTCTGTGCACCGTCACATTTCTGATACACACCCAAAAGTCTGTCCCGAATACAGTGACGCCCCCCCCCCCCCCAAACTCAGGCAGGATGACTAAGATCATGTGATCGCTGCCATGTACAGGCTCATTAGTGTGTGCAGCTCCACGCAGTGACTAGCTGCTGTTTTCTATCTCCGTGTTTAGTGGGAGAAACCCCTCCACACCCCCCCCCCCAAAAAATAATTAGAGGCTCAGTCTGTCAAACACAACACTACGTCAAATGCAGTAAAAAAAAATGCTCAGCAATAAACTGATAAACTGGACCAAAAATTAAAAAACAAAAAAAAAGCAAGTGCAAAGCAATTGTGCAAAAAAACAAATTAATGAAAAAAAAATTAGCTTTGTGTTTTTTTCCATTACAGTTATTAAATTCTGGGATTACAGATCATTAAAAAAGTTAAAAAAAAAAAACATTAAAACAGGCATGCGGACGCACATGTCTCCACCGCGCAGCGCGTCGGGGCTTATCGGCGAGGGCTACGAATTAAGACCACAGAGGGAAACAAACAGCACTTTTAAATGCTTGCTACGGCTAAGTAGAAAATTGGCTTAGCGCGCAGATAGCGAACTCCACAAGAAAGGAACACGCGCGTGAGCCCGCAGCGATTGAAGCCTCCGTTTCTCTGATGAGCCCCCACGTTTGATTCGCTCGGCGGGCCCTGCGTAACACGCTAGCTTAATTTCACACCGTGGATCCACAGAACGACAACAAACACTTTAATTAGAAATGAGGCAGGGGGCGGGGGGGAGACTTTAATGTTTTCTAAGCGTTAAACGCGACAGTAGGTGAAGGACTACGATAAACAGCCGCCGCACTCAGACACGGAAATGTTTGGCGTTGCAGATTTTTTGTTTAGCGTTTCATTTCATGGGTAGTTTGTGGTGCTTCTTTTTGTACATGTGCCCCCCCACAAACCCTAGCCTGTTTATCTTGTAGGCCAGGCTAGGCTAGGCTAGGCCTTTTTCTTGCTGCTGAGCGACGATGCCCAAACAGGGTTCCTGTCATGTGACTTGGGTCCGCATGCATCGCTCTGACCAATGACACGCCGGCTGCCGCCAGCGCAATTTGTCAGACTGAAAATGCAGCACAACAGCATCTGCATATCAAAAGTTTTTAACTGACAGAGCTTAATTAATTAACCAGGTTAATGCTGTTGAGAACTCGCCAAGGTTAATTAATTGGCTGGAGTGAACACCAGCATACGCAAAAATTTTCCAGGAAGCTAGAATGAGTCGCATGGACGGCTGACACAGATAAGGTCACACGACACCACAAACGCAGGACCGGAGGGCGGAGTCAAGCAAACCTTGAGGCCGCTGGGTGCGCCCCCGCAGCTCAGCAACACCAAGTTGGCCCGGTCACCCTCGCTGGGGATGGGGCACCACGGCCAGGGCTCCTCCTCCACGGCCGGCCACCAGCACACCGCCACATCCTGCAGGCCATTCAGGTCAATTCCGCGGGCCTGCCGACGGCCCCCCAGACCGGGCAGGTCTGTGCAGGACACCTGAAAGGGGAGAGGAAGAAAAGGAGGGACTGTAAGGCGAGGGGCGAGTTCTCAAACATCTGGCTGCCCACATAGCCAAAAAAAAACATGGACACCACCCATTGGCATTTTGCCCTAGATTTCTAATTTAAGTGTCTCCATAATCGAAGGAATTCGCAGAGAGGAAACAAACCCACACGTGACGGGGGGGCAGGCTGCAGCAGAAACGATAACAATAAGCAGCTCGTTCCTGGCAGCACGTCCAGAGGACTCATCCCCTCCTGCTGAAGTCAGCTGCTCTCCCTCTCTGCTCATCACAAGGTTATGGCTGGAGCAAGGGGGGGGGGGCAGAACAATCCGTCCCCCACAAACCCATTATGGCATCAGCCCATTTCCATGGCACTAACAAGGGGTCGAGTTTCAGATGCTAAATTCCGTAGCCAATACAAATCTGTTTTCTTAATATAAATGAAAAATTAAAAGAATGAAAACTATTAATAATAATTTTTAAAAAGACATACGCAAGGTGCCCTCTGTCCCCCCCCCCCCAACATGCCATCTCACTAGCGGTTGCTGGTCAGCAATAATCAAAACCACTTTCGGGAGGATTAGACTCAAGGCTTAGCCTACTGGACCAAACAGTGGCTGGGGCCAGGGGGTCCCCTTATCAGGGCCGGGCTTCTGGAGCCAGCCGCACCGCAGGACAGATTGCTTTCATATTCCCGACCGCGGTGCGACAAAGGCTGACAGTAATGCGATAACAGCGGCGTGAGGGGCCCGCCGAGGGGCCCGCTGCGGGGCCCGGCGCTATTGTGCATTGTGTCGGGCCGCTGCGAAATCGGGCTCATCCAAATCGCCGTCTCTCTCCGATCCGCGCGCCGAAACGAGGCTAATGCTTTCTAAACACACAGCCGATCGAACAAACGAGCAAATAACCAACAAAGGAGTCTACTCAACGTAGACGTGGCCCAAATTTTCGGCAAAAAAAGGATCTCCGTTACACCGGGGCGGGGCAGCCTTGACCCCTTTCCCGTCCTCTCTGCGTTCCTGTCAGCAAGAGACACAGAAGGAAAGCAATCCCTCCAAGCGCCGCCCTAGTGGTGTCCCGGCGAACAACAGCGAGGCAGAGGAGGGTGCGTCCCAGTCCCTCGCGCCACCTGCTGGACACATCTTCAATGCTCGTTGAACGTATCCAAGTGTGTGGCATGTGCACGCACGCACACTAACATATAGCCAGTTATAGCTTCCAATAAAATATAATTATTCTCAGATTAACCTGTTGCTTTCTTCACAAAGTAAGTGGGAGGCCCATGTGATCTCATTCAACAATTAACATAAATTTTGACCTAATTACTTCATGTTTCGGGCCTGTAAAGGGGGCAGGGATATTTTATTTCCTCGGATTTAGATGGTAAACAGAGAGAGGCATGCTGGGAAATGGTCACCTTCAGCTCTGAGGGTGAGAGCTTCTCCACCCGCCGGCTGAGGTCCGGGGAGCCTTGCTCACGCCTGTTCAGCTGGACCAGGCAAACCTGGCTCTTCTCGATGAAGGTGAGGAGGAGGAAGTGGTCTGTGATCACGGCTGGGGAGGCGGAGAAAGGCGGTGACCTCGGTCAGCACCCCGGAAAGACCACAGTATTTTTTTTTTTTTTTCAGTATCACTCAAAAGACTGGACACCTGCTTTTAATGCAATCCTCTCTATTTTAGCTGTTATTCACCGTATAGTAAAAGGCAATGATGTAATACATAATATTGCACCAACCAAGAGAAGTGTTCAGCATAATTGTTTTTAATTTTAGACTCTTCAAAATAGCCCCCTTTTGGTTCTATGACAGCAATGCAGATTCTTGTCATTCTTTCATCCAGCATCCAGATGTAGCCGCCTGGAATGCTTCTCCAACACCCCTGAAGGAGTTTCCACAAGTTCTGGCCACAAGTTGGCTACCTTGCTCTTACTCTTTGATCCAGCTCATCCCAAACCAGCTCTATAGGGTTTAGGTCAGAGGATTGTGGGGGGGGTTGCACGTTTCTAAAAATGTTCCTGGATCCAGTACAATTGTTATTCACACATATATACACACACGCACGCACACAATGAACGACAGCAACACCATCACTGCAAAATCAAGTCCCAAAGACATCAATTTTAAGAGAAAGCTTGACCTTGTAATGCATCACCACGTTTCTGAGCAATGAGACGCTGTCTGTTACCCCTGCCATAAGCAGATAGCAGATGTGATCCATCCCTACCTAGCCCACCCCACCGCCCCCCCCGCCACCTCATAATTATGCTCTCCCGTGTCTCTGTGAGTGAGTGGGAAAGTGCACGTGTGGGACCGTGCGCTGGTCCCGAGTGTCAGGTGATTAAGAGCAAGTCAGGCTGTAAACAACCAATCGATTCTGAAACAATTAGGCATGATGGTCTCTGTGGTGCTTCTTGCTGCCGTGACACAAGTACATTCTGTCCCAGAGAAGCAGAGAATGGGAGGAAGGCTGTCCTTTACCCCCCCACTACTTAGGGGGCGCTTAGAGGAGAGAGGATCTGCTGTCCATTATGTGTGGCTGTGCAGATCCCCCAGGGTGGCAGCACTCAGCACTCCACTGCATGCTGGGATAGGTGTCATGGGGCACAGAGGTGACTCACCGTCGTTGATGGTGCCTGCTGGTATCCGGCCCACTAGGGCCCTGTCAATGGAGATCCGTCCCAGCTGTGGCCCGGTCAGAGTCAGGGTCACCAGAACCCCGGATCTCAGCAACAGCTGCAGGTAGGCAGTAGTAGGTAGTGATGTCAACAATGGTACAGGCAGACACAGAAACTAGGCGGTCACTATTATGCACAAAGTGTCACAGACAGACAGAAGTATCTCGAGGTTTAGCAGTTGTGTTGAAGTTTCTACCAAAATCTCTTTCTAGTCAAAACCCAGGATGGATCTACAATGTGGTATCACAATACCATCAGAGAATCTCTCTGCACCTGGACGTCAGCTTTTTTTACTTTTTTCTTTCCAAAAGCCGTTTAATAATTTGTCTAGGACCCAATAAAACATGTTTAGCTTGACTCTGAGAGCAGCCTTGCTGGTGTTGTTGGAAGACAGTTGTATCGAGATGCCTCAGACATTCACGGCCGATAACTGTCAAACACGAACAATGAGGTCCAGCCAAATCAAATGTTGGGAGGATGGGTAACCGTGGCCCATCATTCTACCCCAACAGACGGTGTCCTCTCCTGAACCCCATAACACAAACGAGCCGGAGGTCCATCTCTCAAGGTGAATCACTGTCAAAGAGGTATGTTCACCCGTGATTTTGGCAAAGAACTTCGATACACCCACTTGTTTGTATTTCACATGCTGGTTTCACATCACACCGTCCAGGGCCTTTGATGACTATCGAGAGCATCACTCCTCACTGTTTCATGCTTGGGCCTTGGCTATATTCTCTTTCAATACTGCCTTTAATCATGTAAGATGTAAATGTAAAAGTTTAATATCTTTAGCAAACAAATTCCATCCATCCATCTTCCAACTGCTTATCTAGTACAGGGTCATGGGGGATTGGGGGGGGGGGGTGGAGCCTATCCCAGGCAGCACAGAGCACATAGAAGGGGAACAGTCTGATGGGACGAGCAGCATCGGTGGACCATGGATATCCTGGCAAATTCAGGGGTGCCATGACCTGCCAGGGGCCCTTGAATATGTAAAATTATACATCGAATTGAATCAGAGAGGCCCAAGGTGACATTTTGTCAGGGGGCCCAGAATTTCTAGGTTTATCCCTAGGGCACACACACACAATGGGCAATTTATAGATTCCAATTCACATAACTGTGTGTTTTTGGACTGAGAGAAAACCAGGCAGTCCAGAGGGCAAAGGAATTAAAAGATCCAATTTCAAATAAAACTCACAGGTATAACCTGATAATCATGCAGCCATTCTTCAGATAAGAAGTAAAAATACAAATATTTTATACATTATTTGCTTTGGAATAATAATTGGGTATTAGAATGGCATAATTGAGGCCTGGTCTATTTAATGCCCAAGGGCATTAGAATCATTACAGTCATAACGAGCAAGAGACAAGTCCTGATGCTCAGAGGCGTCAGGGTGTCTCCATGGATAGGGACCGACTGATCCCAGGGCGTCTCCACGGAGAGGGACCGACTGATCCCAGCGCGCCTCCACGGAGAGGGACCGACTGATCCCAGCGCGTCTCCACGGAGAGGGACCGACTGATCCCAGCGCGTCTCCACGGAGAGGGACCGACTGATCCCAGGGTGTCTCCACGGAGAGGGACCGACTGATCCCAGGGCGCCTCCATGGAGAGGGACCGACTGATCCCAGGGCGCCTCCACGGAGAGGGACCGACTGATCCCAGGGCGTCTCCATGGAGAGGGACTGACTGATCCCAGGGCGTCTCCATGGAGAGGGACCGACTGATCCCAGCGCATCTCCATGGAGAGGGACTGACTGATCCCAGGGCGTCTCCATGGAGAGGGACCGACTGATCCCAGGGCGTCCCACACAGAGGCGCTCACACACACGCTTATGCGTAAAGGCCCTGCTGCGAATCCCCCGTACCTGGCAGGCCCGCGTGTTCCTCCATCGGCAATGGACACATGGACTGCTCTGCAGCAGCTCCTATCAGAAAGTGGGGGGGGGGTGAGAGGCTCGGGTTAGTGATTCCCAGGGCATGGCAGTCCCCTCTGG
>JAODKM010000058.1:7351932-7362790 GCA_026780845.1 Petrocephalus sullivani | reverse complement strand
AAAACCGGGGAAATGGGCAAAGAAAAGAGCCAAACACAAGAGGCCAGCAACCAAAAACCCTTGGGGAGTCTAAGGAAACCCCCCCCCCCCCCCACCCCTGAGCATGATGATATTATTGAAAAAAAAGCAGACTTGCTTGCTAAAAGCAGGGTGTGAACTGTGGTCAAGGACAAAACCAAAGTCCATCTTTGAGACACTGTTCTTCTGACCTTGGGACACCTGTAAAAAAAATCCAAGCCCCCCCACCAATGCTCATGCATGTCTCCTCAAATGTTCCCCCTGTGAGTCTTTCCCCTGCTTTGCGTGTATGGAATTTGGATAAATCTACCCCCTACAGTTTTCAGTCCAATGACATGCAGTTTAATGAATTGGTCTTTCTGACTTGCCCGTTGTGTCTGTGACTGTGACGCTGTCCAGGGGTTTCCTGTGCTCCGAGCACCCTGCGCTATATAAGTTCCTGGAAGATGGATCATCCAGTGTTCAATTAAATCACAACTACAAGTTTCTAATTTTCCAGTTTCATAAGCAGTTTGCGTTTGAACATGACGTAGGAGAGAGTTCGATAATAGGGGGACCAAAACTTAATTCAATAGCAAAGCTCCATTTATAGGGGGAATGAATGAAGCCAAATTAAATATTGGGGTATATTTCCCCCCCAGTTACTACGCTCCTGACAGTAAGGCACTCTGGAGTTTGTACTGAGTACAGGTTATTCTAACGCTATTCCCTTACTTTCCACGTGATGTCGCACTAGCGCTATTGAAATGTCTTTGCCCCATAATTCCCATCATTCGCAAAAAGGAAACACGTTTCGCGTACTATACTTTCGGTTGTGTATGTGTGTTTTTGCAGTCATTACATTGTGGGGACCAGGTTTCAATCTGTCGGAAAATAAACTTGGACCTGCAACTCCTCCACGTCTCAGCTGTGAGTCTCTGCTCATCCACGGACCCGGCGGAGACGGCGATCTCCAACACTCTACAAGCGGAATCTCAATTTTGTAAAAAAAAAAAAAAAAGCTGTGAATGCAATAAAAAGACTAAATATACAGAAAGGTATTGTGTTTTGGTTGGTTGCTTATGTTTAAGGTTACGGCTGGGTAGGGGTTAAGGTTGTCATTGCTGCAGGAAATAGGGTTATGCCCATAGGAATGAATGGAGAGTCCCCACAAATGATATGAATACAAACGTGCGTGTGTGTCTGTGTGTAATATGCTGATTGGTCGCAGTTAAACGTAAATTCTTATGATTGGTCAGGCTGTCATACCGAACGAGGTTCTTACTATCAATGGGCGTGTGTGTAACGAATATAAAGTTACATTTATTACGAAGAGGAAGTACTAAGTTGATGTTTGACGTATGACGATATTACTTTGACCCTCGGAAGTCCAAGCAAAGTCATCCCTCGGAAGCCATCGGAAATCAGAAATAAAGGCTCGAATCATGATGCAGTGTCCGCATAATAAAATCGTTGCAACACAGACAGGGTGCGCTCACACTAAACAATTTACAAATACCTACGTCTATTTTTTTTATTTGCTTTTCAAACTCACTCATTTGTTTCGTTATCGGGATTCGGTGTTTTATTACGTCGCAGTCACATGACGAATTCATGGGCGATTCGAAAAAACCTGGCAACACAATTTAGCTCTTTGTTCCTATTTGGCATTCAGGATGAGGATGTTGTGCTACTTACTTCATAAAAAAAAACAAGCACCATGGCAGTTTTAAGATAATTAGCGGTAGAAGAGAGACGACAGTTTCCTGCCCTAGTTATAGACCCATGAACCTAGGGCGAACTCGAGTGCTTATTGGTCCGCGCAGAAATGCATGAAGAGATTTCATTGGCTCATACACAGGGAACCACTACAGCTGAATATACTGATATAAATATATCAATGAAAATCGACAGCAGTCCGTTATTAAAGACAGAATGTGGACCAAAATCGAACAAGTGTATTTGAGGTGTATCGCACATGTTAATAACCACCCGTGGCCGTATTACGCGGTTAGACGATGGATGAATGGGAATTAATAACCAACTCGGGAATAGTACGGAATATTTTGATTTCACTGCTGTATTTTGATATATACTAAATGCAAATTTCTGTAACAAACAGAAAATGGTAGCACTGTGATTCACTTAGTATCACCATTTCCTGCGGTGCTGAGGGTTTTCACCCTTATGAACGGACGGATAAACATCGAGCTGATTCCCTCCAGCTTCACCACACCACATCCGAAGGTCCCCGTGCGACAGCCAATTAGAATGCGAAATCCTCGCGTGTATTAGGGCCGCACTTGGGCTCGGCCGCCGTCGCCGGGGCGCATCCTGCAAAGCGACGGAACACCGGGGACGCCGTAAACGTTAAAGTCGAGGTTCTTTTAAAAGGAGGGATAACGGGCCCCGTCTCGGCGGAACCCGAAGATGATCCGTCGCTTTGCGCGCTGCCTCGACGCCGTTATTTGAGCCGGACCCGGGTTGGGGAAGCGTCTAAAGGGCAGGTGAGTGCGCTCCGCGAAAGGGGCACTGTGCGGTAAGTTTGCGGGCTGCGGTGCCAAACGCGCCCCGCGCCATGCGTGCGGGCCCCCCCTAAGAAATGACGCTGCGGCTCCATAGCGCAGGTATGGCATTATCACTGCACGCCCGACGCGTCCGTGGCCGCGCCGATCGCGATGCCCCCCCGGGCGCTTCCCGGGCCATTAGGCTGCGCAAAGCCCCGTCATTGATTAACCGGGCTCGGCGCTGGGGGGTGTGATTCCGGGACGCCCTAAAAACGCGGAAGGGGAAGGAGGGGGCGAGGCGAGAGCCCTCCGATCCCGGGTTAGGGGGATGTAGCATGGGCGGAGCCGTGCGCTCGCACCTCTGCCCGGCTTCCCGGACCAGCCGAGCGCCGCTCCTCCGCAAGGTCGTTTCGCTTTTTCTTTTACCCCCCCGCCTCCTTTTCTGCTTAAAGTGGGAGGAGGGAATAATGTCCCGATGATCGCAGTGACTCGTGCTTCTCCGCGCAGACTTCATGTCGGTCCGATGCCCCGAAACTGGCCGGTATCGCTGTTAAACAGCCCGAGGGGAAACGGCCCCCAGCCGCCGAGAGCCGCCGGTTCCTCGCCGCTGTCAGAATGAGGGTTTTTGCTTGCCGTCCCACATCTGGACTTGCGAGAAGCCGCCTGCATGCCGCTGGCCGCCTGTGACCCGGGGGAGAACCGGCCGCGGAGTTGCGATTTCACAGAAATACTTCGTTAAAACCCGGACGTGCGTCCGAAGTCTCTCGCATTTGCGCTAAAGGCGATTTTGAGATGTCTCTCTACTTGAAAGGTGAGTCTCTTTTTAAAAAACGACCTTTAAATGAATTACAGCCCGTAGCCGAACTTCCCCGACCGCGGGAGTGTCTCCCGCACGGCTACAATGTAGCCGCCAGATGTTGTCCTGTTAATAACGCGTCTGTAGTAATTTGTAACAAGTCTGCAGACATCGCGATCATTAATAACGATCGGCGCTCCCTAGGGAACTGGCTGCTGGCTTAACTTTCCGGTAACTTTCCTCTTTTATCTCATCCTTTCATTTTAACGCGTTATAAAAAAGACCCTTACGTGAGTACAGCTTGGTATAACATTTGAAGCAGATATTTATTTAAGCAAATCGAATGTAAATAAATCCTTCGCCCCGGTAAGCCGCGCTTGTGCGCTTTCCCGAAGCAAAAAGGCCTCCATTAGTGCAATTGTCATAACTGCTCCTCCTGGTCTATTCATTTGCTGTCATATCGTATTTTGAACACATCTAAGGCGTGTGCACAATACAGACATTATAATTCACCTTCTAAACCCTCACCTTGGGTATTCAGGCTGGCATTTCATTCAGGGTGCCCCCTGCCGTGTGCCGTGTGCCTAATCGGACGGGCTCCAGGCCCCCTGCAGTGCTGCCCTGCATATGCCCTGGATGGATATGTTTGCTTTGGAGAGAGTAACTATACTTTAGAGTTGATGCGTCCAGTTATTCAGAAACGAAAGTGCGATGCTGGGTCGCGACGGGAATGCAACAGGGCATGAGATGGGGCTTTTATCATTTGTACCTGCAGATACGCAGAGTTCTTTCGCATCCCCTATGGACCGGGAGCTTGGGAAGTTCCCCTCGGGTGTCCCGGTGGCCGCGCGCCTGTCCCACGTTCCGGCTGCGGCACGTGCCACTGGACCTTTGCGCTATTTAACCCCCCGCAGGAGCGCCTGCGTCCGCGGGCTTTGGTTCCCATGGAGCTCTTACAGAATTACCCATTACTGCGCTATTCATTCAACAGGGGAAAAAATAAATATCGGCGAAGGGAGTAATTCGGACGTTCAGTGCATTTCAGCAATCGGATTTCGGGAAATGCAACACATTTAATCTGGAATGGAACCGAAACGCTGTTATGCGTTTAATAGCATAAAAATCCATGACTAGTTGAAACAAATACTACCTGATTTACGATTAAATAGCAATTTTAACGTGGAAAATGATGCAGAATTTTGTTGCGTTTACTTACAGGGATTTCTAGGCTAACACATTTTGTATATGAATGGGAAGTTGTAGGTAGTGCTGTATTTAAAAGGTCAACAATCAAAGATAATTCGTGAAAATCGCCAAATACAGAAAGCGAGTGAGATTAATTTTCAATTAAGAAACATCATATGCTTTGAAGGTCTTATTTCTAACGCTGATGATGAATCTTTTGTGGTAAAGTAAGCTCCTTTAACATAAACAGAGTACAAAGATGGATGTATCATCGAAAACAAACACTTGAGGAGGAGTTAGGGTATGCTGACCCATCCGGATAACATCAGCATGTAGCGCAGTCTGAAAGATCAAATCCAGCTGTGGAACTGAGTCAGTAATGCCGCCAGAGTATGCTGTCAGAAAAAGGGTAGAGCCATTGCACCCTCAAAGGTACAAATTAGTACATTTTCTCCTGACAGTGTGTGTGGTCCAGCGAGCACAGTTATATGACATGTTAAAGGAAATGATCAGTTATTTGAGGAAATAACTAGCTAGCATAGGATGCCACAAAACGTACAAAATGCCATTACTGAGACTGCGCGTGCGGTTCTGAGGGTCAGGATGCTGGTGCTCACAGCAGAAGGTCGTCAATTCAAGTCCCAGGGTTCGAGTTAGGGCTGGGTGACATGGCGAAATATTTTATCATTACAATTTTATTCATATCAAATGATATCGAAAATTAAATGCATCTTGAATAATATGAAAAATCAGTTTTTTTTTTGTCGTATGGCGTAACGCGTGAAAACGGAGACTGTACCTTTTGAACCCATGAAAAACCAAAGTCGGGTCCCCACGCAATTCTGCTCAGATTACCATCTTGCCCTCCCCTGTTGCTCTGCCTAAACTAGTTTTTCATCTTTTGAGTAAATTCTATTTTTAGACTTTACGTATGAGGTATGCGAATGTCCTGGCAGTCCTGATTACAAAGCTGTATACTATCCCAACTGTCCTTTTCCCAATGAGCCCTTCCTATGTCCATTCTTTGATACTTAGAAGGTTGCGTAACACAATGCACAGTACATCTCTGTACATCAGGTTATTGGTTAATTAGGAGGATTCATAAATCTTTTGTCGTAGCCTCAGGTGACATCTCGTGAGAAATCCTAGAGTAGTTTTTTCTCCCGCTTGCTTCTGTGTCAGGTGTTTGGAAGTCCATCTATTTTTCTTTTAAGATAGAACACGTACCTACTTAGCTGCGGTGTGTCCCCAGGTTTGAGTAAAGGAGATCCCACCAGCAGGATGGCCCAGTTCCAGGAGGAGATGCGGCAACAGCTGGAGGCTTCCATGGACAAGGAGCTGGAGAAGCTTCTCTCCATGTCCGAGGGGGCCGACGTGGAGGTGAGTGTCTGGGGCGGCCCTCTGGGAACCGAAGCCCCCTCTCCGCCCCGTTCATGAGGTCTGGCCCTTTAAGTGAAAGCATCTCCCTGCTACGAGGAAACAAAAAGAATTATCATTAGTTATCAAGACATCTAGGGTTCAAAGTCACCAATAGAATGATTCCACAATGTCCACAATAAATTTCCTTTTGGCATGTGAGTGTGGCAGATTAAGCTGTACAGGACTTCAGCCCAGTTTTGGTTTGGGAATTAGATACTGATGTGATCCAGTTTCCTTCCTTAAAATCGTACACATTCTCACACACACATACACACACACACAGACTTTCTCTGTTCGATGACGCTCCCGAGCCGTGATCCAGCCTCCGGAACACGCATATGTTTCCAGTCGGGCTTCCCAGGCATGTGCCTCCTCGCCCGCGGGAATTACTCGCGTGCTACGGGCCCCACGGCCGCACAGTTTCTCCCGTCCCACCCCGGGTTCTACTCAGATGTGACTCAACAGTGTCTTTTTTTTGCCAAGTAAAATGGGGGGGGGGAAGAAAACGAATCCTGTCAAAAAACTGCGAACAGGACATTTATTGACTTTTATGACACATCCGCGGTTGCCTCGCTGAGATCTTATATTATATTGACAATAAATATATTCCATTCTATTCTAAATAAATGACAATGTCATTTCATATTGACAGGCACTAACACTATTTCTGCTTTCTGCTTTAAAAAAATTGCTTTAAAAATTGTCAATTAAATATAACATTTTCAAATTTTCTTAATATTGTTGTTTTTGCAGGTTATGGATTTGAATTTAATTTTTTTTGCCTCCTGTTACACCCTGTTACTCTGCTGTAATGTCCTATTACATAGTGGCCAGTCCCTTTATGACATCATGGTCCAGGAAGTGACATCACTCACAGTGGGGAAAACAACAGCGCAGAGATCAGCATTAGCAATGAGCTTTTTGAATTTTGTGATATTTTATACAAACCTTTTATACCATATTATAAGCTATTATAGAAAAAGATACTAAAATTAACTTAAAGTTTTTACCCTTGTATTGGCATGCTGGCTAACCAAAGAACTCCACACTCAGCGGAGATGAGATTGAAACCCCAACAATAAGCCATTCTGCTGACTGAACCACATGCATTTTTTATTTGCGTAACATTTTTTTCATCTGCATGCCTCACAGATATAGACAAAGACATTTATAGCGAGTCTCTTTGCCTGTACAGTTATGGTGCTGTAGTGCACCCATCTGTCACTGGTGCCTCTTCTTTGAGCATATATATGTCAGTATGTCATTCTTTACACTACTCTGCGGTTACCCTGCCTGTCCTTGTGTCACGGCTGTGCTTTTATGCTTAGAATACGGTAGAACAGAAATGTTATTAAAGGCTCTAATGTGTACAGACAGTGAAAGGACTGAGCTCAGCTCGTCTGAATGCCTGACACCCGCTCTGCTGCTTCCTGTTCCAGGTTTTCAAGAAAGACTTTGAAGGCTTCAAGAAGCTGTTCCACAGGTTCCTGCAAGAGAAGGGCCCATCAGTGGACTGGCCGAAGATCAACAGGCCTCCCGAGGACTTGGTGAGTTTCAGTGAATCACACGCCTCCTCTGCCCACCCCCGTCCCAATTCATCTCACCTCCACCAAATTGGACAGTAAATGTTCCCTCTTTGCCGTATGAGTTATCCCCTGCTGCTGGATGGCTTTGGGTAAATTTCCGATACAGCCCTGGTCCGTTCACTTGCTGGCCAGCTTTCCCGGGTATCAGGTAGAATGGGCGCCAAGGCGGGGCACCTGAAAAAGAGGATGACACTCCTGTTCTCTCAAAGGCAGACCATTATGTTGAAGGACATTCCTCTGTGTGTCATAACACCCAAACACTGAGGCTTGATATGTTGGGTAACTAAGACCCACACCTGTGACCCTAAGTGCCAGTAAGTACTGCACTTGGGGGGGGATAGGGTGCACCCAGGGGGTGGAAATGCGTTGCACCTTCACCTGGAGAATATTATTAGGGGGAACAAGGGGGGGGGGAACATATGGGTGGCTGTCCTTTAAATTCTGCAGACTCCATTTTCAGGTGTTGACTTTTCTGCAGACTAACCCCAGCTAAGATCCTCACTGCATTGATGGTACATCATAAATGCATTGCAGGCAGGTTGTAGTTGGTTTCTGATTCAGGAATGCGGTCCTCCCCCAAGGTGCCGTGGAACTCGCTATGACCAACCCAGCAGACAGGCAAGACTTGTGTGTTTACCCTGGACATCTGAGATTCATTCCCCTCCAGTATGGGCTGTGCCTGCCCCAGGGTGATTCAAATCAGATGAATGTGGAAATATGGCTGTGTAAGAGACGCTCGGTATGCAGAAGAGCGAGAGATGCTTGGATTTCGGCGTTCACCTGCGAGGAGCTTGCTAGAGCGAAAGGGACAGGCAGGGCTCAGGAGGTGACGCATGGTCTCAGTCCTGCACGCCTACCAGGAAGCAGCCTCTGGGCCTCTGTCCTCATGGCATGGGGTAGAATTCTTTGCATTCCTCGCCGTACCTGAGGTGATCTGAGGTGTCATTGCTGTGTCAGTAAGTGAAAGGTAGGGGGGGCATCTCTCGCTGGCGGTTTGCTCTTGTTTTTGTCACATAGTGCCGTAATTCTTGGAGGGTTGTGTAGATGGAGCGATTGTGGGGGGAGGGGTGGTTTGCCTAGACTAGACAAGATCAGCATGTCGATTGTTAGCCCACGGAGGTTTGAGGGCGGGGATGGTTGTAGATCCCCCTACCCAGCTGGGGAGGGGGGGTTCTATGTTTATTTCCTTTGTGTAGTGTCAGGCATCCATCTCCCTCGCGTCCTTCCTGCACCTGCTGTACTGGCCCTCCCTTTACCCCCCCCCCTCGTCCATTCCATTATTGCAGCCGGTTTAAACCTCCGGGGGAAACCTACTGGCCGAGTGAAATTGTTATCGATGTCCATTTAGAGAAAATCAATGCGGAGCCGCTCGCTTTTTCCCGGCTCTCCTCCAGAGGAGTGGAGTCTCTCCCCGTTCCGGCGCTCTCGGAAAGGGACTTTTTCAGGGACCCCCTCGCCATAAATGCTGGGGCTCGGCTTCCCGACGCTCCGACCGGGAAGGAACACGCTCCCAGCCAGCGCCTGACCTCTGAGAAGCACGGAAATAAATCGCCGGTTTCTTCTTTTCCTTGTCTTCCGGGAATCAGCCTATTTCTGAAGCGGAAATTCCACCTCGGAATGAGTTTAGTTTGTATTGCCTGATAGTTTATCAGAAGTACCTGTAAGAGTGCGTGGTTGGATGCACACCTTGGCCGCGCCTTTATCTTTAGTAAAGGGTGTGATTTCTGCATTATCTGTCACGATGCAGACATTCGCACCTGGCAGTGAAAATGCGTGGGCATCCTTAGCTCCAGGTATTTGTTCATCAGTTTACTATAAATCCTTTGTGCATTTGGAAATGTAAAGTGGGAGGGAAAGTGCTTGCTGGGAATTGTAGGAACCTGAAAAAGGGCATTTGATGGGGGGGAAAACATACAGAATACAATAGTCAACAATTTTCAACTTTCTATTTAGTGCACCTATCAAAGATTGCTACAGTATTGCTGCTGATCTGATCAGAAATGATCTATCGCAGAAGGATTTCCAGTGACACACAAGTAAACATTATTCTGCATTTACATGTACAGCATGAGTGTGTGGTTTCCTGGTGTACTTTAGTGTTTCTCAAAGCCGTCCTTGGAGACCACCAGGGAACTTGGAGAGTGTGAAAACGTGGGGGTCCCTGAGCACTGGTTTAAGTCTGTAAGCGTACTGGGATCCTATTGTTCTGATACCATTTTTTCATATTAGAGTGAGATCAGAACCCTGTCTCAACATGTCCAAACATGAGGCAGCCTGTAAACTGGCAAAAAAGACTTAACTGTACTTTTGCGCAATTCTGTAAAGTCTTAAAAATGTTTGCAAATAGATATAAAATATTTTTTCCTAAATTACTCTTAAATACACCTATACATTTTGAATAAGGAATTATATGCTGTCAGTATAGCCTAAAAATGACATCACTGAAAAACTGGGTGAGTGCACAATTCTTAATTCTTAAATCACCATCACCCCTGTTGTTGTGTGAAATACCCGTGCTGTAAACACTTCATAATAATTATGACAAAACTGGTGGTTTCTCAAAAAATGTGATGTAAAGATTTTGAGTCGTTTCTGTGCTCGGCATGATAAAATGTATTTGGCACACCAAAAATTATAAAAAGAACAAAAACCTTACAAACCAGTAATACTTGTTTTATTATTTAAGTGGCAGATTACAGTTACTGATCACCCATTGGAAGCCTAAGCTGGCTCCATACCATACCAACTTTATTTATAAAGCACTTTACTGTTTACAGTAACCAGTAGATCCAGTGGAGTAAAACTTGTCGGATGACTTGAAAAGTGTGAAGTATCTCTCATACCTACAACTTGCTGGTCCCGTGGAGCCACTGGGAGGGGCATTCCATGGCCTGATTACTCACAGGAATGCTGGAATGGGGACCTGAGTCTCTCTGGATAAGCAGCTCATTTCTTACATGAATGTTGGAGTAAAAAGTTTGGCACTAGTGTAGTCTGTATGGCACATAAGTCATGTGACCCGTTTTGGTGTCTTGGGATGCTTGTGAAAAAAAAATTGTCAGGGGTCCTCTCTGATTTTTGGGAATTGTGAAGCCCTCCCCCGGGGGAGGTCAGAGCCATACTCCATGTGCAGGGGTGTAGCTGGATGTGACTGTGACTGCTAAACTGCAGCCCCCCATCCCGTGCTCACACACGTCACCTTGGGGGACTCTGCGTCACTCTGTTTGGACAGCTGGCCTCCCTCTCCTTCCTCTGGCCCATAATCGTCATTACACAACCAGGGTGCAGTCCCCCCCCCCCCCCCCCCCCCCCCCCCCCCCCCCCCCCCCCCCCCCCCCCCGCGCCCGCACGCGCCTGCACGCGCCGCG
>JAODKM010000058.1:7317814-7328503 GCA_026780845.1 Petrocephalus sullivani | reverse complement strand
ACACAAAAACATGCGAGTGAGCAATGCGGCAAGGAGCGCTGACTGACACATGGTGATGTGTGTGACCAATCACCCCCCGCCCCACCATTAGTGTGCTCAAGACTGTTTACTTGGGCGGGCGGGGGGGGGAGGTTTAGTTCCAGCTCTTAGCTAATTAGGCCCCAAGCTGGCGATGGACCCAAAAAGCGGGATTCAGGTCACCGTTAAAGAGAATGTACCCGTTAACCGATTTCTGCAGCGTTCAGGTGAATTTCTGTTTATAGACTAATAAAACTCAACCGTTCATTTTGCGAAACGTGTCTTTTAGCACTGGAACAAGCCCAGAATATCTTGTAAAAATTAGTGGTTAGCATAGCTTGTTATTTTTACATTTTCAAAGATACAGTGTATTATTGTTGTATAACACTTATTCTGAGGTTGTTTTCTTCAATATGAACTGGAAAAGATTCACAGGCCTTGAACTGCTAGGTCATCTGTTGCCTATCAATCCCTGTCACTCTGTACAGATGGATGGATCCTCTTTGATGTCATACATCTCCCATCATACAGCGCTGCTGCCTGCCATACTATCCCCCCTCACCCTATACCCTTAATAACTGATCCACATCATCCCTATGGCTCAGAGACACTGAGACTCCGCCCCCTACAATATGGCCACCACTCTTCCAGAGAGGTATTCCACCGGAGCAGGGCCAGCTCCAGTGAAAAGGGACCAAGCAATACCAGCCCCAGCTAAATGTGAAAAACACTCACTCCCACCCACAGGCCCATCTTAATTTTGAAAACACTGCCTCATAATTATCTGATAGAATGAAGAGCCAGGATTTGGGATGACCTCTTCCTCTCAGATGATTATGTGGCACACAGCGAGCTCCCAAAGGTGACGGCTACAGTGTTCTGACAGCGGCCACGCACCTTCTAACCGCTTACTCTAGACAGTGTTGCAGGGGCAGTGCCTGGAGCCTATCCCAAGCAGCACAGAGCCCAAGGCAGGGGTACACCCTTGTCGGGATGCCAGTCCAGAGCACAGAGAGAACTGGAGGTATTTAAATATACTGTTTGTATAACTCCACACACACACACACACACACACACACACAGTGAGAGACCTTGAAGCTCCATCGCTGGATGCGTGACAAAGCAGTGTCATTCCAACAGGATGCCATCCCGAAAAGGGACCATGCCCCTTGAAATTCCTAACCACTACTGGGAAATTTCAGCTTGCTTTATGGGAGGCAGGAGGCAATGAGATCCAAATTATAAATAGTGAATGCTATTTTTGTCCCCTTTTTCATATAACGTCATACAAAGAAAAAAATATGGATTTTTCAGCATCCTGTAGAACAAAGAAAAAAAGTGACAAACTAAGCACCCTCCCTGCTACAAGTGACAATAAGGCTTCCATCTGGACCCTGGCCGCTCCGCAAATCACGCATGTTTCTCACGCACAGGTGATCAGTAAGTGGATCAGGGGCATTATTGATTAGCAATAATATTTCATTTCGCCCAACACCAGTGTCACGCGCTACACATATTCATTCATGTATTCGCAGGTCGATCTCGCGCTTCTGCTTATGATGCGATTTCTTGCACGTCGGAGAAAACAATGCCACTCCCAATGCCTTAAACTAAAAAATTGTGCACAAATGAGGGGAAAAAAGCCACCTCCCTACCCGGGATCTGGATTTGGCCACTGGAGTCCGCAGTGTTCGGTCAGTGATCGCAGGTTTGATTCCTCGCTTCCTTGGCTTAAACGGCCGTTACTCCGATAAGAGGACGCAGAACCGGCCAACCATCTTACCGGCTTTAATTCGCCCTGTGCCAAACGGGATCTCGCACCCATTCGGCAAATTGCTAATAGTTTCTTAAGTGAATTTACCCAAGAAACCAAGCTGACTTATGCGCGTCATCGATCACAAAAATAAAGCAGAAACAGTTCTGCTGATTAAATGCAAATTCACATTTTACTACTAATGTTGGACTGTTACGACATTCTGACAGCTACGGAGGCATTTGATTAAGCGGCATAATTTAGCAGACGAAAAACACATTTAGATATATTTTATTTTCATTTATGCAAAACATCATTATATGCTTACACTGTATACTTGCCCTGCTTTCCAGACATCGTAAAACTAACATTCATTAAATGAAATGTCAAGTAATTGAAAGCGTGTCCAGACAAAAGGGAAAGGGAGTTTCTTTGTAACTAATCTTTAATGTCTTTGCAATACTGTTTTCTTCGTTTGAATGGTATTTATTGGGCTAGGGAGGAGCTGACATTTTTTGTCAATGAGAGTGAAGGATCTTAAATCTAATAAGACTGGACATATCCGTTGCACTGTATGGAAAACAAGCACACATCAGAATGATTAACGGTTTCTCAGAAGGAGAATTACACAAAAGTTATAAAGTATGACCTGGCCTTAGGTGGCATTGCAACATAGGGTGAGAGACAGGACAGGCCCAGTACTGCATAGAATGCGGTCACATGGTCAGAAAGAGCCAATCAAAAGAACTTCAAAACATCCTTCCATGTTTTACCACTGCTTATCCTATTCAGGGTTGCTTGGGGGAGCCTATGGCCAAAAGACAAGGCCTGGTCCCAGAAGTGTGAGGCAAGAGTGCTAGCTGCTTATGGTGGGCGGCCATGATGGCTCAGAGCGGGCACAGGAGCTTCCAGCCGCACATCCTGCTCACCCGCAAAGACATGCCAGGCAGGCAGTCCTGACAGAGGCCTAACGGGAAGCGGACGAGGAGAAGCGAAGTGGGAAATGACCTTAACTCGGCCCAGCTGACGCCTGCCACCACTGTCACCAATCAGAACGTGGCGTGGAAGATTTGGGAACCACATGACATCCCTTAAAAAAAAAAGAAAAAGAAAAACCAACAGATATGACAAAGTGACACATTGAGTGTGTAGTGATATTTGTGTGACCGTAAAGTATCGGGGCGGGGGTGGGGGGTGGGTGGGTCAGGTCAGGGTCAATGAAAGGACCCGAGCTTTATTCAGAACCGGAACATCGAGCTACACGTCTGCTTTCGACCATGTTTCCATATGATGTGGCTTCAGGGGGTAGGTGGCATGGGGGAGGGGGCAGTGCCCATATGTTGCTGCAGGAAAAAACACCTTCATCACTTCCCGGCCCCCCAGTGCCCACCTGGGAGGGGGGGCATCCGGTCCAATGAGGGAACAGGGGGGCAGAGGAAGCCAGCGTGATTTCACGACTGCATTACGAAAAGTCACGCTGAACACCCCTGGTAAATATAGACAGTGCTGCTTCTCGTGATAAATGGAGAGCGCTGTACATCCAATTACATCAGGCCTCCAATCTGGGCCACACGCTCAGCATCTACAGTACCTGGGCTCACCACCAAAGGGCCACAAATAAAGAACAAGGAAGGCTGAAGCTGTTGGACCATGGAGCAGCTACCGTAATGCAAAAAAGCGTTACACTTTTACATCACGAGTTAGTTAAGCTTTAGACAGAAATATGTGCAGCCCAATAATTATTACTCCATACATAATGCGATGACAGGATCCCGGGTTGCCATAAACAGGTGTTGTCCAAGAAGCAGGGCCAGCAGGGAACAGCAAGCTTCTATTTGTTTTCCTCGTTTCCAGGGCAAGAGAAAGATGAAGGCTGCCGGCTCGCCGTCACATGTGAAAGCGAGGCTTATCAGGCGTCGCTGATCGCCCGGCCAGATATGGCAACTCAGGCGGCTTTGAAGCCGGTCGGACTCCTGACCTTGGAAAGCGGGAAACATTACGACAGAGAGGCTCACTGCAACCCCAACGCAGCTCTTCTCTGTTTCGGGGGCCGGGGGGGTCCCGAGTGCAAAACCACATTGATGACGGGCGCCATCCTGTAGCCCCTCCCTCTTATGCGTGACATGTGCGACCCCACCCCCCCCCCCCATAAGCTGCTTCTGACCCCACTTACCAAGAACCTGCCGTCTCCCAACTGAAACAAAAAAAGATGCATAAAAAGATAAAAAAATCAAGAGAGATGAGATCAGCACGCAGAAGAACAGTGACATCACTTCCCCCCACTACAAAAATCTCCCTCGGCTTTGCTCCTGGCCAAACGGGGAGGACAGATGTCCATCGTCAAGCCGGTCGGCTCGCCCCAGTTTCTCACAAAGTTGACGCCTATGAGCTCCACAGGAAACGGGCAGTATGTGGCACCGGGGGGGGGGGTACATGAACAAGGAGGACTAAGACCACAGGTCTGCTGGGGCCTTCGGCTGGTCATTTGTAACTCACCATAGGGTACAACTCAACTTGGGTCAAGCTTATGCCTGTCATGTTGATGACCAGAGTGCCATTTGGGAAGGACCCCCGATGACACAAGACCTCCGTCTATAAGCCCCGAACGACCCCTAAAGCTGCAGCAATCTTGAAGCTGATATGGCAGCTGGAACGAACGATGAAACTCACAAAGGCGAGCCTCCCCATTCTGGCCTGATCGGCGCTCAGCCAACAGATCAGGTAAGACCGCACTTTTGGTCCCAAGAGTATTTCCGGGTCATTCTTTCCCTTCAACTTAAGGACCGCTGATCATGTGTGGGTCAGGCACACACCCCCACGCTCAATTGTGATGGGAAATTTGGGAAAAAAAAAAACATTCAGCAAATCTAATTCATCTAAACAGCAGCTATTTTTGGTCTTGGAGTCTCTGCAGCACCCATTTGCTTCCATGGCAATTAAAAGGCTGCAACGGTGGGGCATGGGTCAAGTTATCAGCTGGGAGAACGTCTCATGAAAGCATGCGTGTGTGTGCGGGGGTGGTGTTGGGGGTGGGGGGGGGCTGTTTACAAGCATGAGGCTTCACAAAGGGCTGAATCAGCCTGTCATAACAAAAATATCCCGCAACGTTGTTAAAATAGAACGAGGAGGAGAGGAGACTGAAAGGGAACCACATCAATGTCAGTATGGGCCATGGGCCAGCTTCAGCCACAGCGCCCCCGCAGGTAGCCGGGAGAAACCACACCCCACTGCACCACCGCTTGGCAGCCTCTCACAATCAGGGGGCTGAAAGGAAGGGAAAACAAACGACTGAAAACATTTTCAGTAAAAATAAAAATGTCCCTAAATCACATCCCCAGACCGGTTACGCTACCACGACAAAAAAGGGCCAGATTCTGGAAGAAAACGAGACGAAACTGACCAAAACATTATGTACGTCTTATTACCACAATCACTTACACAACACCAGCCAGGAAACACCCACTTCTGGCTGTCAATGACCAAGACAAAGAGCCCTGAAAGGTCCTCCACCCTGTGACTCCTAAGGATAGGACTCCACCCACCTTTCATACCATCCTCATGCTTGTCGCTGCTTAATTACTTAATTGAAGTGACTAACAAGAGAAGTCACCTAATCTAGTTAGTACCGAAACCAACTACCTTTTGGAAACTGTGATGTTAAGTTGGAGGGCCGGGGGGGGGGGGGGGGGTGCAGTTTTTATGTAAACAACCAAGGTGGCGGCCGTCACGGAGGGAGGCGGACCTGAGCTCTGCCTCAGGTGCCTCTGCCTGCTAATGCCATATGACCAAAGATGAGGATACAGGGTCAGGGCAGGAGCCGGGAGGGGGGGGTAAGAACAGTGGGAACCGGGAAAGAAACACCCCCGGGGGCCTAACTGTGCGCTGGAGAGGCAGAAACGATGCGACTGGAGACAGGGAAAATTTAATTACAGGCAGCATCTAGACGGAGAGAGTGTGTGTGTGTGAGAGCGAGTGAGAGACATGGAGGGAGACTGAGAGAGAGAGAGTGAAAGAGAGCGTGCGGAGGACAAGGTGCTGATGACTTCATCCACCTGCCGCTGACACAATTACATCAGTTCCACTCCACGCTGGCACCAAACCAGGCTCCGGCACTATAGGTACCACAGGCGGCTCCTCCGACGGTTCCACTGCACGCTGGCACCAAACCAGGCTCCGGCACTAAAGGTACCACAGGCGGCTCCCCCGACGGTTCCGCTGCACGCTGGCACCAAACCAGGCTCCGGCACTAAAGGTACCACAGGCGGCTCCTCCGACGGTTCCACTGCACGCTGGTACCAAACCAGGCTCCGGCACTATAGGTACCACAGGCGGCTCCTCCGACGGTTCCGCTGCACGCTGGCACCAAACCAGGCTCGGGCACTATAGGTACCACAGGCGGCTCCTCCGACGGTTCCGCTGCACGCTGGCACCAAACCAGGCTCCGGCACTATAGGTACCACAGGCGGCTCCTCCGATGCTCACACAGCTGAGAATTTACATTGTATGTGTTTAGCAGATGCTTTTATCCAAAGCATCAAACATTTTTTTTTGGAGCAACTGGGATTTAGAGCCCCAAGGTAAAATCACTCTGCCCGCTGTGGGACTGGAACAGGCGCCCTCCCGAGTTAAGGCATATGGTCCTAACTAGTTAACGCTGTAACCTTAAACACAAGTGCAAAAAGACCAAAAAATAAATAGAAATCTGTGTTTTTATCTCCCGGAAACGCAATACAGGAAAAAAGTGGACGTTTCACTTCTAAAATTCAATTTCCTTACTGTCTTGGTCCCGCAGTTGGCTGTTCAAAGGCATTGCCCCAGGGTCTGTCAGTGTTGATGGGACTGGGATGAGCCTCTGGTGGGAGGAGGGTGGGGAGGGGGGTCATAAAGTTAAAACATACCATATCAAGTCAGGGTGTGGGGGGGGGGGGGTTCTGTCGGACACGTACCATGGAAACTGAGAAAATAAAGCAACAGACAAACTGAGGTAAGCTACTATAAAAGTTACTAACAGAAACGCGAGGGGCTGTTTGGGCATCACTCTGGGTATCGCTTCGGACCCCCCTCCCACTCCAGTCACGCGTCCATTGCCACTGGGGAGCAAGGCTTTTGACTCACACCGCGGCCCCTGCCAACAGAAACAGGACGAATGCAGGAGGAGAAATGACACAGAAGTTACCCTGCTAACCTGCTCTTCCTGCAGAGTCTCGTCCAGTTACCTGATAAGCCTTTCCTTTCCGACTCGGCCTTCCTGGTTCCAAGAAGCGAGCTATCAGTCAATAAAGCGCAGGTTAGCGAAATGACGCTTCGTCATTATTTATTCTGTGAAAAACGGAAGACTAATCTGCGGGCCAGATCTAATGAATTAAAAGCCTGGCATGCCACGTAAAAATCGTACAAAGCGATCACCTCCATGATTGTAGCAGGCATGTCTTTTGCTGGAGTGCCGACACCAATGTTTACACATATGTCGTGAATCTCTGTATAAAGGCGTGGTTGGTTATAAAACCTGGCAGAAGTCCACACGCCGGAGAAGGTCGGCCCGTGACTGGCACCAGTCGCAACAATGCAGATCTTGACAGGCTTCCGAGCTCCCGCAGGTGCTGGGGGAAGCCTAGTTTAGCTGCACAGGAATCCCGATTTACAGCACCTTCTTACGGCCTACCAAACATACTGCCAGCCAGACTTGCCAACTTAGCTCACGGGAGGGCAAACGACGTCTTCGACTGACATCAACCTGGCAAGAGTTTGCCAAGCCTGACTGCTTCAATAAAGAAGGAACCTGACTAATTATTAGCCGATGACCTTCCCTGTTTTCAACAGCTCAGCCAAGAGTCGATACTGGATGGACACTATGTTAGCTAACATTTATATCTCAGAAACTAAAGTAGCACAAGTGAAAATTTAAAGGACATAAATGCGGCACAAACACGGTACAAACGACTGAAACCAGTTTGGTTAAAATCTCAAACATATGGGCCAGCTTCACAGAGGTCAGACACCCTGCTAAGCCAAGGGTAGCCAGCCATGTCTACCTGAGCCTTTATTAAACTGTGGATCTACAATGTGTTTATTTAGGAGACACTTTTGTCGAAAGCACTGTACAATTGAGACAGAAGGGTAGAGCTAGAGCTAATGGCCTGGAACATTTAGGGTGAAGGGCCTTGTTCAAAGGTACAACAGTAAAATCACTCTGCCAACCCGGGATTGAAAGCAGCGACCTTATGATTACAGGCACAGCATCCTAACCCTCTGAGCCACACACTACAAGAGCGTTTAAACATCTCCCCCATTACATCAAATCCTAGGCACACAAGCATGGAGACAAGCGCCAGTTTATCACAGCACAGAAATCCTACCAAAAAAATTATCACTAAGAAAAAAAAGAAAAAAAAAAAACCTTGTTGGTTTTTGCGCAATCAAGAGGGCATGGACTGAAGCTCTTGTTAAGCACTGCGGAAGGAGTATCGACACCCAGGAACACGCAGGGGGCGTCAATACCGGAATCAGACTCGACGTGATTTGCAAACACTGCAAATTTCATTCTCCGGAGACTTCCGATGCAAATTGAAACAGAAATGTCTTTCTAGTAATGGCAGACGGGTGAAATGGTTTGGAAAAACAAATTAAGCACTGCTCCTTGGCTGACAAGCTTGGCATGCACTTTGGGACACCCTGCAACATCAACACTGACTCCTTCTGCTAACACATAAAATGCAATAATTCTTAACACTACATGCAATATGGTCTATGATATATCACCGTTTCCACTTCTAACAGCCACATCTGTTTAATACCTCTAACACTATCCCTACATGCTATACTACAATCAGAAGTTTACTACTGACTAACTATCCACTTGGGTACAAGCCCTCACTTACACCCATTCTTCAATTCTTATTTAAAATCATATATTTGTAGTAGCATCGACGGGAAACTTGCACACTCAGGTTTGTTGTGGCCATACAATGAGAATGAAAGGATTCAACTCAGCCCAGCCTCTCATAGGGTCACCCAAACCCTAACCTTTTTGGCAACCGGTGTGGCTCTAAATGGTTCTCTGTCCCTTCGGTTAAGGATCTATGGACCTCTCAGCAAAAGCAAAGGAAACTTCGGCTGGTTCACCTCCGCCTAGTCATCCAGGCAACCGGAAGCATGACGGACCTAGCGGGAAGTATTTTGGGCAGCTAAGTGGCAACTGTGCCACCTCACACCCCCTCCGGCCCGACAGAATGCACACAGGCTCCTTCATAATTAGTTTTCCAGCTGAACTCCACCCCCATAGGAGGTAAGAATGTCGGGACCAGCAGCCCTGCCCGTCTGTATCCCCAAACTGAAATACAGTGTCAACCACAGCCAAACCACAAAGCTCCCTTTGTGAAGTCAGGTGGGACCCAAACCCATGACCAGCAGCCAGCGGCAGGCGAGAGGTTCCTTGGGCCACACGCCCACGAGTGAGGCTCCACCCAGAGGGTTTCCAGGGTCCCCGACTGCAAGGCTGCTTCTGCACCTCAAACTTGCTGTTTGTCTGTGCGCATGTCATACATAAATCATGATCTACAGCAAAATAAGAGGCCAGAAGGGATTACCTGGAGCATTTAAGAGCTAAAATTCTTTCAGGTAACCTTCTGAGGAGATCCAACCCAAGGATTATGAACAAATCTGAGTGATTAATCTATTGAGAAACAGCAGTAGAGCCTCATCTCGACCAATTCATTCTCAGGCCTGAAAGTTGTAGAGGCTGCATGCTGCACTCGCCATTTCCCAAGCTCTTCCCAAATGACATACAGCACCATCTGGATACAAAACCAAAAGAAAAGGGTACAAAAAAAGACGCACACAGAGTGGGACAAGGCGAGAACAGCAGACATTAATTAAACCATCCATAAATCGCCTCCATGGGTCAGAGACAAACCTTCACCAGGCATTAGTGAAATTAGCAACGTCAGCATCGTTAGCGGCAGCCACGGGTGGGTGTGTGCGCGTGTGTGGTGGTGGCTAGAGGGGTCACTTTCACCCTACTCCATGAACTTGCAGAATTATTAGCAGCCATTGAGTGGCAAGGAGAGGATCGCACTTGTGAAAAGACACCAAGGGTCCAACGCTTTCCAGACAGGGGGCACGACCTAAGCCCTCCTGGAGAGCAATCGGTTGGCTCCAATCATCTAATGGGCCAACAGGTAAACTACAGCTCCAGAATCAGGAAAAGTGCAGATTATGCCAACTGCATGGATATCAAATCCCCAATGCCGCAGCATATAAAGAGGGCTTTAGAAAATGAAGTGATTACTGTAAAAGGTAGCAAAGGTATGTTCCTTCATACAGTTAAGCACACCACACCAGAACGTTAGGGTTTAAAGCATTCCAGTGCTTTATATCTAGGATTTAGACACACAGGGAGGTTCCCGGTAGAATGAGGAGCACAGCAGCGCCTAGCACTCCCACGAAGACTCACGTTCCTTGCTGGCACACGCTAAGTACACATGCTAGACACACGCATGCATTGCCACTTCTGGAGAACTCCGCTATCAACAGAATGATTGAGGAGTCCATCGGCATGCTCTGCCGGCGGACAGCGGGCGTGGATGGAGTGCATCTCGGCTCGTCCAAAGGCTAACCGTCCCCCGTTGTATTCTGAAGACCCCCCCCCCCCACATTCACACCCCCTCCAACACAGCATCGCACGTGCCCACTGCCTGACCTACTTTCCTTGTACGAACAGGCTTCCTGCAAACCTGCCTGTGACTGCCTCCCCAGCTTGGCTTTCCCCCATTGCTATATGGCACAGCTCCCCGGGGCGGCCCCCCCAACACACGCGCCCCCCCCCCCCCCCCCCCCCCCCCCCCCACACCACCCCCCCCCACCCCCCCCCCCCCCCCGCGCCCCCAGCCGCGAGCCCCGTCACCCCCCGCCCCCCACAA
>JAODKM010000058.1:7263977-7275607 GCA_026780845.1 Petrocephalus sullivani | reverse complement strand
GCTATTAGTTAAGTTCTCCCCAAGCGAGCTTGATGGGCCGAATGGCCTCCTCTCGTTTGTATAGTTCTTATGTTCTTCTTCTTATGTAACAGATCTTGAATGAATGAATGAATGTTGCATTTATATAGCGCTTTTTCTTCATATTAAGGGTCTCAGATTGGTCTTAACATTATCGCCGACGGCCTGATAAAGTTCAATGTCATATGATTTAAAGCAGAATTAAGAGAACATGACAGTTACATTCGAGAGCTATTACTCCTGGACCAAACGTCAGGAGAACCTACGACGCAGAGGAGGCTCGACGTCAGCCGGAAGTGACGCAGAGTACGACCCCGCCCACTCCGGCGTTTTTGTTTGTTAAAGAGCCCGTGCATGCTACTCAGTCAAACACGAAGGGGGAGCTGGCATGGCAGCGTCAGGTGCGCCGTCCTGAGCCTATGGCGAGGGCGGCATGCCTCTCTGCAATCGCCCCTAGCACACTGCATTTAAAGGTAACCTATAAGTTAAAGGCTTTTTATTGCACTGCCAGGCCTAAATGGGATACTGATGATGGCAAAAGGACTGGGAGAATATAGATAGGGAAGGGGCATGATCACCATACTTATTTACTGTGTTACAGATGAAGCCATAGATAATGCAGAATGTCGTATTTTCATGCATAATGTAAAATGTTATATTTATTTGTGATCTCTGATCTATGGTTTCAGGATTGAAAACAATTCTCGCCGTGATTATTTTGCCTGACTGCATGGCTTTCCACTTTGCACGGTACGGTGTGTTTTGCGGCGCAGTCTTTGGTGCCAATAGCCAGCCGATCCGTGGTGCGGGTTATTATGGCCTGCGCTAACTCGCGGACGCGGACCAGAAGAAGTGCCCGCTATCCGGCGCATGTAAATAGCGCTGGATATCCGTAATAGCGGCGCACGGCTGATTCTGTCCCATTAACGGTGCGAGTGAGAAACATAAAATCCCCTTTGACTGCGATAGTGTGATGCACACGCCTCGATCGCTTGCCTGGGCTTTCGGGCTGACAGATTAGCCAGTTTGACAGCTGTCACTGGTGTATTCGAGCCATGTGTTAATGCGTTTTAAAACATAATCCTGCAACGATCTCTGGAAGACAACTTTAATCCTTCTCTGCAGTGTAGGCATATACTGAGCAAATACGATCGCTGTATCTGTGCAAAAACTACATTCACGTTCCAAGTCTTGATGCATAGCCTATGTAATAAATGTTATGTCCTGCTCCCCACTACTATAACGCTTTGTCAGCTCAGTTTTCGCGAATAGCCCTTATCTAACCACTGAATGCTGTTTACATCTCCGTCTTTCCTCACCATTTCCTGCGTAAAGTGAGTGAGGAGTGAGATAAAATTCTGGTAAGGATATGAGAAACTGCACCGCAGAAAAGCTGCAGTTGTGCAATGTTTCCCAATAAGCAGCATCATTCTGACAGCGGGTTAACTGTAAATGTGTTTTTTCCCTTACAGTACACATAAATCACCTTCTCCTTGTAATTCCTTGTCTGCTTAATGTATCTGCTGTTTTAAGGGGAATACCTGTTCATATTGGGCTAGATTTATTTCTTTAAGGGGAATTTTGTATCATAAAAAGGGATTTTTTTATGTTTACCCTCTGATGAGTTGCAGTGAGCAGTGTTTATAGCTATTTTGTTCTCATGGAAGACCATGGTGAAATCCCCAACTTTGGGGATACGAGGCTCACGCCCTTTGCCACTCTGTATGCTTTTGGAGTTTGCATGTACTCATCATGTTTGGGGGTTTTAGCTTCTGTATTATATTGCCTAGAATGACTTTTTTATTTTGCTGTGAAAAAGATCAGTTTTGATGAATGTAGAAAATACTTGCAAGATATGGAAAAAAAAAACAAACAAACAATAAAAGAGTCTTATGGTCATCAAAGCAAGGCAGAAGCTGAAGAGCAGTAATTTTTTGATCATTTGTAATGGAGCCCTTGAGTGGTGTTCCATTTCCCGCTTGTCGTGATCACTTGCACTTTAGGCTGACTTGTCCCATTCCTATGCACTTACTCACTCAAGCCGGCACTTTTACTGTCAGTGGCTTGACACGTGAGGAAAAGTGCAAAGTGCAGAGTGGCGTCGGCTAAACTGATACCGACGGGAATGGAGATAAAGCGATCAAGACCATTTTGATCAATGCTGCTAATTTGTCTCCTGGAAATAGCTGGGGGGGAAATTAGTCAGTCATTTAATCCTGGGTATAAAGGTGTCAGTATTCAGTGTGTTAGCATTTATCATGAGCCAGGTCAATAACTTAATATATTTTCCGATACTGGTGGTGATTCTGCTAATAACTGCCGGCGTGTGAAAATTAGTTTTTTAAACGATCGTGTGCCGGACATCAGTGCTTTGCAAGCAAATTAAATAATTGCTTTTTCAGCTAGATGTTGTACCAGGTGGGTGAGGCGGTTGTGTGTTGTGTGGGGGCCCTTGTTTACTGGGCCTCTCTGCCTGTCCCTAAATCTGCTGGGGTTGGTGCCCTTTGAAAGCTGGTCTCTCTCATCTGGTTGAGTGTCTGTCACATCTCCTTCATAGGGACGCTGTGAATTTGACCCCATAGTTATTCTACTCCAGAGGCCTCAAAGTACTGGCCCACGTCATGTTTTGATCGATCATCCATCCATCCATCCATCCGTCCGTCCATCCATCCATCCATCCATCCACCCATTCATTATCCATATATCCATTTTTTTTTATTTCACCACTGGTTCCCCCCCACCCCCCAACACCACTGCTTTGCAGATAATTGATGCTCCATTGTTCTTAATTCTATCTTGTTTCTCATTTGGCTAAAAAGCAGCTCTGTTAAGCCGGTGCCCTCCCAAGCTGTTTAAGTCTGGAAGCCCTGTGCTACTCCTGAGCTACTCCCTCTGTTCTGTTCTGTTCTCTTGGTTCTGTGATGAGGAGTGAGATGAGGCATGAGCTCAATCTGAGAAACGATCAGCTAGAGGTTTAATGACCTGAGCCGCTGGGTCTGTCGGTCTGGATTCGGTGCCTGACAGGAGAAGCCCCTCTTGGGTCAGAACAGGCCCCCGCTGCCTTTGGTTCCTCTTCACACCATACCATCCCAGGTGGTGCTAATCTGTCAGTTTTAGGGCTCCCATTTCAGTATCCACTTAATCTTATTGGTCAGTGGCACACTCAGGCTTACATTCACGCCAAAATGATTTCACCGTCATGTGACCATCGTTCACCATTGGCAGCGTCTCCCACCTTCGTGTCATCCAGTGGAATGGTCTCTCCTGCCATAAGAAGTGGCACTACCTGCCGGGATATCTTAATGTCCTCCTTAATCCTGTGACTCTACCTTAAATGCACTACCTAGAGATGAACTTGCCCTATATAAGTTCATGCACCCTTGAGGATGCCGTCCACCAGTATATAAAGGCCGAAGATGGTGGCCGAGCCCCTTTCGGAGTATTTCCCGAGACCCGAATATTGATTGGATTTCATCTTCCCAAGGCAGATTACCCTGTTTAAACTCCACCTGTCGTATATCAATTCAGATTTCAATTCCCTGTCCTGTGCTTTGAGGCACGATGACTTCCACCGGTTTGCTCATATGTGTCCTGTCACCTCATTGGTGGAGCCAAATGGGCTGTGTATGTGTCATGTTGGATCCTTGCTGGGGTCCTGCTCCAGGGAACTGCAGGGATTGGGCTGGACAACAGCTAATCTAAGTCCAAGAACCCCAGGGCTTGGTCAGATGGGGATGTTTAGCCCAATTTCCCTGATTAATCTTGGGCAGGGATGAGCTCGGGCTTGGCGCCTCTTGTTCTAATGGGGACCCAACAGCAACCGGAGAATCTGGCATGCTGGCCACACACACGCCATGTGTTAAGAATGAATTGTAAATATTTTGTGTAAAATTGGTTACAGGTGGAGCTGTCTATAGCCTTGAGCACATGGATGTCCTTTCGGAATATTTTAATAATTTAATCTTGAAGTGGCATTTGGGAGACCTGGGATGAGGACACGAGGTTGCACAGGTGCTGGGGAAATGTCTGAAGAAATGCAGTAAATGCAGTAAATGCCCATATGAGTACTGTGCCTGCATTCTGCATTTCTGCATCTCCAGTGTAATGCAGCTTAGCGCTCTCTGTTCCAGTCATTTCAAATTAGATTTTGAAAGTTAATATTCCATTAAGAGGATTTTTCATCTCAAGCAAAGTACTGAATGCATGGCTTTGTGTTTGGTAGGAAGTCGGCCCGATACCGAAAAGACTGAAAATAAACACTGAAAAAACAACTGATATGCAGAAAAATTGCAAGCAAGTCCAACAAAAAAATTAAAAAAATTACAAGCATTCATGTATCTCGTACATACATAATGTTGAAGTGGCATTTCTTAGTGCAAGGGATTAGCCGAACTTAACTGCTCTTTCTTTCAGGTGTGAATGTGAGGCTCAGAGTGACCGCCGTTACACTATGGAGCCAAATGTGGGCCGCCTGTATCCCTCCTCTCCGCCTGCCATGGGCAAGGAGGCAGAGGAAGATGATGAATTTGGAGATTTCGGGGGCTTCTCTGGGGTCTCCCCGGGTGGCAGCTTCACAGAGCTCGACATTCCTGTTGGCTTCTGCAACACTAACACTCACCCGATGGAGCCCTGGCACCTGGATCACCTTGGCAATGGAGTAGCCATATTTGGGGCTGCGGGCTCAGGGTATCCCTGCAATGGGGCTGATGTGGAGGTTACAAAAGTGTGCACTGGCAACATCCAGAGCTCTGGTCTGGGTTTCCCCCTGCCCAGGAAAAGCATCCATGTAGGGGACTGGGAGCAGCATGTGGATCAGTGCCACCTTCCTGAGGGCAGGAACTCAAGCGGAATCAAGGTGAACTTCAGTCAGGGTGAATCCCGGACCTGCAACGGCGATGTGGCACAGTCTAAGGCTGTCACGAAAGGTTATGTCCAAGCACCCAAACATCGATGTACAACCACGGACCCCGGGAAAGTCCACAGTCCATCCCATCCTGAGGAAGAGTTTACACGTCTTGCTTCTCACTCTAACGGTGGCTTATCATGGGGGGGGCGATACATTATAGACCCTGAAGAGATCTCACATTTGGAGAAGATGGAAAAGGAATGGCCCAAAGGGACAATCCTGGCAATGAACGGGTTGAGGAGTGTGAGCTACGTGCCGCTGGCCACTGCGGGCCTGAGCACTGGGTCCTGGGAGGGGTCTGAGCTAGAGGGCGATGGACATTACCCTGGAATGACGCTCAGTCAGAACACTTCTGTTAAGCTTTCCTGGGAGGAGATGGGCACTGCCCAAGAGAAGGCTGAAGTAGAGGATTGTGGGAAAAGGGAGGGGGCTGAGCTGATTGCTGGCGGGGGGGAATGGGAAGTAAGCCAGGTAGGCAGCAGGGAGACCAGAGTCCAGGACATGGAGTCCACTTGTGTGACCAAGGTCTCTGTTGGCGAGAACATTGCGTCCTTCTGTCAGGTGGTTTCCACGGATAGGGTGGAGGACAGCACTGACCACACAGGGGATTTAAGGGTGGTGGAGGCCAAGAACTCTGAAAACTCCAAGGATGCTGGCTTCAGACAGGCAGAGTCTGCAGGCCAGACGGCGTTGGTGGACTTCAGCATTGTGTTGTCAAGGGAATCATCAGATGTGAGGCAGTTTGTAGGGGCAGTTTGTGAAGAGGAGGGGACGACCGAGAGTCTAGCCGGCTTCCCTGGCAGCGACAGCTTTGCGGACTTCAGCTCTGCTCCTGTTGGGGCAGAGCCAAGTCTGGAGTGGGATGCTTTTGGGGAGCAAGGCAGGGTCCAGGCTGGGGGTGACTCCTGGGTTGCATTTGGGGTGGATCAAAGTGAGGCTGCTTGCTCAAAGGACAGTAAAGCAAGCTGGCTGGATGTTTTGAATGCTGCCTCCACATCACCGTCTTCTGACTGCAGGACATGGAACTGCAGGAGGGGCAGCCTGTCGGTATGTGTAGTTTTCAGCTTTGAATCGGCCGTGCCAGGCTGTGATACTGGCCAGCATTTCCATATGCATATGTTGGGGCAGCTGTGGCCTTGACCACAAGGGGGCACTATCATTGCAGCAGAAATCTCATCTGTTAACTTGACAATCTAAACCTGCAGTACGTTTTAACCGGAGGTGAAAAGTTCAGGTCCAGAAAGTACAATTTCAGACCAAGGTTTTGTTCCAACCATCCAGTTGAGCATAAAGAGTCACAGTCACTGAGTACTCGAGAAGATGGGTAAAACAAAATCTTGGTCCAGATTTGTACTTCATGAAGCTGAACTTTCTACCTCTGCTTAAAATGTACTGCAGGTTTATATTGTCAAGTTAACAGATCAGAGTTCTGCTGCAATGATAGTGCCCCCTTGTGGTCAAGGGGAGGCAGCTGTAACTGTTTTGTTTTTTTTTAACTGCTGTTCGGTTTTTTTGGACCTTTTGCATTCCACATATCAATAATTTGATCCCTTTGTGCCCATGTTACCCAAAAGTATGTGGTAAAGGTGATGATTTTTAATAAATGATAGTAAAAGATCACCATCTATAATAACCATTGGCAGGATAAATGGACTTTATGCTACATACTCGAGTAACAAAGAAGGTATTTCTGAAACGTGACCGGATCTCTGAACTAAAAAATGAGGATTCTGGTTTACAATTGGATGTGCAGATAACTGGTGCTTCCACATTGCATGATGACGATAAAGTTTAGTCCGATCAGATCTGACCTGATGTGCTCCTGTGCCCCCAGGCAACTCTGAGCAGCTGTCTGGAGCGGATCTTCCAGAGCAGTTTCCCACAGGTTCAGGCCGCTGAGCCCCTGGAGATGGTGCTCCCTCTCGGGACCTTGCTGCAGGAACATGGGGTGCAGCAGGGCACCGCCCCCGCTTGGTGAGCCTTCCTCTTCCTGTGGTCGCGTGTCCGTGCTAAGGGATCTGACCAATGGCTGGGCACGCGGTCAGTCAGGTAACTGTCCCGAATGCCTTGCAGGGCACCGGGGAACGTGTGGAGGCAGATGCGAGACATCCACAGCGCCATCGGCCTACGGCATCAGTGGGGTGGTTCCCATGGCAACAGCGTACTGCTGAGTGCCCTGGGCGTGGACACCAGGAACACCGTAAGCTCCGCCTTCCTCCAGTATAATCCTGCAGTGTTCGTGCTTTTAATTGTTTTATTGTTTCCATAGCCCCCCCCCCCCCCTCAGCCACCCACTTTTCCTCCCAGCATTTCGCAGTCCAGAAGAACCAGCCAGGCACAGTGTCCATATATGGTGCCAACCCAGTACGTTTTGGTATTAACCATGGCTCAGTTTGGTACTGGGGGCAGGTCTCTTGTCAGCCTGTGATATGGCAGTTCTGATCAGTGTCTTTCTTACATGACCTGGTGCCGTGTGATCTGGCTGAATGCATGAAGAATATGATCCCTCCCGCTGGACACAAATTATGGGGGTGGGACATTCATATTTAATGTGCTGACTTGTGAATCGAATAGCTAGGTCTACCTTCTCCATTTACCATCTGTGGGGAGGTTAAATGTGCTTTCTTCTGCTGCTCTCGTTGATACTAGGCCATGGCAGAGCCCTCCAAAGAAGCTGTCAAATCAATCTCTGCGACGGAGAGGATCTCCTGTACAGCACAGACACATTCTGTGTCCCTAGGAAAAAGCACTTCCTCGACAGATTCAGCCCAGGTGAAGAAGCAGTAAAACACTTGATGGAACAAAGTTGATGGAAAGGATTGTTTCGGACAGATATGAGTTGCTGTTTGATCCTCCTAACACTAGGTGGCACTCCAACAAGTCATGTTTGATTGGGGCAGCTGTGGCCTTACAAATCCTCCGGGCGGTATGTTCCTCCGTCGTGCAGCGTGAAATCTCCGGTCCAGGCAGAGCCCCACTCCTAATTTATTTAACTTAATTTTATTCTTTTCGCTTATCTCTTGCTCTCTCCAAACGCGACATCCCAGGTTCCTTCTCATCCTCTTCGTGATAGCGGTGAAGGTGTAATCAGCACTCGTTGCGGGGGCCAGTTGAGGCTGTCGCCACCTTAAATATTCTGCCTCTGACTGACCGTGCGTCTCGCACAGGGGTTATATGGCAATTAACTTCTTATAGGTCCAGAAACAAAAACAGCACAAATAACTTCTACTTATGAGCATTGATGGTTTTACACGTAAAGGAACGTGTACCTGGAAGTTCAACCATCAACAGTTTAGCCACCGTTTACTTCATCTGTATCCACAAGATACAATGACATGGTTGTAGCATTTGTTTGTAAATCTGAACATAAGATACCGAGGAGTGGCTCTTGTGTTTGTATCTGATGCCTCTTGAGCAAACACCTTCTTCAGGGAAGCGTGTTCCTTCCAGCATCTTGGGTCCGAGGGGGAGCCTGGGCCGTGGGGGGAGGGGGTCACCTGCCGGTGTTTCTGTTCGAGCTGCTGTCCTGTTCAGTAACAATCTGTTTGCTTGCTCCCTCTGTCACTTCATTCCTAATTAAAGGGAAACAATATTTAAATGAGCAAATTTCTCCCTCAGTTCCTACAGTAACCCTGTACTCACACTCTCTGCTGTGGGGTTTCTCTGGGTACTCTGGTGTCCTCTTGCAGGCCGAAGACTTGTGGTTAGGCTGATTGGTGTCTCTAAATTACCCATAGTGCTTCTGTGCATGTCTGTGCCCTGTGATGGATTGATGTCCCGTCCAGGGTGGACCCCAGCCTTGTGCCCTGTGCTGTCTGGGACAGGCTCCAGGTCCCCAGTGACCCTGACTGGAATGAGCGGTTAGAAGATGAATGGATAATTAAAGTATTATTTCCCTTTAATGACCTCAGCCTGCTAATGAAAATGCTTTACTTTGAATCGCAATAAACTCCTCTTAAAAGCTTCAACATCGCCTCAGTAATTTTGTATGTGAATAAAAAGGTCAAATGAAGAACTGATAGAAGGTCACTCAGTCTGTCAGCACCAATAGTGTGATTGCTTATTATATTTTCTAACACAGGTTCATTCTGTATGTTTATTCAGTTGTGTACTTCTGACTAGCGATTAGAGTCTCTGTGGTTCGGGTTAGGGTGCCCCCTATTTCCCCTTGGCTTATACCACCAACCAGTTAAAGAAAATGTCAGGATTAACCAGCTGGTGACTGAGGTGTACAGCCGAGTTGGTAAACTGGTTTTCTTAGCCTCAAATCACTTACCACTTCTTGCTGTGGGCATTTCCACATTGGTGAACTTGCTCAAGGATCCCACAGTCATAAATAGATTAATTAATTTGTTTCGACTCCTTCATCAGAAATGGAAATGGAAGCTCCTGGACATTGTATAACTAGTATGGCAAACATTTTCTCACGATAACAGTAAGTGTGACAATTGTGCACAAAATGCTCCCCAGAGATAACATGCTTACTTATTGCTTATTATGGCCTGTGACCGGTGTTCGCTCAGCGGGTCAGCGGGTTACAACATTGCACCTGTGATCGGTATGGTCACCAGTCTAAATGCCAGATCTGGTCGAGTGATATCTATATCGGGCCCTTGAGCAAGACCATTAACCCCCAGTTGTCTAACCCTGCCTTCGGTCGTACATTGCATTGGACAAAAGTGTTTCTTAAAACATTAATTATTTCATGGCTTTAAGTAGTAAGTATTATCTTATGAACAAGGTAAGAGATGCAGTGCTGGGACAGGTGACCTGCCCCCCCGCCACAATCCCCCGACCTGAACCCTGTAGAGCAGGTCTGGGATGAGCTGGATCAAAGAGAAAGAGCAACGTAGCCAACTTGTGGAAACTCCTTCAGGACTGTTGGAGAAGCATTCCAGGTGGCTACATCTGGGAGCTGGCTGAAGGAACTCCAGCCACAATCTTCAGCTACAATACTTCAAAGTTCAGCTACAATAGAGACAAATGCATTAAAAGCAGGTATGTGCAGACTGTTGACTGGTACTGATTATGTATTCTCAGATACTGTGGCCTGTGTAGGAACACACACACACACACACACACACACACACATGCACACACAAGGAAATACTCTCGTCTTAGCATCTCTCATACTTTCCTTACTGTGGCTCCAATTTGCTGTCCTCTGTTTTTAGTTACAGTAAAAAGTATCTGAGGTTTTCGTTCTTCAGTTTTTCCATGAAAGAGATCCATTCTCTGCTGAATGTACCCCCCCCCCCAGCCCATTGGCACTAATCCTGGGGAATTCCCTGTTTTTTTTTCCTGCTATTATTTCACGCCGGATTGAAGAATCACACGGTCAGCATCCATTAACATCTGGAGAGTGAATCCTTTACTTATACCTGGAGAATTCGTCCCAGTTTGATCCTGGAGCCAAACCTTCACCCGGTCCAGTGAGTCTTCATGAATGATGTCAAACGAGAAGAGGAGTCTTCAGCGTGAAAGGCTGGGGGATAGTATGGGGAGGGGGATGTTGTGGGCTGGACCGGGATTAAAAATAGGCCCCAGACTTTGGGGTCCCCTTAGGCCCATGGAACTGAGGGGGGATCCCCATGAATAACTTTTGCAGAGCGATACATTTTGCCAATTGGGGCGGATGGGTCCCATGACAAATTTCCCTGGCCCACGTAACAATCTGCCCACCAGGTATAATGCTCCATGTCCCAGTCTAGCCCTGATGTGCCAGGACCAGCATGATTACCATTAGCCTCAGCCACAGTGGGGCCTTTGTGGCACTGACCTGTGTGACAGTGTGAGGGTGTCGATCGGGAGCCCCCCCCCGCGCCAGGCAGAGCAGCCAGTAAAAACAGCCACAGCCAGCTAGGCCGACCCAGGGAAGGGGGTCACCTTACCCAGCAGCTCGCCCCGTCCACTGCTCGCGTTCATGGCTCGTTTCCTGTCTGCAAAACAGGAGCAGAACTAGCAGTGAAAACTGCGTGCTAATTCAGTGACGACCCACTGGAGGGGGTGCAGGATTTTCATTTTTCTCACCGTTTGTGAAGATGAAGGTGAAGAAGGGATTCCCACAGGAAGCGGAGGGGGCCAGTGGATAACTAAGCTTGGTTGAGGGTGACTGCTGCCCCCCCCCCCCTGCAGTGATGAACAGAAGAACCAGAAGGGGGCGATCATGAGTAAGAAGGTTGACAGGGTGGATGAGGGGCTGCCCAATCTGCCCAGTCCTTCATGGATGCCTGTCTGCTGTTCCCCTCCATATTGTCCCATTTGGGATGCCCTGCCCCGATGCCCACATGACTCTCCCCCACATAAGTCCTTTCCTGCAGTGTCGTTGATCTTCATCAAAGTTTTGGGGCTGTCTGAACTCTGTGTGTAGGAGCATGTGTCAGACTGAAGTACAATTTAATCAGCACTTACAGAATGACTGCCCCAATGGGATTATTCCTTCTCCACTTCTTCACTTGGTTATATTATCATAGTTTTATAGATGCGTGCATTTGATTTTCTATGATGAGTTGGTGCCCTGTCCTGGATTATTCCCTGCCTTGCTCATGGAATAGGCTCTGGACCCCTGCAACCCTGCATAGGAGTATAGAGAATGAACAGTTCATTTTAAACATTTTGAAAAACCAGAACAAAAAAGGGGATAGAAGTATTTCGTCAAACTATAGGCCAATCAGTCTAACTTGTATAACTGGAAAAGTTATGGAGG
>JAODKM010000058.1:7247591-7259662 GCA_026780845.1 Petrocephalus sullivani | reverse complement strand
TTGGGGTGTAGGGGGGTAGGGGGGGGGGGGGGGGGGAAAAGAAGGGGGGGGGGGGGGGTAATAACACAGGCAGAAAACGTCATCCTAATATGTAAAAATTCTCACCAGAATCGACCAAGCTGTTTTCAACGGTTTATTGAATAATATAAAACTACAAAAGTAAGAGTGATTCGAATTCAGACACGATCGTCCATTTTTTAATACGCTCAACAGTCCAAAGTGTGACGCGGCTACGGCGACCTGACATCGCGAACTTCTCGCGCGGCCGATTGTTGGTAATGTCGATTTTCTCCTTCCGATCAATCGGTTTATATATATTTATATATAATATGTATATATTGCATAGAAAAAGGCACAGCGCCCAGGTCTGGAAAAACACACAGCTCCCCCCTTGTGTTGCACACAGTCACAGCGGCCACACTAAGCCCCCCCATTACTGCATATTGCCTCCACAGCTCGTAGCTGAGACTTCAGTAAAAACGACTTTAAAATGAAATGCAATCAGTGAAAGCCGAATAACAGAAAACAGACCAAACAAGTCCTCGGAACAAAAAAATAAAATAAAATAAAATGGATGACATCGCATTTCTACATAAACTTTGGATTCCAAACCTGATGTAAAGGCCCTTGTCTTTTAAAAATGCATGTATACAGGAAGCCCTAGGCCCTGGTTCTGACAAGGTCAGCGGCGGACGCGGAGCCGTGCTCCTGCAGCCCCGAAGCCTGATATGACTGGGTCCCAGGACAGCCTCACGGGCATAAATAATCATCCAGATCAAGGTTAGAGGGAGACGATTAGGAACCTCCACCCCGTTTCAATCCTTAATATACATTCCTACAGCGCAATCTGTACAAGTTACAATCCCCATGTTAGCGTCACATGAAAAATAAATATATTTACAACAGAAACGAAGAATAAATAACTGAACAAAACAATCACTGCAAAAAAAAAAAATCAAACATTTAAAAATGATCATTAATTATGAATTAGTCACGCTGCCTGCTCAGCTCCCTCCTGACCCCAAGCCTCCGAACCCGAGCCGGACTCCGGCCGGCCAGCTTGCAGGGAGCCAAAGGCGTTAGATAAATGGTGTTCTTAACCTTCCGATTTCTATATCTTAAAGAAAAAGACTGCAGGCCCAAGACGGGCATGTATTTCCCTTATATTAGCGCAGCTAATAAGGCCGAGAATCCTAGAGCTTTCTGGCCCGAAGCCGGCGTTCTCTCGCGGCGGTGCAGACAGAGCATCGATCTGGCAGGTCGCATATCCGAGCGCGCTTTGCTATCGATGCCTCGGCATGGATTTGGGGGGCAGTATGCTCTGAACCGCGAAAGCAAATAAAATGCATTTGCATTTATTATAAAATAAGCATCTGGTCCCTGGAAAAACTTCTCTGCGTCGGGGACTGACCTTGAGGATCAGAGGCCACCGGGCTGCGCCATAATTTAGATTACAAGCGCGCACGCGACTGCAGGACCTGCACACCGGCTACACCAGTTTGCCCCAGTGGAGCCCGGTAGCTGCGCACCCCGAACCGAACTGGCCCTGCATTTAATAAGTGCCGGACGAAACTGGGACAAGGAGGGAGCAGAGAGCTTTAAGAGTGGCCGGATGACATACTGAGAAAAAAAAGCCAACAAACATGCACGTAAATAAATAAATTAATAGAACAGATACGTATACAGTCAGAATTGAGATTTTCCCGATGTCAGAGATTTGGGACCCTGCACACAGAACACGCAGTTTCTCACGTACCGACAAAACAATTAATAGAAAAAAAACACGCCTTCGCAGGGCGGGACTGCGGCGGGCATTCGGACTTTCATTGGATGGATTCCCGGAAGACCAGCGACCTTCGACCAATCAGACGCCGAGCGGCACGGCGTGACTCGTTCCTAAAAGTTCCCGAGTTGGCCTCGCTTCAAGTTCCTCTTTCAGGGAGCGCGCGCAGCCAGTCCCCGCAGCGCGCGCGACACTGTCCCGTAGTGCTCCAAATACTGGAAAGCATTTTCATTATTTTCCTGCTTGAAAAATAAAATGCCTTTTTAAAAAAAGTCTTTTTAAAACATTTTCTGCTTTGGTTGGGAAAAAGAGCTGCGATACATATTCTGGTTAGTGTACTTGTTTCTGTACATATATCATTAGTTATGGCTATTTCAGGTTTATGGTTGTTAATAAAGCCTATCCTTCCTACTGTATTCCCCCAAATAAATATAAAATGTATTAAATTTTACGAAGCCAATCTATATATGGGCACATGGAACCCCCCACCCCCCAAAAACCCATGGACAGGTGTTGATAAGGACAATTTAAAATAGACGGGGGGGGGGGCTGTAATCTTCAAGAAATGTTTTCCTCAGAGTTTCACAGGGAGGCAGTACCATGTTCTGTCACCAGAGTGTGGTATGAATGAGCCATATCACCCATCCCCTGACAAAGTACCAGAATGGACAGGCTGGGTCATTATTGGTGACCAGACTGCTGGTGGAACAGGTGCCCAGTAAAGCCGTCCCAGAATCCCCTGCTACATCTCCCGTCCACATGACACTGCGTCAGAGTATAAAACAGTCTTGTACGCAGCAAAAAATGATCCAGAGAGATGACAAAACCAATCCCACCCAAAGAAAATGTATACAGAGACAGATCTCTCTCTTTCATGGAGACAGAATACTCAATACCAGGAAACAAAGCAGGAAGACAAAAGGAAAAAAACACTCGTGTTGATCGTTTCTGAAAAAGGTAAAACAATATATATATAAAAAGATGCGATTTTTCCCCATATAAATATTTGTGCTTGACAAGTAAAAAGTTCATTCTTCTGACAGAAGGAGGCGCTCTCCTCAAGAAGCAACTAAATGCGTCAACGACAGTACAGTTTCGCAGCGGCTGGAGGAGGGGAAAGAAGGGGGAGAGACCAGAACAAACAGTAGTTCACAGATCAAGGCACCGGTATTTTCAGGGAGCCGTCAGCATGCCGCATTTCCTTCATGTGGTACGCGCAGGGCAGACGGCCGAGATGGGGCACGTGAGCACCGTGTTAACAGCAGGTCTTAGAAAAACAGCAAAACATTTTTAAAAATACATAAAAACGGCTATTTGTTCTCGTACTGGAATTTGATTCCTTTCGCGCAGCGGGGGCAGAGGTGGGCAGATCAGGAGCCCACCAGAACCTCCATGATATGGTCCAGTTCCGCCAGGTCCATTTTGAAAGGCTGGCTAGGGCCGACCGGGGGGGACGTGGACCCTGCCCCGGCATACGGGGACAAGCTTTTGAGGAGGTCATCGGCAGTCACAACGGGGGGCATCTTTCCGACACTGCCAGCACCCCCTGTAGCGGACGCGGTACAGGCGTCGAAGTCATACATGGAGGTGTCAATGTCCGCGAACAGGACGTCGTCCAGGGTCAGGTCGGTGAGGAAACCTGAGGAAGATGAGGAGCTGATGTCCATCCCGCCTGGGAGCGGGGTCTCCATCAGCCGGGCCTCTGGCGCCCCCGCTGCGGGCTGGCCCTCCGACAGCAAAGCCGACACCCCCAGTTTTTGGCTGCAGTGCTTGGCCCCATCTCTCGAGTCTATCCCCGGGGGGGCCGCGGAGGGCAGGTGCGGCGGCGCCCCCGTAGAGCTGGGGGGGGAGGTAGCGGTCGGACCCTGCGGCTCACATAGGTCCTCGATCTCATCCAGGGCTGAGGAGAAACTATCTTTCGCAGTGACAGGGGTTGGCCTCTGGGGGGCGTCGGTGGACAGCGGCGTACATAACAGGGGGGTGTCGTCCTCCAGCAGGGAGGCGGGAGTGAGGCAGGAGTCTGGCGGCACGGGGGCGTGGCCTGTGGCCTGCAGAAAGGGCGTGGTCGCGACAGGCGGGACCCCAAAGGCTGGCTGAGCCTCACGGAAACCCTCCCCTAAGGGGTGGTGCTCAGATGGGGGTGATGGGGGGTGCAAGAAGAATGCCTGCGGCCCCCCCTCCTGCTTCAGCTCCTCCTGTATGCGTCGCAGTACATTGTTGACCAGCAGGCGGCGCTCCAGGCTGGGCTCGGCCAGCGCCCGGGGGTGGTACAGCTTCATCAGCGAGAGACTGAGCACCGTCTGCCGCTGAAGGCTGTAGGACAGCTTGGAGGAGGGGTCCCCTGTGCTCCCCGGCCCCCCCTCCACCAGCGCTCCCTCTGCCAATCCGTCTTCATCTTCGTCCAGTTTCCTCTTTGTTCCTTTGCCCAACATATATCTGGGGAGGGGGGATACAAGGCAGAATTTAGCAGCAGCACAGCAAGGGAAACCCCCCTCCCCAGTTTACAGTCACGCTCCCCAACACCGGAGCAGTGCTCATATTTACTGAAAGTCATCGAGGTACAGAAAACTCATCTGTGGTCTGGGAAGGCACACCCGACAGACGGAATGGTGAGTAGTAACATATCCCAGAAGCTGGGGGGGGGGGGTGAATGGAAAAATGATGGACCGAGCGTGCGAGGTGGGGGCACGGGCCTACAAAATTCTTGGGTAAAAACCACAACGTCGGCAGAACTCTCCGTGCAAACACGCCAGGCATTCACTCAACTGCTGTGGCACGTGTGAAGCGGTGTGACGCGGGGCACGGGCACGTGGCCCCTTGTGAGCGGGAGGCCTGCACACCAAGCCCAAAGCACCCACCATCTCACCACGGCATGCGCCCAACCTCTATACAGTGTTCCACATAGCTGGGAATCCACCATAAACAGAATAGATTGTAAATAGGTTATTAAAAAACCCCTTTCAGTATCAATTTGAGCAGGTGGGGGACTGAATAACAAGAGAGCCAGCAAAGAATGGCTGCACTCCACCCAGGGGGAACAGCTCTGGGACATTCCTGGGAGAGTTTGGCTGGCAGAGGAAAGCAAAGGAAGTCCACCCTGTCCGGTGTGGCCCCGCCCCCCCCTGGTCAGAGCACCGCCTCCCACAAACTGATTGGCTGCCAGAGCTCTGGCAGGGTAAAGAGGGTGGGGCTGGTAGTATGCAGCTGGAGTGACCATTTTGGATTGACAAGATAAAATAAAAAATAAAAATAAATCTCCCACCCTCAAACTCAGAGGGGAACAAACAAAATGTTTTGAACAACATTTTTGTAAAGTGTCCTTTGCAGACAGCCATTTTCTGTAAACATCTATACTGAACCACACAGCAGATCATACAGCTGTTAAAGATTTCAGCAAAAAGGTATCCAGCTGTAATAAGGAGGTGAAGCAGTAAGTCACTTCACCCCTGAAGTGTTTGCTAAATGAGAAAGTGACAAATATCTGAACGCTGGATTAACTGGGCCAACACCTCCCTGCTGGGAGTATTTGGGAGTATCAGACGATACTGTAATGCCATTTATCATGACGCACCTGATTGTAAGGGCTTTCAGTGAGAGGCTCTCCATTCTGTCTCATCAACAGAGCTACTAATAAAACAGGTAATTATTCGGTTCATTAAAGGACACCAGTAGGCCTCCCTATTGATGTGTAAAGAGGTGGGCAGCACAGAGGTTCAGAAGATCGGGTTTCCGCTGATATTTTGATCCTGTAATGGTATATCCATGTCGCCAGGTCCATAGCCAAGCCCTCAGCTGGGTGCTGTGATACTTTAGGTAATAATACACGCAAACTCACGCATACACACACACACACACAAACAGGATGCCACGGCGGTGATTAGATGGGCGAGGGAGAGAGGGACGCGTCGACTCTGTAGTGCACAGGGGCTGAAGAAACAGGCTTCCGGTGTCATCTTACAGTGAAACAATGGGCCTGGTCCCCCCCCTCCGGCACGGCCGGCTCCCCTCCCCTCCCGCACGCATCCTGCAGCTTCCGAACTCGAGCATTGGGGTCCGGATCTCACGCTGGGATTCCCTGTAGGCTGTCTGCGACAGAATCCAAAGCAGAGCAAGATTTGGGATGCCTGGGGGGGGCGGGGGTAGGAAGAAAAAGCGACCCGCCTCCCAGAAAGAGAGGAGAGCGGCTCCGTCTCGCGCTGAAGCCTCGGAACTGCGGGGGCGTGCGATTGGAAATGATGAATGAATAATGAATACACGGGCGAGCGGCGGAAACAGGCTGGGAGTCAGGCCTGGTCACCGCAGCGGGAAGAATGCCGAGGACCGACAGCCGAAAGCTGCAGATTGCCAGCAGCTTCGTGGATGAAGAACACGGGCGATGGGGGGGGGTGGGGGCGTGCACCATGAGAAGCTGCACTCCATGCAAGCCAGGGGCTCCATGATCATCCATTATTACAGAAGATCAGGAGAAGCTGTTTTTGTAGAATACAGCTGGAGGAAGAACTCCGTTGCACTACTGACCCAGCTGAGACTAAGCAGAAAGTGACCTCCTCTCACCACAGCACACAGACACCCACACACAGTAACCGGGGGACCAGAGGGTTCAGTCATGTTTTCAAGGGGCCTCACACAGCAGCAAGCGGTGAGGTGAGGAGGCTATGCCCATCATCGGGTAGGTTGTTGGTTTGACACCCAAAGTCAGTAGAATGATTTCACTGCTTGGCCCCTCAGAAAGGCCCTCAATTGCGACAGGGATTGACTGACCCTGCTTTCTAAAATGTACATTGCTTTGGATAATATAACAATATATACAAGAAAAACACAAGAGCTTTAAAACTAACCGTAACACAATTTCAAATTGGTGTGCAAACAATTACTCTACAGTTTTTACATAGAATTTACATAGTATAGGTACAGTTCTGTAATCTAGGCACGATTTAAAGTATACAACAGGTTGGGAATAGGTGTATATGCAAAGCACAAGTAAATTTTATATAGGGGAACGTAGAAAGTTTTGGAGTATCACGTGGCACCAATCGACCGCGTAGGATGCGGGACCAGTGTAAACTGTAATCTATGCAGAGGGGGCGGCTCATGGCACTGGAAGACTGGTATTTCAAACCTGTCCGGGCGGTGGAACAAGTGGCTGGGCGTAGCACAGGGTACCTGGCGGACAGGTAGACACACCTCTGCTCCGCTGGCGGCCCCGGGGCGAGTGGAGGAAGCGATCGGCGACTGGATGCAATCGCTCGCTAATGAATCATGTGTCGCGTGTCACCAGTAAACAGTGAAGAGAACATAAGGGCCAGATGAAATAAACAGATCCCAGTTTGGGAGGGGGGATGGCACTGGAGGGAAAAAAAAAAGTTACCAATAAGCTTTGAGGAAGAACATTTACATCTTACTCAATATTCACGATTCTATCTTCAGCACCTTAGTGGGTCTGTGGTTCTGCTCCCCCCGGGGGCTGTGCCAGATTGGAGGGAGCACCACTGACTGAAACACACTGAGCTCAGCCCTTTCTGCACCGATCTGTGACCCCCCCCCCCATGGCAGAGGCTGGGGGCTAGCCCAAACTCTAGAGAAACTTCACCTTTACAGCACATAACCAATAGGAACAGAGAAAGGAGGGAGCCTCCCGTCCACAAATGTTGAATGACAGCTCAGTAGCCAGTGGTGAAAAAGTCTTCAAGCCCAGCATAGTAAGGTGCAGGGTGATGTTTTACATAGGCGTGCAGGAGGGTGGACCCTGGCCCCCTATCACACGTGTGCGGCATGATCTCTGGACTATGGCGACAGGAGAGGGAAGGGGGTGGGGCACGCCCAGCCAGCCACTGCCGGCTCTAAAAAGGGGGGTGGGTTACCAGACAAATTCACCAGATACAGGTTACTTACCTTTTAGCACCTATTCTGCAAACTCGGTAAAAACCATCTAACCAAAGCAGTGACAGGTGCCTGAACTTGCCTGTCGTGGTCTGGAGAAAACACCACGGCTTTTCTGAGATAATTCCTACAGAATGTTTCTGAATCAACCAGTCCTCCAAAATAACTCACCCTGGTCAAAGTGATGTGGGGCCTGATTTCTACCCCAGGCAGCACATAGCACGAGACTCAGAGTTAGTAAAGTAATGTAAGCGTACAGAATCTGACTTAATGACTGCAGTCAACACCTTTGTGTCACGATCCTCCGTGTCCATCTGAAAGGGTAATCTCTACTGCCCTTGGACCACAATGCACTTCTCACGGAATTTCACTAACACAGTAAGGTGGGAAACATTGCATGGCGGAGACCAGCAACAAACTGGATAGGGATACACTAACAGTTATCGGGAATTCGGGTCAATGTTCTCCCTTCATTACTGAATGAAAACGTACTTGATTCTAACTTGTCTTTCAGGACTAAAATGGGAGGGAGGGAGAGGGAGAGAGACGACAAAGCAGTCATTAACTATTTTAATCACAGGCACTTCATATCTGGGGCACGTCCCTTCTAATACACCATCGTTAACCCTAAACCCATTAAACTAAAAACAGGCATTTCCAAAAAAGTGTAATTATCTTCTGGTGCACAGGAAATTCGGAAGCGCGCGGCCTGCTTCGGGGATGCCGCTATGTTGGCCAGCTTCTGGCCTGGAATGTGGCAGAGATTTAAGAAGCGGCACGCGCTCACGTGCCACCGAAGGCAGCGATTTCGCTAATGCACCCGGGGAATTTAATAAGCTGCGCTCGCTGACTAACACCAAATGTCATCCGTGTGCATGACACACACACACGCACGCACACACACACGCGCACTCTGTCCAGCCCGCTGGACGCCAAACCCACGTGACAGTCCGGCTGGTTAGCTGGTTAGATCAAAGTTGATCGCTTGGCCGAGAGCCGGTCAGCCGATCGCTGCTCTCGGCACTCAGGCAGCCCAACGCGGAAGTCCAATCCGAAACCATGACCGTGTCAGCGGGGCTCCGACAGCCCGTGTGCGACACCCCCAAAGACCCCCCAAAGATCAGCAAAGGCCAGCCAAGAAAACAAGCCGCACTTTTCCCAACAAGACCTCGCTCGGTTGTGGTTTTAAGCGATACACGTCGCCCCCCCCCGCACAACCTAAGCCCAAAGCCGTACAGATAAGCAGCCCGATCCGCGGCGCCTACTTACCGCATCTACATCTAGCAGGGGTCCCAAATGAAACATCGGGGGCACTACATGGCCAGCGCGTCCGCAGCCCCCGGCTCCCGGCAGCCCGCGTCGCTCACACCGCCGGCGCCACTTTCATTTCCATCCGCAGCGCACGGAGACTCCCTCCCCCGGAGCGGAACACACCGCGGGCGACGCGATAAAGGGCCGAGACGGAGCTGCCAGCCGCCCCGATACCGCTACGGAGGGCGAGTGACGCGGGGCGGGTGTCCGGCTGCGTGCTTTCGCTCAGGTCCGCCCTCCCTCGCGCGTGGCCGGGCTGCGTGCTTTCGCTCAGGTCCGCCCCCGCTCGCGCTCTCCCTCCCCCGAGCTTTTCCTTTTCCTCGCTCCCTCCTCGCACTCGGCCAGGGAAACGCGCCCCGTACATCAGCGGCGACAGCCGGGCAGCGCCGGGCAGCGCCGGGCGCGTCCCCGCAAACTGTACCGCCGGCGCGTTAAAGGGCCAAACGCACATGTACCCCCCCCCCAGGTGCATGGCACCGAAAGGCGGTGACGAGCGGGGCGCCGGACCGCCAGGGAGCCCGCAGTGCGAGCGCGGCGACCGCAGCTATGCCAGACACGCCAGCTATTCGGCGGCCTGGAAGCGGGCAGCTGCCGCAGAGCCCCGCGGCCCGTCCGCCGGCGGCGTCGCCCTTCCCCAGCCCGCACTGCACAAAAAGACGTCTTTTATATACGTGTATATTTATATATAGGCTACACACATTTAAATACATCCAAGTAATATGAGACAATGTAAAAGGTCGGCTGCCACTGCCAGGCAATGGCGTGCATGGTGCACTTTGGACTGCGGCGTGCTGATAAAGGCGGGGGGGTCTGTCATGCCTCTGTTTGCCTGCACAGGCTGAACCTGAACATGCGTTACAGATATAACAGCGGATACGCTTATCATGTAGCATATGTGTAATGCTCGTGTGTGCGTGTGTGTGTGTGTGAGTGAGAGAGGGGGGCTTAGTGTCAAGTACATCCAGATCCCGACTGATGGCGCGATTCAATGAGCGGGACACATGTCCCACATCTGTCCGGCGGGCCGAAGACACGCCCCCTGGAAACGGCGCACCACGTGACCAAGCTGCGTGTCCATGCTGCTCCGCATGTCGTCAGAACGCTTCCGATATAAGCCGGCGGTCCGCCGTGGGCTATCCCAGCCTAGGTACACGTGCAGTCCGAAGGCAGTGCTGATTATACATATATGCTGATATCAGAACAGGAAGTCGTGATGCCTCGGCCATGACGTCACAACGTCTGAAGTCAAATTTGGGCAGATTGCCCTCTTGACTAATTCCTCATTAATTCCTCACTTTCAGGTTCTGTCGCGGCGACGGGAAGGAAAACAAAGTAATAACTAGTCCGACGGGTATTTTCTGAATGCCACGGTCTAAAGGCAGCAAGCCGAGGTGTAAAGGCCGAGCGGGGATCTCCAAAGGCGCCTTTGTTTGCCAACACTCGGAGAGGCATAAGCAAACGGCACACTCCTCATTGTGCTCGGGAGTACACGCGCAGTGCCGACCCCCCCGCGGCCACCCGGAGTGCCCACACCTCACACGTGACCAGCCACCGTAGGACCGAACGCAGCCCAGTCAGAATGAGGCTCTTCTCATTGGTCACTCGCTCACTGTACCGTCTCCAGCCAATGGAAGCCCACCAGTCCGGGAAGGCAAAGGTGTCCGTGTCCCGGCCTCGGGCGTCACGGCAGAAGCGGAAAGTGAGCGTGTTACAGCCTGTAGTAATGTGAGGAGAACTCCAGATCTCCTGCTTCCGATTGGCGAATGTCAGAAGAGCCCCCACCCCATCGCACCTTGTGTGGGGGGAGGGGGGGCGCTCTGGTCCCGTTACGGGAGGGGTGCTGTCGCGGGCCGCCTCTCCCAGGGGCGCGATGAGGACGGACAGCGCCCATGCTCCGTCACTGCAGCTCATTATATAATTAAAATTATTGGCAGCTGCTTAAAAAAAAAAAAAACGACAGGTTTCTGCACACAACTGCGCTCAACAGGCGTGCCGCAACATGTCGCAGAAAACCGCAACACTACGATATTAATTAATTAAAATGAAAAGGGTAATGCAGAAATAGTCTTAGCCATAGTGACCTACCGAGCTTATAGGGGAATCTACATATTTTATACGTTCTTTAACGTATAATATTTTTTATTTTGGGTTTTTGCTGCAGATTTCTTCTCAAGTACTTTTCCCACATATGTAGCTGGATATTTATAGCAGCAATATATTATTAGGTATATTAGGTAACTTCTTGAAGGGTACAGCAGCAAGCACCCCCAGCAGTTGGGTTTGAACTGGGGAATTTTCTCGGTGCAGGTCCCCTTTCTTAATCAGAGCGCTGCCCAGTAGGAAACAGCGGAGGCTATGGTTCTGACAGCCTGGGCCCCTGCTGTGATGTGGCGATGCCCCCACTCCGGGGACTGACACCCAAGCTTGCCACCACTTCTGTGATCTGGGCTCCCGCTCCATTCCAGCTCAGCACTGTGGGATGCTGTGAGCCATTGTCATTTGGCCATGAGGGGGAATCTCACACACACACACACACACACGCACACACACACACATACTTATTGTGGGGACCGTCCATTCATTTCTATGGGCAAAACCATAAACCCCTAGTCCCAACAATGACACCCCTTAACCCCTACCCAGCTGTAACCCTAATCATAAGTAGCCAAACAAAATACAAGAGTTTTTCATTTTTTAAGTTTCTCCGAAAAAGTGTTCCCCACAACGTCAAAGTAACAGGTTTTTGTCATATTGTGGGTTCCCCACAATGTAATCTATACATGACCCCCAACACACACACACACACACACACACACACACACACCATAGAATAAGCTTTAGCATTGCCTTTGATTTGCACTGCGTTTAATGTCATTCCTGCATTCCGCAATTTACCGGGTAACCCCCACATGGGCAGAATGTCATACAAGCCTAAAGTGATCATGCAGTCCAGCTGGCACTCATTCACCCCCCCCCCCCCATACACACCATAACTGCAGAACACAAGCCTATGGTCTCACGCTGTGCCCAAACCCTCTGGGACCGCCTCCTACAGCCCCATGTTATGTGTAGTTCTCGGGCTCTGTGCCAGCAAGGG
>JAODKM010000058.1:7195621-7212682 GCA_026780845.1 Petrocephalus sullivani | reverse complement strand
AAAAAGGAAAAAAAGAAAGAGAGTGGGGAGGGGGGAGGGGAGGGGGGGGGGGGGGGGGGGGGGGGGGGGGGGGGGGGGGGGGGGGGGAAAGTTACTCTGACCACAGACCAGCCCTGCAGTAGGAATGCAGTGAGATTTGCACACATTATTCTTATTTATAAACCTGCACACGGGGGGGCGCTGGGAAGGAGGATGACATCTGCCTTGGGGGTGGGGGTGGACCATTTATTCACTGTTGGTTTCGTGCCGTTTTCCATTTGCATGGATTTTGAACTTTCTCCCATTCTGGAAAGTGCAGCTATATACAGTACATCTTGGGCAACTTATAATAATAATTTCTCTGGCTCTCGGTGTGGCCCTCCCTGACTGTCAGGCATGTTACATTACAGACTCTGGGGGAAGGTTCCGTGTATGTTTGCGGTGGGGTGGGGGGGGTGGGGGGGTTGCAGTGAGAAGGCCTCAGCAGCAGCCCCCGGAGGAGGGCTTGACCGGAGTGCTCTGGATCTTGACGTTGGACTTCTCGGCTCCGCCGGCGGTGGCCCCGGGGCCCATCCTCTTCTTGATCTCAGCCGCCATGGTCATGAAGGCCTGCTCCACGTTGGTGGCATTCTTGGCGCTGGTCTCCAGGAAGGGAATGCCCAGGGAGTCTGCGAATTCCTGGAAAAGTGAGCAACGTGTCAGGGCCGTGTGGCGACTTTCCCGGCGCTCGGAATGACATGGTAAATGCTGCCAAGAGGAAATACTCGACAGTGGCCCTTACGTCTGTCAGGAACGGAATCCTTCAGAGTTCTGATGCTAAGCTCAGATTACTTTTGTACTCTGCACGGGGCTCCGATGTCCCACAACTTCCTGAATGCCTTTAGGGCAGGATATGCGCGCTTTTGATACGCACTCTGCCAGGTAGATTGCGCTCTTTACACATTCCAGTTACCAGGATGCCTGAAGGGGCCACACAGTGGCATTTGCTTAAATCCCTCTCCCCGCGTGATGCGACCCCAGCAGTGCGGTCTCCTTACCTTTGCTGTTGTGTAGTCCACAACCTTCTTCGTTGTCAGGTCACACTTGTTCCCTACCAACAACTTGTTCACATTTTCACTAGCATAGCGGTCAATCTCCTGTAGCCACTGTTTGACGTTGTTGAAAGACTCCTGCAGGAAAAAAGGAGACAATGTATGAACAATGGGGAAACGCATCATGGAAGGGAGCTTTCACGTGTAAATAACGTAATTTGCGAACACAGTGAGGCAAGCGACTCACTTGGTCTGTGACGTCATAAACTACGATAATGCCATGGGCTCCCCTGTAGTAACTGGACGTGATTGTGCGAAACCTCTCCTGGCCCGCTGTGTCCCACTGTGGGAAAAAAAGAACATTTCCCATTGGACATCAGGACCTGAATGAACAAAGGTCAGGTGCCCATGTCCAATAAGCACCAGGACACACTTGGAACATTTAAAAACTTGTGACTGCAGGGGAGAGATTAGACTAAAACCCCCCAAATATTGTCTGAAATGCTTATAACTGTTAGCAACCCATTGACTACCAGGGTGGGGGGGTGGGAAGCGCGCACGCACACACAGACACGGGCACACAGCCAACAAGCTTTATTCATCAAACTAAATTATATTAATTACTATTACAGTGTCTTGCTTGGTCTAAGGGTAATCACTTTAAAATATAAAATAGTTAACATTTTAAAACAAGTAGTTAAAGTAGCATTCATTAGTATTCCCTTAATAAACTACATAAAATAACGCGCACATGCATACACACCTTTGGCAGGTGTATGGTTTGGAGCAGTGTGTGTGCAAGTGAAGCAACAGCACAGTATCCACTTAAAATCACACATTTCAAACCGAGACGGGGAAATACTCACGATTTGAAGTTTGATCGTTTTCCCATCTAACTCGATAGTTCTTATTTTGAAGTCCACGCCAATAGTGCTAATGTAGCTTTCTGTGTACGTGTCGTCCTAAAGGGGGAGAATAACGCAGGCACGTTTTTACAGACATCCGGGAGCTTGCAGTAACATCCTGTTCAAAGTGCAACGCAAACGAAAAAACAGGACACACACATATGCGCGCGCGCGCACACACACACACACACACACACAGCTAAGCAAGCGTTCTACGACTAACAGTGGTCTTATTCAAGAAGCATCATTCAAAAATACATGTAATATGAACATATAAAAACGCATTAAAAAATATAGATACACAAGACATGAAAAGACCTGATACACAAAACAAGCCAGCCCAGAAGAACAGAACACAGAGTTTTCGTTTCCTTTCAGTGGCAGGGGAGCCGTCGGGCTAAGGCCCGTCACCTTTCAAGGCAGCGTGAGATAGGAGGAGATACTCACTGCAAATCGGAGGAGAAGGCAAGACTTTCCAACCCCGGAGTCACCGATCAGAAGGAGCTTGAATAAATAATCACTGACAGGGAGAGGAGAGAGGAAATGGTTAAAAGAAGGTTTGAAAAAATTGACAGTCTACTTCCTTATAATATTTTTCAGTCACATTGTGGGGGGGGGGTTCCTAAACACAAATCCATATTAGCAAACATCCACACATTCTGATGAATAGTACAAGACTAAACTAGCAGACAGAGGACATTTTAAACAATTACTAATTTCTCTAACGTAATTGCAATAATAAGTTTCGGTTTATGTACCTTAAGGTAATTAGTAGTTAGCCTCATTCACTATGGCTTGACTGTGCAAGTAATAAGCAGCCTGATCAATGTCACACTGGTCACCAAGCGTCATTCATTAACAGACACTACACACATAAGTGTCTTACAATCGACAGGCAATTTTATAAATAATGCTTGGTCTAAGAGTCAGTCACTTTCAAAATGTCAACCATTTCGTATTTTAAACAAAAAAATAATAAAGTAGCAGTCACTGGTGTCCCCTTAATTACATCAAATAAGCTAGCAGACATGCCATTCATTCTATAACTTAATTTTTGAGGATAGGCATTTACTATATCCAAGGCTTATTAATGCCGACTCCCAAGACTTCATCCATGTTGAACAGCATGCTTTCCTCCCCTTTCTGAGGATACTTTGACTTAGAAGGTGCGTAGCATGACAGGAGGAATAACTGAGGGCCTGTGTGGAACAGCCTTCTAGGGAAATTCTCAACTTATATTTCGGATTAACACAAAAGTCCACTGTTCCGCCGTCCTGAAGAGGAACAAAGGAATGCCACCCTGACACATGTAACCACAGGATGGTGTCCATTTGCCCAAGAACAAGACAATGCACCTTAAAACCAATACAGTGCAAAACTAAAGATGACAACAAGAGAAGTCTGCCCAGTCACAGTATACAAGGTACAGCCCTACAAAGGACCCAGGCTTGTGTTTCTAGAGGTCTCTCAGGCCCCATATGAGCTGGCACACTTCTCAATAAAAAAGAAAGTGCTGCAGAAATCATTAAAATTACAGTCCCAGCAGTTAAGGCTTTCCCATTGATGTAATCATTTTTATCATTACTACCAAAATATGTAGATGGTAACTGATTTTTAGCTTAACAGGCAGTGTTCAGGGAAACCCCCATCACAAGAAATTCATATACGAGACTCAGACAAAGGTAGGTTTTATTGTCCAAATGGATGATAATCTATCAAACTTATCCGAAAGGCAAAGGTACCCTGCCAGCAACAGCAAATGGATCAAACAACAGACTGTGGCCAAAGAAATAAAAATTCACATACCAACACTACTGTGATAAGACAGGCTACTGAGACTGCTTTATAAAATGAACAGAGAGGATATCAATCTGACTCACATATGCATTGTACAGATGGCTAGCAGAAACAGTATGGGCAGAGAGACCAGTGACAGCATGTAGCTTTTAGTACTACCTAGTAATTTTCACTAACACATGAGTATCGAAAGCAGAATGAGTGACCAGAGAAACCGGGCATTTTCACGGGCAAACGCTGTGAGTTGACTCAATGGAGAGCTAGTCTTTTCATATTTACATGATAAAGGTTACTTAATTTTTTATTTTAAAACATGAAATTTAGCAAATAAGTAGTTAATCACGTAATTAAAACTTCAGCTTAGACACACCTTCAATGCATGTTCTATAAAATGTTAAAATAATCCCACTTAGAAGGGAAAAAAAGAATTTTCTTGGCTGATTACCATTTTCCGAAGTGTGAACAGCTGATACAGATTTTTTCCCTGAGAACAGCCAATAAACAAAATGTAAATTTTCTTTAATGCAAAACTATTTTCGTAAAAACCTTATTAAAACTTTACAAACTCAAATAAATAAAACTAAAACATAAATACAACCCAAAATAACTAAAGTTTAATATATTTTTTCAATTGATAATAGGTGCAGCAAGTAAACAAAAATAAATATTATATATAAAAAATAATGCACCTATTTTGTCTTGGCAACATATTATAACCAAAATGCCACTACTTAAGCATTAATAGCAAGTTTCTCTTAATAAACGGAATTGGAAAATCGGTTGTAAAACTGAATACCGCCTTCGAATTCGCTCGTAGCAGGCTGTGTGTGTGACATGAAACTAGATTAAACAACTCCGGTAGCTCGACATCGGAAAAGTAACGCCTACTTGGTATTCTGTATTTTGGGCTGAGGTAATTTATCACATTTCTGAAGCCTCCATCCTCAACTATGGAAAACAGCTGGTCACCAGTGCCATGAATTCCATAATTTTCTTCATAATTCCTTTGCTCTTTTCACCGCTTATACCACCGAGAGACAGGAGAGACTCCTGGCTTGTAGATCGCTGCGAACATGCTCTGCTGGCTTCGGTTTTAGCAGCTTTCGCTTTGCTAGCTTCTTCAAACTGAGTGTTTGTGACCAGAACGAGCGAGGTGCTGCATTGTGCCGATGTTGCTTGGCCCACCGGTTAAATAAAGAAGTGACCTGAACTGTCCAGTTTTATTCCTGCCAATTACAAAAAAAATACATTCACCGCTGATATATGTTGGGGGTAAATGGACACCTCTCCTCCTTTCATGCCTCCGGGCAACAGGAAGGCGTCACAAGGGGGAGGGGGAAATATAATGGGAAAACAATCCGCCTTACAGCCAGGTATCAAAATTCCAGTTTCCGATAGATCTTTGGGTAATACATAAAATACAGGCAACTGATCGGCCTATCACCAATCAGGCCGAAAATTGGCCAATACTGATCACTGCCTGATCAATTGATGCATTTCTAATTGTAAGCAAACATTTTTCACAATGAATGAGATATGCAGTAATAAACACCTACGCTACACTAATGAATGTCACTCTAGTCAACTGCCTTAATTTTTCCTCTTCTGGGGTACATGACACAGCAAGCACCAGCAATGTAGAGACGTTTCTCCTCCAGAGGACCCACCCATGAAAGAACAACGACTGACAGCTTCCCTACAGAAAAACATGACGTGCTATTCTGACACACAACACACGCTTTGGGGGCTGACGACACGCCTCCAGAAACCGCAGATCACAAGGCCCTTCACTAGCGATGAATCAGTAACTCCTCCCCGGATTCAGGGATGAATGTTCATACTGCCAGCAAAAGCGCTGAATATTGAGATTGGAGCAAGGTGCATTTCACAGCTGTGTTCTCCAAGTACAAATTAATGTTACCTTTTTGGTTTATTCCAGAAAGTACGAATATTTACAATTATATCTCCAAGTATGACATTTTATAGTCATGGACTACAGTAAGACAGGCCATTTTAGATATTTTAATGATCCAGCTAACTTAAATATTTGATAGTCAGATATTCGCCCTCTGGCCAGTTTAGAAAAAGACAAAAAAAAGGAAAAAAGAATGGACAAATACTACAGCTAAGTTCAGAAGAAAAACATTTGCTGGTTCCACCTCAGTGACTAGAGAATGACAAAAAAAAAGAGAGACACGTTCATTCAGTGATTCTTTTTCCCCACAGTTTTGTCCAAGAATGCTCTAGAAAGAGCTGACCCAGGGACACAACCTTATTGGAGGCTGGGTCCTTGTTTGACAAACACGGAAATACACACCAGACAAGGCTGAAAGATGCTGATTTACAAGCTGCAATAAGTTTACAGAGTGCACCCAGAGTCAAAGTTCAAGCTCGGTAAACTTGACAGTAAGATTACTGAACCTACAGCAGGGAACTGTACACACCAGATGCTGTTATGAGTGTTTATGTACACAGTGAAATGCAGGTAATTGAAATGCAACTCATTTCTATCATCATATTTAAGTAAAAACAACACTGACTCAGAACCAATCCTCATTTTTTCAGTTCCGATCTGATTCCGATACACATCTGGCAATACCAATACAGATCACGATACAAGAGCTGTTTACTTTAATATTTTAATATAATATATAACATAATTATTTATACTACTATTTATATATTAATTTGTTTAAACTAGTAAATATAAATTAAAAAAAGAATATGCCAAAAAATCTTGAATTAGGCTACTCTAAACATACAAAAAACATTTGAACTTCTCCTTTTAAGTTTTCTTGAGGCATTTGCAGTTCAATCTGAATATACTCCAAGAGAGTGAATGCTTCAAACGCCCCACAGTTTCTCCCCCACTGGCAAGAGCGACATTTACACTTTGTTGTGATAGCAGTCTCTCATCTATCAAAAGCCATAGTTGGCGTGTAAAACAGCCCAAACTAGCGACTCCCAAATCATCCATTGTTTTTTTTCATATTACTTGCGTTGTCTTGCACAATTGTATGTGCTTTATTTAGTGGGATTTTATATTAAATGCTATTTCCACCCATCAAAACTTTGTTTTTACAAAGATTGCAAGTCCCTGTGCTACTAGTTTCTAGTGCAAAATACTTCCATACAGTCACCCTCTTATCTGATGCTCTTACGCCCCTCCTGCTGCAGAGGGTACATATTTGACGTCACAGCAGGCAGGAGTCACCACGCTCACACCCACTGAGTGGCAAAAAAGCTGAGTGGCAGCTTTCGCATTCAGCTTGAATGCCACAAAAATACATCTAAAACGGGAAAGAGCTGTCGTGTGAATGATTGCACAAATCAAATTTAACAAGAAATAGGATCTTTTTACAGACTGCCTAAAACTAAATAAGTAAGCAGAGATCCATCTAATAGGTAAGGATTGGTGCAGATACCGATCAAATATCGAATCAGTGCACCTCTAATTAGAGCAAGGTGAATTGTGTTTTTACTCGCATGTCCCCACATAGCACTGAAAGGGCTCTTCAGGACCACCTGGGGGAGGGTCCAGAAAGGGGCCGATTCATGCAACAGGTTGTCATGGGAATGCGGGTAAGGCCAGTGCCAGAGCTCACAGGCACAGACTCAGTGGTGCTATAAAGCATGCAGTGTCTGAGAACTACGCCGCCGCCGACACCGAACCTGCACTTACGCTTCACACATCGACAAACAAACAAAGCAACGGTAAACAGTTCCAGCTGCCGGTCACACTAGCTCCACCACAGTCCTAACAGTTACCAACCAAGAGGAGAGAAACAATGCAGACAAAGAGGCCCACCATAAGAAGAGCTAAGCCCTGATATGCCAGTGCAATGCTTGCTGCATGTGTTGGCTGAGTAATAGTAAAAGCACTCCACTCCACTCACTTGCTGCAGGGGGTAGGCAGCCTATTAACTCTGTTTAAAAAAATAATAAAAAATTGCTACCAAACAGGAGTTAATATGTGAGCTGGCATAGAAGCCGCAAGTGAGCTTTCTGAGCCCCAAACACGTGCCGCAAGCCAAACGAACAGCGGGGGGTGGAGACAGCAACATCAGCAGCAAATCTGAAACTTCTTAAAATTCTTACTAAAGCCCACTTTTAACTTCCATAAAGTGTTGATTTACATGTTTTTATTTTCAAGAATGTTTAAAATAACACTACATAGCAGTCAAATAACGCAGAAATCATAAGGATTTTGGCTCTGTAGTTTCCCTTCACAGAAATTTGTCATTTTACACCAGGCTTCGGATAACGCTTCAAAGTGTGTTTGTGTGAGTGCACGCAGATACACATATCAGCCTTGCAGATCAGGCTTTCTGTACTCCAAAAGTTCTCTGGCTCCTTGCATTTGTGTGTGTGTGTGCCCACACACTAGCCAGTTCTGCCTTAATGAAACCACCTCAGGTAGTCAGACCCTAGAGCACATTTCACATAAAGAACCTTAAAAAGGATTTTGCTACCTAACAGTATTATTACCAGAAAAAAAGACTCAGGATATGCCAGGAATCCAAAACAAATTCTAAATACATTTAGCTAATATGACTGATGATGTCTCCCACTGCATCCTTTGGATGCATTTAAGAAAAAAACTATAAACAGCATTTTTTTCCAGATTTAGGGGAAAAGGGCAAAGCACTAATGTTTAACAATGATCTGGCTAATCAACACAGCAAAGACTGAGACCAGGTGAAAATAGTGAGCCTCGAAACAGCCCTTTTAACATGAATCCACTGGTAAATGTGGAATTTGCCATAATGATGGTGGCGATATGATAGTGTGCCGTGACATCTCATTGTGCTGAACTGCATGTGAAGCATCATCTGACACCATGCACAAACGTCCAGGCGTGAGGGGGACATGTGCATTATATGACTCTGCTGACTGAGCCATCCTTCTAGGAAGAAAACTGCCTGATTCCCACCAGCCTTGAACCCTCGCTCCACGGCTGCCACAGGAATGTAGGAGGAGGTTCATCTGCATTCAGACGGCAGCAGCACAGACTTCATAATGTATTGCTATAAACTCGAGCAATTCTATAATCGAAAAAGCATTTTAGCATGATATAAGGGTTTCAAGGCCTGTCCATTCGCCACTCTCACTAACAGGATATAATTCTGCAATAAGCCATCCATAAAGTATATTTCAAAGTCCTCCACCAAATCTAAGTTCAAAACCCAAGGGTCAAACACTGCTATGCACACCTGCCGCTAACCCCACACTGGCACAGACGGAGAATTATTGAGATTTCTACTTCTCCCCAAAGTTCACCTCAGACCTCATGCTGCTGTAGTGGTTGGCTGGGAGATGAGCTTAGCAACAGCAAAGGCACTCAGAAAGAGAGGATATTTATTCCATCAGAATATAAGCATGGCTAAGTCCGTGGCAACATCAGTGTTGTGAGACCACAGTACTGCAGAACCAAAGCAAAACAAAGACAAAGGTAGATAAGATTAAATGACTTATAACCCAAGGTGTTGTTCAGGGCACAGGAGCCAGTGACACACTACTTAGGAGGTGGGTGTCACAGGCTAACAGAATTAAAACATCAACTGCTGTGCTTCTCAGCCTGGTGCTGTAAGCAAATGAGATGAGAAAAGAACAGAGTGTCTGTTTGCACTATTCAAGCACCAAACTACCAGCATGAGACAGCACAGCTAGGCTCCCAGACAGGAGCAGTAGCTGGGAAAGTCACAGAGAATCCAGACTGGTGACTTAATAAATGTCAATGCTCTAAAAGGAATCATTTTTCTGTACTTTGACAGATTAAAAATAGAAGCTGCAAATATAGACATATGTGAAACTAAATGATGCAAATGCGTTTTGATAAAACTATGCAGTAACAAAAAGCCAGCACTGAGATAATCACGTTTTAAAAATGTATATGGGCAAAAACCACAGTAAGTTAAGATTAATGCTTACAAGTCTGTAACGATGTACCAGATGATTAATCAAAATTGAATTTAACATGCACAGAAACCCCGCCGTGTGATACTAAGCCTGTCAACGAATACACAAGTTTCACACACACCACCAGCAACCCTAATATACCCAATAAGCAATGAGCCAGGTTAAGCCTCTGAATTACTCCTGACACCAATACTGCTGACGAAGCAACGCCGTCTTTAGTATCAATGCAAAGTACAGTGGGGGGGGGAAACCACGGGAGCCCCAACCTTCCCGGCACGCCCGCGAGAGACGCCCCACCCCCGGCTCCGGCTCGCAGGACGCGGCACGCTCGGAAGCGGCACGCCGGCCGGCCGGCCGGCCGCCCATCAGCCGGGCAGCCGCACATGTGACGCGCACATGACTGGCGTGCGGACAGGATGGGTGTCTCCATCTCCTTCGCCGAACGCTCACTTGTTGATCCATTGAAATGCAGCTCAACAGATGACGAGATCAACCCCGATGCGAGCGTTTACACCCCGGCTGTATGCAGCCCGCTTCGGCCCTTCTGACCACATGCACATTAAACTCTCATCTCAGACGCATACAGCCTCCAGCAGCAGGAGTCCTGCTATTCCATGTTCGCCTATTCCATTTCGCAGACACGCGTCCTGAATAATCCATACTCCCTTAACCACCCTGCCACCCCTTACCACAGGCTCAATCGTGTTATTCTTTTTTAATACAACAGCAAAATAAACCAAGTACTTCTGACGAGTGTCCCCGTCTCAAGGATAAATGTAAGGTGTATCAGAAAGACTGTCCCTGACACAAAGTTCCCAGACGGCCGGCATAACAGCCAGCCCTCGGCGGCTGTCCGAACTAACGCAGCCCGGCTGATGATGGATCCGCATGTCAGGACCGGCGAGACGCCGCATTTCCACCTTTATCGGGCCCTTCGGAGCTCGCAAGGCCGGTGACCGAGACGCCACACGGTTATTCGGCACCTGTCGTCCGCATTAACTTGGTATCGAACGTATTAAACGGCCAAAACGACTCGGGGAATCACACGGGGCTCGGCAGGGGAGCGTTCGGGGACAGCCCGCGGTTACCCTCCCCGCTACGCGGGCGCCCGGCTCGCCAGCCACTGCCCAGCCGCTCTTCCTTTGTTTAGCCATTTCGCTACCAACTTCTAATTCGCCAGCTAGCTAAACTATCAGCAGCCAGGAGCCGAGCGCTCGCCATTGTGTCAGAGAGAGACAGGGGGGGGGGTTCTACTTACTATTCGGGATTCATTGTTGACATTTCACAGCAAACCCCTTCTTCGTGTAAAAATGCGTTCCCCTTCGCGTTCGAGAAATGGACACAGTCACCGTTTCGTCAAATAAAAACTAACTAGCAGGCTAGCTACTTCCCCCACAGAGCCAGAGGCTTTCCGACTTGAACCCAAAATGGCTGCTCGTCTAACCAGGAAATAGCTACTCCTCAAACAGACGGGGCTACACGCGCCTGGATGTCGCTGCGCCGGCTTCTCGGAAGTTGTAGTTTGACTCGAAAAGTGCCGGTATGGCTCTGTGGGCACCAAAGAAACACAATTAACTACGACTCCCAAGCAACACTGCGCGCTCGGCGCATGCGCATACGGACACATTTCGCTATACTAGTCGGCGATCACTAGCGCAACCTTTTTGCTCAACATAGAAAAAAAGGGAAAATGATTACGTCATCAATGAAACGTGGCACGACTGGAACGAAGCGCCGTTACGATGTCTGTGTGATAAGTGGAACGAATTTGATAAAAATGTTCACCTGCATAAATTCTGCTTTCTGAGGACATTTATGGTGCCCTTGTTCTCACAGCTTTTGTATAGCTTTCACAAGTGGTATATATGTCAATTGTCTGAATTGAATGCTGATTATATTTTCTATTGGCTCAATAATAAAACGGTCTCCATCCGGAAATTAGTCTTCCTGTTTTTTTAAAGGGAAAAACTTAAATCATTGTAAAGCACTTAATGAAAAGTTACATGTAAGACATACAAAATAAAATGTTGTTGATTGAATGATCCAGTTTTAAAAAGTGGGATGACTTAGAAAATGAAGGTCTACATCTAATCCATTTTTACAGGTTCATTCATCTGACAGCTGTCATAAATGACCAACTTGACCTTCATCACTTCTGCCACAGTGTCAGTTATATTAGTCAGCTTCCATATATTACTGCCCTGGGTACATGATAGAAGTTGGCACAGAAAGCCTCTGAGAGTGAATCAGCCATGTAACTTATGCAGGACATCAGCAAGGGACCCGCCAACAGGCCCCATACACAGTGTTAGTCACAAATGCATCCTCTAATTGTTTCATTGTGGAAACAGTAATGAACAAGCACATCCTATGCTATGAGCCCCCAGTTATACTTATGCATAGTAGGTCTACCATTATTTTAATGGTGCATAATCATAACTATCTAAAGTAAATGCCTGACTGCAGGAGACAGTTCTGAATTACTTTACATAGGATATATGCAGAGGAACCGAAAACTGCAATAGTTAATTTCTCATAGTGAAACTTTGGGGGTTTCTCTGTTGTACCATGGTGTCATCATGTGCAACCCCGCTTGTACCATAATTTATCGTCTAATCAAAATAAGTTAGATCTGCTGCAATTTGTCAAACTCCCCCATTCAGTGTTGAGGGGCTGAGAAAAACTATTCTGAGCTCAAAGCAATATCAGCAATTCACATATTTCTCATATCTGTAAACTCCCTAATTGGTCTCAAGGTCCAACCTCCTCATAGCATCCATATTTAAGAGGCGAGTTATGTTCAAAACAACTCAAGATAAAAATGTGAGGGATTTTACCTCTGATGGTATTGACAGGCATTCATGAATATGGAACTGAAGTCAGACCACGCAATGGACGTGATCTAAAACTGAAGGCTTTAAGAGGTACCAGTCAGCTTTGCTGCCAAATGATATCAGCAAACTTAAAGAGACAATGTGCTGAGGTGTAATGTAAATAACCAAAGAGTCGCGGCAAAATATTACTGCCAGCAGAGTGTCACCAAAAGGTGCTGACATCACTCCTACACAGTATTAGTGAGTCAGCACCCCAAAAGAGTGGTGCAACTTACCACCTGCCCTGGTATGCCCCATCCTCAGTGACATCAGAGACATGGGCTCTTAGACAGAGACTTGACTTTATTGATCCCCTCGGGGGGCGAATTCATTTGGTCCAGCAGCAGGTATACAGATACAAAGAGAATTAAAAAAATAAGAGAAAATGTATAGAAAAATTTAAGAAATAAAATATTATAAAAAGAATGTTAAGTTTAAGGCATATACAATCACAGTATTGTGCAATGTTATTTGTGATACAAAAAAAAAATGCAGCGGCATATAAGCAGTATACTGCCCACCCAAACTAGACAGAGGATGAAATGCATTGGGCATATTTACATGCATATACAGTAGGAGTGCAATAGATTGTGTGTGTCACTTCCCTGGGGAATGGGACCATACTGCCCGCATTCCAAGAATCCCAAAAACAGAAACACATGGCAGGGGGGTGGAAAGAAGAATCAGGGACTTTATTTGAGGCTTAAGGAAAATGGTGGTGGGGGGGAGAGAAAAACAACAGACAGCAGTTTCAAAATTAATACCAGGAGAATCAATATGAGTGTTCAAGGGTTACAATGAGGTGCTGTCTCAGGCATCACAGTTGTTCTGTATGAGGGAAAGCACAGCTCAACCTCATATGACTGGAGACAGGATTGTTCCAATCAGGGTTTGGGACCACTCAGTGTCTGGCAGGGGGACTTGCATGTGCAATAAGATTAATTACCTAGACTGTGACATAGCCTCAATTTTTAAGTTTCACTTAAGGCTTCTCATCACACTTCTAAGAATGAGACCCCTTCAGCATTAAGAAACATGAAACCAAACTGAAGGATATCGGCTACTTTCCTCTTCAAATATTTATAGACACAATCGCATAGCGTTAAACTAAAAATGTGCAAAGCTAGACCAGTCATTGTTTTTCATTTGCAGAAAGACTGAGCCAGGTCACTGGATTCTGAACGCATTTCTCTACGGAATCCATCCCCAAGTTCCAGAATGTGTATGGGAATTCCAAAGAGGCGGCTGCTCCCACTTCCCCCTGCAAAAAGGCAAAACATGCACCCTGGTGTCAAGGGTGGAGACACTTTCTTTTCCCCATCTCAGTCCCATCTGGAGGAGACCCAGCAAAGAAATTAGGAAACTTCTGAATGCGTGCAGTTATTGCGAAATAGGATTCATGTGATGATTGTCAAATGTGGCATGAATCATGTATTATGTCAAATACAAAAAGTCATCTTTGCAAACTGGTCTATTTGAGTGTATTAGACAAACAAAAACCTAAGTTAGTTTGAGAATGGAGCAGGTCTATCCAGAGACCTTGGCAATGAGTCTTACTCAACAACTTTGTTTCCCCGGGAACCCCCCCCCCCCCCCCCGGTCCAGACCCCCAGCTGGCTGGGAGCCCCAGAGGAACTCCAGAAGACTTGCTGTTGCCCACCATCTGCATAGCTATCCCTAAGCCAAAAAGCCACAGACAGCCATGAACCGGGTGATTCTGAACTCAATGGCCCAATAGACTCATAGTGTACCCGTCAGTGACTTGCAAAGGCAGAAAAAATCTGGCATAATCCTGGGTAAATCCTAACCAACTAGTATCACAAAACTGGACCCAAAAAGGCCATAGTCTTGAACTTGTTATGCAAGTTTTACTCAATGAAAAATGACTGGTTCATAGAGATAACCAATCAGATCTTGTGTCAGATGTCTGATCAACCAATCAGATGTCTTGGTCCCACCTCCTATAATTATTTGGAAGCACCTCCTCTACAATGATAGGTTATCAAATTTTTTGTTCTGCCCTCAGAACGCTTGTGTAAGTAAAACTCCCATGAGCCCCAAACTCATTTCAATAAAAGTACTAGTGAATAGCCAATTCTAAGTGGTGACGGAGCAGAGTACCTTGATGTTCATGGCTACCAGGCCAATCTCAAAGCCCTCATCTGTGGCCAATCTCTGAGCGATGTTCTTGAGGACAGCCTCACAGGCCTCAGCCGGTGCCAGGCCCTGTGGACCCAGAGAGCATGTCAACACCTGGCCGCAGTAACGGCATCTTTTATAGCCTGCCACCTTTTGTCAATTTGATCTACCCGGATCCCACATCCAGTGCTGTAAAGCAGAAAAGTTAAGCCTTCTAGTCATTCAGATTTAATGGTCCTATTGTACAGGTTGGTCAACGGTACCTAATCATCTCTTAGCGAGGCTCTCTTAGCAACACGGTGGTGTGCTTAGTGAGTTTGTCACACACCAGTAGGGGTGTTACCTGCTCCATCAGATGCACAGTGTGGTAACTCGGGCAGTAGCACATGATTTTATCCCCGTCCCCTGTGGCTAAAGGTGAAGGAGCAATATTAGGACAGTCAAGCAAGCAGAGACCTCATTCTGGTACTTCACCTTATGAGCACAAGCCAGGAAGTGAGCTACCGAAAAACCAGGGTCAACTAGTCGGGGATTCCAAAACTGGGACTGAAAATCCTCCTCATTGCTCATTGGCTGCACTTGCTGACTTAGGTACGGGTGACATAGGCAGCCGCCCAGGGGACACCGGCACAAAACAAAAAAGAATTCAGAATAGTGACATGAGCGCAATCAGTTTTTTTAAGTTGCTCAATTGCATGTCACAGCAATAGTGTGATGTCAGCGTGTGGTCCAATCAGCCTTGTGGGAGGCGCCCTGATTCTAGTTTCTGAGCTAGGCAGATGGGGGGGGGACCTCAGGACTACCCACTGGAATCCCGAGGTAGGGGGAATAGGAGAAATCTATGAAATAGTGCACCTGTAATTTTGTACTGGAACATTGCAATACATAAAACCAGCTTAATAATTGTATCATTCAGAATGTCTTAATAAAAATGACAGTTAGTGCTAGTACGTTTACCGTACAAGCTAGAACTGCCACTGATTGGCTGCTGCCTGTTGGGGACACACTCTGAAGGTAGGATGTCACTGGAGAGTAAGAAAGTCAAATGACCGCCATGTCCACCAACCTGCTGCAGCTCCCACCTGAAACCAAGAATGTGCAAGTTTAAAAGCGGGACGCAGATGATCATGTGTACTACCAGTTATATACACATACAGGTGACACCTCATTTTATCCCGAGATGCATATAAACAGCTTAATTTAGATCTCCCTTTCTCCCATGCATTTTTAATTTGCTTACAAGGCTGTGAATTCAAATTAGCTGTGGGTTGTTTCTAGATTACTGGAATAGCACCACTAAGACCGGATTTTTTGCAAGCAATTAAACGTGAATGGATCTGAAGATCTGAAATTAGTTTTTGTTTTGGTGTATGGTGCTAATTCAGGTCTTTACGGTCTTTTTGTGGAATTGTCATCTGTCTGTCTGCAGCTCATCACCTCTTATTACTCATTACTAATTTAACAGCAGAAACCAATTACCCCTCAGATGCTATTTTTACTGCATGCATGCATGGATGGATGGATGCATGCAAGAATCTTTGTAAATACACAACAGCATAAAAGATGTATTACTTTTAACGCACATATATGTATTTTAAACTTATACTGTCATCCCTTAAAGTTATTTTCACAGTTCATGAAATGTTCTGCAAATTTTTTAGAACAAAGGAATGTGAAGATATTTTGATAACTTGGTTGCGGGGGGGTTAACTTGCCCTTTGGTCAGCATACAGACCACAGCCTGGCAGTGGAGAGTCGCCCACCCTCCCAGGGGCCTTGAAGGGGACCCCTGAGCTGGACACACCTGCAGAAAGATGAGCGAGACGAGATCCAGAGGGCTCCTTGTAAGCAGATGAAGGGCAGGATGCGAGAGCCAGCTCACCCACGGCGATGTTCCCCTGCAGATCTAGTGCAATGAGCCCTGGAAGGATACAATAAATTTGGGGGGGGGGTCAAAAACTGGAAGATGACAGTCCCCACAGCTGAACTGTGATGAGGCTCAGATGCACTGACCGAAACTTCAAAGGGAACTACTGAGATTAACTATAGCCATGACTTAGCCATGAGGTTGGAAAACACGGTACTTTCTAAAATTCTGCTTTCCTGTGGTTCAAGAAAAAAAAGTGTGAAAAGAGGATCAAATATGAAACTCTTGCAAAAAATCTGCCAGATCATTTTTTTTTAACTTCGCCCATATTAACAATTCCACTTATAAAAGTCTTAATTAGCATTAGGAAACCAAAGCTCGTTGATCTCAATAAGAAATGACAATCAGGATGTTCATTTATCTGTGCAGCTGTGAGTCACACATGACACACTAGTGATGGTGAGCTGACGGAACCCAGCTTTTCCGTGTAAGAAATGCATGTAGCGCCCTCGTGTGAAAAACAGACTTCACTGCATGTGAGCCACTATTCA
>JAODKM010000058.1:7144099-7167467 GCA_026780845.1 Petrocephalus sullivani | reverse complement strand
TATTTCAAAAAAAAAAAAAAAAAAAAAAAAAAAAAAAAAAGGGGGGGGGAAATGGAGGGAAGGGGGGGCCCCAAAAGGAGGGGGGAGGGGGGGGGGGGGGGGGGAGGCGGGAGGAACAGGAGACGGCACAGTACTAACCGTGAAGACATCGTCGTCACCAAGCTCTGCTTCATTGTGGAGTGTGGAAGAGGAAGTCGTGGATCCTGCAGGAAGCAACACGGAAGCATGGCTGACCAGTCCGTAGAGCCACAGAGCCACCTACGATCAGTCCAGTAACAACCTGACAGCTCGGCTTTGCCCCCGCCAAGAGTGCCGAGACAGATCTGTTAAGTAGGCTTTCCGCACAATGTCTGGGCTGGGGGAGGCATGCATGGACAGTTACCCTCTGCCAAATCCTCCATGGCCTTCCTCACACCCCGATCGAAGGCACGAGCGTCGGCCGGGCTCTGGAATGTCAGGCCAAACTTCCGGCTGTTCACCTTCCAGTGGTGAAACGTGGGCGTGGCCTTGATGTAGACGAGGTCTTTCTTCAGAATGCATTCCAGGATCACCTGCCGCCATGGATATTTGTGAATCACAAAGGTCACAAGCGTCAGGACACCAAAGCACGACAGGGTGCGCACACACACACACACACACAGCAGATTCACACCATGACCAAATGAGGTGGGCTACTCAACACTGTGCATCACCACACCCCTAAAATGGTCACATAGTTATGGAAGACAGGTGAAGCTCTGTCTGAAGGAAGACCCACAGCAGCGTAAACCATCATACGCAATAATATCATTTTATAGATCCACCACTAAATCGATCAGACATCATATACTGGTTCGTTTGGAAAGAAAGAAAGCTGAACTTGCTCTGAAAGGATGCGTTCCAGATAGTACAGCAAGCGGAGGTGCGGCATGTGGCTGTGCCCGTCACAGCAGGGCCCCAGTGAGGCGGCTCGCAGCTTGGGTCGGTACCCAAAAAGTCACAAAAAATCCCCTTTTGAGGAAGATGGATGATTCGTTTAATAGTTTCACACACATGTGGGGTGGTGTTTGGTTCTGTGGGTTAGGGTGCTGCGCCTGCGAGCGGTAGGTCGTGGGTTCGAATCCCTTGGTCGGCGGAGTGATGCCACTGTTGCGCCATTAACCCGACTGGCCATTAACTCTGTCTACTCAAGTGTACACCGCTTCAGATAAAAAGCATCTGCTAATTAACTTTAAATTTAGAAAATTGTAACATGCATTATAGGATAGGTCACGTGACCTATGCTGAGAACGCCCCTGGTAAATAATATATTCTGTGGACCTCCCTGGACAGAGATTGTCCTATGAATGGGTGCCTGTCTGCACACTGGCAGACTGTGGTGCTTGTACCCTTAAACGTCCTTCCCATCCTGCTCCTCATCCAGAGCAGCCGGGAGCCTCACCTGCTTATCCTTCAGCCTCTCCCCCCGGATGAGGAAGTCGCTTTGGCCGGGCAGCTCGGCGGGCAGCACCTTGTACACGCCCACCCGGCTGAGGCCGCCGCCCTCCTGGGCCAGCCAACCACCGCTGGAGTCATCTCGGGTCATCACCACCCCTTTGACGCGCACAATGTAGGTGTCACTGCATGGGGGAGAGGGGAAGAAGAATGGGGAGGGAGAGCGTGTGAGAAGGGGGGGCAACCCGCCCATATAATCACGAACATCTGCTTCAACTGACACTGGTAAATCAAAAGGACTCAACAAAGCTTGTTATCAAAACCACTTCTAAGTACACATGACACAAGAAGAACATCAACGCCTTGGGAGAGGGGGTACCCATTTAAGGCATTTAAAGCATCCAGTGATAAGCTATGGAGGGACTTTGGAAGAGTTTGGGTCTTTCTGGCAACAGGCAAAGATGACAGTCCACAGAGACTCATAGCGACTCACAGCTTTGCAGCCTGAGTCATCAGACCCAGGAGACCATTTGGATACCGTCACCACCTGCACTAAATCCCAAGGTGTCGTTCCATCAACAGAAATCCTGAATGTCCATGGGCCGAGGAAATGGATCAGCTCCAGTCACTGCTGTGAGTTATAAACACGTTTCCAAGAAACCGCAAGAACCTCACGGGAGAGGAATGCAGTAGAAAGTCTTCTGCAGAAACACCTGAGCCCAGCTATAAAGCATCTTCACTTTTCCTACCAAGCCCAAAGTCGGTCAGATGAGGTAACCTGACTTTGCTTTTTAATTATTAACATGGGGGGGAGAACATTTAAAGAAAAAAAAAAAGATAGGACTTCAAATAAACAGCCCCTCCCAACCATGCAAAGCCATCTCTCCGTCTCCCTCTCAGCTGCTCCAGTACCTCTCCAACCAAAAATCTGTCACCCTTTCGTTTATCTTCACAAGTCCAACTAATTCTTCTCTTGACCTCCACTCTCACAGGATCGCCCTACAGCGCAAAGCAGCCCAACATCACAACCGATAGCCGTGGGTTTCAAATGCGTGCCCTCGACTTAATAGACCGTTAGCGCTCAGGAAGACAGCGGCCTACTCAGCAAGGCAGAGGACTCCTGCTCTCAATGGCTCGTCTCCTTCACCTTCCCCCTTATGGAGGAGGACTGAGGTATCACACACTGCAGATGTAGACTGTTCCCCCAAGCCGGCGTCTGGCTATCCAGGTGCAAGACAGCGGCCGTAAGGTGAATGTGAATGAGATTAGCTCAGAGGCTAACTTGGAGACTATGTGGCAGCCTTCAGCTAGGCTTAGGTGGTATTACACGGTGCTATTTTCCTTCGGTAAATTGTACCATGGGGGCTTGATGAATTTCTCCAAGATTTCATTCAGAAATAGTCTTGGAAATGCTGTCAAAATACCACATCCTACAGTACAATGTTTGGATGTCTGGAGGGTATGACAGTATGCGCCGCCCAAGCCTACCTTCAGCCACACTTAAGGACAGATTGGGAACAGTGTCCCGGGCCAGACGCTTCATTCCGGAATTGGAACAAAAACAGCCCCATATCCACCGGAAGGAAGCAAACTTCCTAAACACACAGCGGCTCAAAGCACATTCTACAGCTGACTGCGTGATTTATCCTGCCTGGGCAAAGGAGGATCAGTAAAAGGAACACCAGTCAAACCAGTTATACCAAGTGCCTATTGTCAGTTCACTAGGCCCGCATCAACTGGGTTACACCCGGGCGAGACACTGCCCTTTATGGCAACCACATGCACACACACAGACACACACACACCTTGTTTTGCTCTTTGTGAGGCGTTGTGTGTTCCATGATAAAAACAGATCTTTGACACTAGCCTGACCTGGGTGAGTCAGCAGAAACAGGACGCCTGCGGGTTATCCATTTTCCCAGGTAAATACGAATTACCGAGTCTGTAAACAATGCAGGAGAAGTTTGGAGACCGGAACAGGGAGTGCCAAGCGGGACGAACACACACGTTGCAAAAGGGACACCCACAGCCCAAGCTGGAACCAGATGCTAACTTCCACCATGGATCAAAGCCACTAACTTGGCCTAGGCTATAAGGTTATGCAAACAGCTAGCAGGGGAGGTCTCTGGGAGACTGCGGCACCCCCTCCCAGCCGGGTCTTGTATCCGCTGCTTCTACTTTCGTGGAAAATTCACGAGAAACTGTCATATCGCAGATGCACATGCTGAATGGTAGTACTGGCCCTACGAAGGCGCAGCCCGATATTGGGCCCGCGATCCGACACCTCCCGTGCACATGCCGTCTCGCAGGCAGCAGGCAGCGCCCGCGGACGCAATTCCCACAATCCCCTCTGACCGCACCCCCTCCCACCTCTTCCCTCGACGTAGAACCCCGGCCATCTGGTCATTGTGGGAAACGGGTGACTGATTGGATTACAGGAGCGCACACACGCGGAATCGACGGGTAACAGAATGTACGAGGGCGTCCCTGGCCAGGGCTCGCGGAGATGGGAGCCATCAGCCTTGCCGCAGAACCTCTTCCTATCTGTCCTTCAGGCAGGCATGCATTCGCACCCCACAGAGGTTCATATCCTGTCGACTGGTTACGTTTTTGGCCCCTAAATATGTGTGTGTGTGTCTGTGTGTGTGTGTGTGTGTGGGCAATTTCATCATTTCATCCGCTTGAGGCTGCGTTCTTCCAGGAAACGTCCGGGAAATGCCCAAAAGCGAAAATGCAAAAACGAACGGCCATCCGTGCACGTCTTCTGTTCGCGAGAGAGCGCTTCCGTGCACGTCTTCTGTTCGCGAGAGAGCGCTTCCGTGCACGTCTTCCGTTCGCGAGAGAGCGCTTCCGTGCACGTCTTCCGTTCGCGAGAGAGCGCTTACTAAGCGGCTGAATAATGCAGCACGTTGTAACCGGAATCCGGGCAGATGCATGCTGCATGTCAGTGGCGCCGCCGCTCTGCCGCCCAGCTGTGCCGCGACTCCAGGTGCCCGGACTCCGCCGTTAGAGACGAGCGCCGACGCGGCCGATCCAGGGCTGACCCCCACCCGGCCCCCTGGCCACCTTCTCAACCGCACCATTTCTGCTCATTTTTCTGCTCTGCAACGAGTTTCCAGGAATTATTGTAGAATTAAAATGAGGGTCTACAAAAAAGCACAACTTTCTAACCAATGGGATCCAGAATCAAAAGTTAAAAGTGCTCCTGAAAACCTGTGATATGTTACGCATCTCTACATAGCAGCAATATGCAAACGATCAAACTGGAAATTGATCTTAATTAATTTTCAGTTCAGGTGAGCCCGGGAAAAGATAAGCTTATCTTCTTTGAAATAGGATAAGACAGTTGGTGTTTGTGTATTTTCTTATACCGAGATAGAAACAGCTATGAACAGCTCTTATTGTATTTGAATCCTGTGCCTTGCTAAGACTAGTTAGCACACTAGTAACTAAGTATTTCAGGAGCTTCTTGAGTTTGATCCTGGCCGCGCCTAATCAGCCGCTGGCGACCATGTGCCAAACTGAACCCCACGCCGCAGGATGTGCTAGATGCCTGGGGGGTCACTCTCATCACCCTACAGCAACGTCTGGTGCGGGACGGACATCCACAGGGCTGTGGGGGGGACCACGCTCTCCTCCGGGGTACGTCCCAAAGCTCGATGAAGCCAGCATTGCGTAGGGCCACAAGAAGATGCTGACTGAAGGCTGACATGACCTTGTCCCCTAACCTGGCATGAGTTTTAGGGGCAGAGGGGAGATCTGCTAATTGGACCGACTGTGAGAAAATGAGGGATTTTATCTTTTGATTCCTTTCCTACTTTGGGCAACTATATAAAAACAGGGGGTGTCTTGTACAACTCCTTGGGGGCCAGATGTCATGCTTGTTTTGGGGCTCTCCCATCTTTCCATTAACCTATTCCCATTGATGGCATTCTTAATTGAATTCCGGAAGTAAGTAGAGCATGAGAAATGTTGGATATGAATTACCATTGGCTGGCAATCACCTATAAAGTAACCAATAGGAAATGGGCTAAACGGGCCAATCATATTACAACCCCACCCAGTGTAGGTTTCAAAGCCTTTGCATGAGTAATACAGTTAATCAACAATTACTTTGTCTTCTTAGCCCAACAACAATTAACAATTAATCCCCCTGAGATTGAATACTAATTTATTCCAGTTGTTGTTTCACAAAGAACATAACAGCATATTGTGAGACGCAAACAGCTATTAGACAATGTTTTGGAGAGCAGTTAAGTATGGTTTAACGTGACCGGATTGTCATGTAGAAGCCTTGTCTAAATCAAGAAAAGGTTAATTATGAGCCCAGCTGTGATAGAAAATAAAAAAAAAAACATCATACCAACGCTCTAATGGGATAGTGGACGCCACAAACTGCCTCATGTAGCAGTTTGAAGCAAAGTTTTGCGAACCAATGATTTACAAGTTAAAAATAAAAGGAGTTGCAATTTTGGGGGGGAAGAAAATACCATGAGAATAAGAACAAAATACATTCTTTTTCCCCCCCCCCCCCCACCCGAACTGATCTGTCCACCACCCTTGAAACCGGACATGACTGACCCCCCCCACCCCGGTTCAAGTCACGACGCAGTCATGTGAGATGGGAGAACCACTAAGTGGCGGCCATATGACACCCCCCACCTGACAATGACCTCCAAAGGTTCACCCGTGAGGGTACACCGTGCCATTTTAAATGGGTCGATTGTCCTCGCTGGGCCAGCCGGCCCGCGATGGGTTACTGCTACACGGTAATACAAGATGACCTCGCGGGAGGCGGGAGACCGCGGCTGGGCAGGGATCAGTGTGGCCGACCGGATGGTCGGCGGCCGGGGAGGGGGGCGCTAGGGACCAGGAACCACGCATCCTGTGTTTCTAAAAGGTACACAGAAAGCTATTTGGAGAAGAGGACACCGGGGAACAAGGGGACAAAGTCAACAGAAGCCTCTGCTTTCACAGGAATTTTTTTTTTTTTTTACTGTCCATGCAGAACGAGAGCCCTTAAAGAAGCCCGTTTCCCAGGCCGCACAGGAGTCCTGGCCAATCAGCCGCCCCAAATCCTCACCTTGGCCCTCTCCTCCAATGACAGGGTACTCAGGCAGGTACTATGTCCCCAAGCAAGGCGACGAGTGAATAAATCGCCACAAGCCAGATTATTGTACTATATGTACATATATGTACAAATTACTGCTATATAACTAATCCTGTAGAACCAATGCTGTGATAAAATTTAACTATGAAAGAAAAACTATTTGAATCCTGTACCCATGTGAATAAAACCCAGATGGGCTAGTGGGCTGAGAGCCAATCACAGAGAGCCTGCATTTTTAGGGGGAGGAAGGCTATTGCTGCATGTTTGACGGGAAATGTGGCAGGTAAATGGCGATCGTCTCATACAGCTTCCCCTTTTGTTTGGTAGTTCTGCAAACCCCCCCCCCCCCCCAGTCAGTATCTTGATGATTAGCCAATACAAATTAGAGCGGAAATCTCTCTGTAACGTCCAGGGACTCTTTCTTTACGGAAGCAAATGGTCTGATTTTGGTTCAAGGTGCATTTACTTGGGGTACATGGAAATAAATAAAATGGATAAATTAAATGTTATCATGTCTGTGTGAAATCCCTTTTCAATACAAATTATGGAGAACTTCCGAACTGCAGACTTATCTGTATTTTATGGTCACTGAATTCGCACAAAACGCTGAGCAGCAGTTATTGAATAATCAAATCTGGTAAACAAACTAACCCAGAGGTAACCCCCCCAAACCACCCTACAGGTATGCGAGTAAAGTGTGAAGGCCACCAGCGCCCACACCATTCAAAACTGTCTGTGTTATGTCCGAGCTACACAATTAAGTCAATAAGCAGCATTTGCTCTCTAATTACAGAGCAAATATTGTGCACCATATTACTACATGCACCAGCTATACCAGTTCTCTGAAGAGCACAAGAATTTTACACACACATACATACACGCACATATCATACACACGTATGTGTATATAATTTCTAACAGTGCTGCTTGGCTCAACTATATTTAGAGACATTCTTCTTAGTTAAAGTGCCTTTAATTATTTAAAACTATGCTAACAACAGTAGTTTGCCCAGCTCAAATTTGGTTTAAGCAATTTATAAAACTCCTAAGAAAAGTGCCTTGTTGTCACAAAGAGTAATTAATGATTTCAGACAGAGCACATTGCAGAATGTTGTTGCACGTGCTGTTAAACACACTGCAGGGCTCCTCGGTCCACAGTGTCTCTCCGAATAAAACCGTAACTGAGCTCATTCACCCCACTGCTTCGTTTCAAATAGGGTTTGGCCCCTAAGGGACTCCAGCAGAAGATGCCTACCTGTCCATATAAATCCAGATGTTTGCCTAACAGCTCGCATGCAGAGAGGTCAGTGGATTCCCCGAGCTCTGCTTTTCCTATGATAACCAAGCTCACATCTTTTTCTGCTTAGTAATTTATGATTGGTAAGGCCCCTGAGAACTGGGCAGGAAGTAATGTTAAAAAAAGCCAAAATGTTGCATTTTTAATGCAAAGTATAAAATCAATGATGGCTCTTCAATACTGAAGGGCATCTGTCCCAACAGTATAGCGATATAGTGAAGATCTGGTGATCTACAGTGCCAATGATCAACAAGACATGATCTACAGGGTCCTCCCACTCGTTATCGGTGGAAGTAACAACACCTACACCACTGCTAGCAAACGTGCGACACGGCTGCAGTAAGTACAGCCACGCATCTTAATTGTGATGACTCGCCTTAGATGGTTAAAACTGGAGAAACATCAACTGATAAAATGATCCACATCATAGCACGAAGATAACCGAGACAGTAAATGGTTTTTAAATCCGAGTCAATATCATGACTAACCCAGAGTTAAGTGTATTTTTACGATCCCCTCTTAATAGGAGTGGCTAAAGTAATCAGGGTTTCATGACATGCTAAAATAACGCAAGGGTGAGGCTGGGGAACTGTCGCATGGACAAATGCGATCACGCTCGTTTGAAACTGATGCGTCTAGAACTGCAGGCTTAATCTGCAAATTGTGTCCACTATTCCAAACTGACACTTATAAAAGTCCCTGCCAGCTTCACAAAAAAAAAAAAACAACACTTGACATAAAAATACATGCAGTCAACGGCAAACATTAAATGTGGGAGTGAAAATTTTATTGTGGCTTCCGCCCTTACAGGCAGGTGAGAAGAACAGTTGTAACCAAGGCTTTGATAAGAACAAGCGATAAGCCAAGACTCAAGTCTATCTACCACTCCCACCTGCCCAAACCTCCAAGAGACACAGAACTGCACACAAAACCCCCCAGAAAAACGTTCATTCCTACCGGGGGCACATTTTACGCACATTTGAAAAAAATCACTCAATAATAATAATAATAATAATAATAATAATAATAGATTTAAATTTGTAACGCACTTTACATTTAAAATAAATCACAAAGTGCCACAAAATAAGTTATCCTAAAAAAAAATAAACATATATTTAAAACACAAATAAAACAAGCAAGTAGATCAATAAATAAGAAACTTGCAGCCAGCAATATTAATCAAAATCCATAAGTCCTGTTAAAAAGAAATGTCTTAAGTCCTTTTCTGAAATGTTCACCTTTAACTTTATCCTGACTCTTCCAGGGGTGGGGGTCTGAGCCTCACCTCTGTTCTGAGCGTGTAGGTAGGGTGCATGCCCTCCCCAGTGTAGAATGTGGCTTCCCCCCCTACCCACAGGCCTGAAACATGCAGTCAGGTTAACCACCGTCTCTCAGTTGTCAGCGTGATCAGGAGCGTGTATGTGCTTTGCCATCAACTGACATCCTGTCCAGGGTGCAGCCCAGCTCTGTGCTCTACTGCCCTATGCTGCCTGGGAACGGATCCAGGTAAACCCTGACCAGGATAGGTTATACGGTGAAATCTTTCTACTTGGGTCAAAATTCTGAAGCTCTGCCACCTCCAGGTACCCACAACTGATGGTGTGGTTACCGGCTTCTTTCTCGGGAGACCTCGCCGCCGGTGAGCCACCAAGCCAAACAGGTCATGGAAACCAGAGAAGCGCTCGTGCTGGGGAGGCCTGGATCAGAACTGTGCCCGTTACTCTATCAGAATCCCTGCACTCGTATTTAGCGGCCAGTGGGGACACACCCTGCTGGATGCCACCGGGGGGGCCTGCCGGGGTATTTTCAGTCTGGCCTTTAAAGCGAGACAGGGAGCACGCCTGCAAAGCCAGCCGCCGGAGCCCTATTTGTGGCCAACCAGAACCTATAGAAGGCCCAAAGCCAGAAAGAGCGCGGCGCTGGGCCACTCAGCACCATTCTTCCTGAGCCCAGACAAGCTTTTTTTATTATAAGCCGTCTGCTGTACAAGACCATGGTGTTAAAAAAAAAAGTGAACATACCAACGTCTTTATCTCCAAATAATCATTCTGTGCAGTATATCCTCACTCCAAAGACACCAAAACTCATATCCCCCCCTCAAAAAAAACCCAAATAAACATTAACTACATCTTCTCCAAATAATAATTTCTCCAAGATCCCCACAATCAAAAACCCCGACTCAAAAAAAAAACAAACATTTTCCACGTAACATAAGCGGTCACAGTTTGCCTCTGAGGAAACAATCAGATATGAGCAAGGCTCCCAAGATCAAACGAGGATCAAACGTGCCCCTGAAAAGAGATCAGGTCCCTTGGCAGGTCAGGAGAACCCCCCCACCCACCTACCCAAATGCAATGCACCATTAACCTTTTTTGTTTTTTAAGCAACCGGGTGGTTCCCAAAGCAGAACACAGGAAGCAGTCCCTGCAAGCCGGCCTGCTGAGCACAGCTCCAGCACGCTGGAGGTCACCAGGCCTAAACAACCATGGGTGTGTCCCGCTGTGAGAACCTAAGGAAAACAATCCCTCATGGGTGGACGGTGGGGGAGGGGGGGCAAGGCTCAGGTATCGATGCCAGGGCCCTGTTGACTTGCGGCTCGTTTTACAGATGCCCCCGCTGCCTAAGCGAGAAAAGCGGAGGACGACCCGAAATCGATTCTCGCAGACGGGTGTGTGGCGGCCACAGGCGACCTTCACCGGGCTCGACTGTGCCGCGTGCCTCCGAGAGAGCAGGGAGAGGCGGTTCTAGCAACACCGATACGCCAATCAGTTCTGCCAAGCTGCTGTTTAGTGCCAGACACATCCAGCATCCCATCGGTTTAGCAGACTCCCTCATGTTTGCCGGTAAACACCTTGGGGAAACCGAGGAAACATTCCCTTGCTCACTATAAAAAATATATATAATAACAATAACAATAATAATAATAATAATAACCACCAGACCACAGAGAAGTTGCATACCACACTGCATACTGAATGTTACCAAAACAGAAAAGATATAATTCCGAAATGTCTGAAATAAAAGACATTGAAAATAAAGGATGGATGATTAGTTAGCTTATTTCACTCATCTAACCTGAACAATTACATTAGTCACACGTGGACAAGCATCAGGAGGTTACAGCCATTCGTAGTTTCTTTTCTGGATATGTCGAGATTCCGCAGTATTCACTAACCTCAAGAGAGTAGCCTGATTTACTTACGTAAAAATGAATAAATCTTTAAATTTTTAAGCATTAGAAGGCAATTTGGAAAGGTGGCAATTTCAATAACAGAAACTATATACACCAATACAAAATCTCAAGGGAAAATTATGCAAGTCATCGTAGGGCCATGGTACACAAAAAAGTGCTATATGTAAAAAGTGTGACTAAATAATAAGAGTAATCGAATTACATCTATGTAACTATATATAAAGTTCAGAAGCCCGGTCCCTCTAGAACTGTCTGAGCAGAAGAACCCCTGAATTGTTGCAGCTGTAAAAATAAGGAAAAGTCACTTTGGACAAAAGCATCAGCCAAGTCACTAAATCCAAAATGTATGCCAAATCTAAAGCACAGAGAGACTTTATTTTGCTGTGAAACACTGGTGCGACCCAGAAACACTAGTGCGACCCGGCTTAAGCATCATGATGGAAACTGAACAGGTGTGCAGACGACATGTACCTTTTTTCCTCAAAACCTAAACAAATTTACCCCTATGGACTGAAAGTGAATCAAAGTAGGTTGCCAGACTAAAAATAGACAGCCAAATAAATAAAATATAATAAAATAAAATAAAAATAACAACCATGTTTCACAAAATTAAACGTAATATTCAAACAATTTAAGCATGCCCGTTTAGCTGGAGTTGGCTAGATTTAGTAAGTGTTGTTGTGGTGACATGAAGATAGAAAAAAAAACTAGCTTTACTGGTAATAACCGCTGTGGTTTTCTTCAGAGGATTACTGTTGTTTAAGGCCTCTTCAGCGGTGTGACCGCAGCATATTCTGATTGGTTAAATACAAAAATGATAAATTAAATTTGTTTTTTTCAGCCGTCCTGCAACCTCAGGTTCAATTAGCAGGCTTTCAAGACCAACAAAGTGCCCTGCTAAAAAAAGCACTCTATTTTGCTCGTTTGGCAATGTAAATGGATATTAAACCAAATTTAACCCTTCAGAACTATCACAGAATTTCTTCATTAAAATGCATTTATAGCTGGAGAGACAGAAGCATATAAAAGCTAATAAAATACTTGTTTTTAAATCCTTCAAAATATAAAACATTTTCCGCAACACATACGTACATATGTACATTTAAATTCAGACTAGCACGTATTGGTAAAGAACTAAGTCTGTTCTGTTTTTGGCATATAAATACACGGAGAAGACATTTATATAATACGGAAATGACCTTTGAAAGAGAGCAGAGTGCACATTGATTAAAGTTATTTTGTTTTGCATTATTGTGCATATATCACGACAGGTGAGATATTAATGTATCTATCATCTTTACTGCTGAAATGAGGAAATAAGGATTGTGAAATTATCCATCACATTCTTTCATTTTTGCCGTGTTTATATATATTATATATATATATATATTATATACACTGCATTCAGAAATTATTCAGACACCTTCCCTTTTCCACATTTTCCTATGTTGCAGCCTTATGCTAAAAACATAAATGGTTCCATTTATATATCTATACTGGCTTTTAGAATTTTTTTGGCAAAATTATTAGAAATAAAAAACTGAAGCGTCACATTGACGCAAATATTCCGACCCTGGTTTGGTATTTTTGGTAGTGATTACAACCTTGAGTCTTCCCAAGTACGACACGACAAGCTTTGTACTCCCCAATTTGTGGATTCTCTTCTGTTCTTCCTTGCTGATACTTGCATGCTCTGTCAGGCTGAATGGGGACTGTCGGTCGGCAGCTATTTTCAGGTCTCTCCAGGGAAGTCAGACTGGGTTCAAGTCCGGGCTCCGGCTGGGCCACTCAAGGACACTCACAGAGTTGCCCCTAAGCCGCTCCAGCATTGTCTTTGCTTTGTGCTTAGGGTCATCGTCCTGTTGGAAGGTCAACCTCCAGTATAGTCGGGGTTCTGGAGCACGATGGAGTCGGTTTTCATTAAGTATATATTCCTGTACTGTGCTCTATTCCGCGTTCCCTTGGCCCAGATTAGTCTCTCAGTCCCTGCCCCTAATAAGCATGCCCACAGAATGATTCTCCTACCACCGTAGTAGTAGGTGATGAGCTTTGCCTGATTTCCTCCAGATACTTGATAATTGAGGCCAAACAGTTCAATTTGAGTTTCATCAGACCTGAGAATCTTCTTTCTTACAGTCGGAAGATCTTTCAGGTGCCTTTTTGCAAACTCCAAGTGGACTTTCATAAATCTTATACTGAGGAGAGGCTTCACTCTTGCCACTCTGCCATAAAGGGCCGATCAGTGGAAGTCTGCAGGGATCTCAGCCAGAGTGAACATCAGGTTCTTGGTCACCTCTCTTACCGAGGCCTTTCTCCACGGACTGCTCAGTTTGGGCAGACGGACACCTCTTGGAAGGGGCATGATTAGGGACACCGTAAAGGGGGGAGAGAAAATTGTAGGACGATTCCAAGAGCCCCTGAGAGATAGGGCCCCTACAAGAATGAAACATAACTGGATTGGTCTGGGCTGGGTGTCCAAAACGGTATGCACGCATGGGGAGCAAAACCTGAATCAGTGTCCCTGATCTTGATTGTTCCAAACTTCTCCCCTTTAAGAATTTTGGAGGCCACTGTACTCTTGGGGGTCTTCAAAATAGAGGAAGGTTTGTAGCCTTCCCCAGATCAGTACCTCAACACAATCCTGCCCGTTCTTCTTCAACCTCATGGCTTAGTTTCTCCTCTGACATACATTGCCAACTGTGGGACTTTGTATTGATAAGTATGTACTTTTCCAAATCACGTCCATATCAATTGAGCTTACCACAAGTGGACTCCAAACACGGCGCAGAAACATCTCAAAGATGGTCAATAGAAACAGGATGCACCGGGGCTTTTTTTACTTTTAATAAATTTGCCCACATTTCGAAAACCCTCTTTTCACTTGGTGACTATGGGGTATTGAGTTTAGATTGATGCAGGGGGAGGAAATGAATTCAAACATTTTTAGCATAAGGCTGCAACATAAAATGCATAAGGATCATAATTGTTTTTGCATGCACTGTAGCTCATACATGGCTGATTTACTTAATGAGTTCAGATCGACACTTATAAGGGCAAAAATAAATACTTCAAAGCAGCCCGTAATATCCTACTGAATTTCGTATTGCTGCTTGAGTAATGCGTGTACTCAGCAGGGTGTGAGAGAAAGTCACACATCGGTGTGAGACGGGGGACGTGTCGCGGTTTCCTGCGCCCATTAACTCAGTTTCGGGATGCGTTTATCTCCGAGCTGTAAAAATGCTCGGATGGCACGTAAAAATGAAAATGAGACATGAAAATGAGAGCGATTATTCTAAGCCTTCCAACAACAAAAAAAGCCCCGGTAATTTGTGTTCCCTTTGTGGCCCAGGCAAACCACATTGCGATTAAGATAACGAGGCTGGTGTGCATATCACATAATGTTAATCTAAACACATGATATCGGGTGTCGTAACTGCATAGAAATAGACATCCTATTACTAAAATCGGACATATGCACCGCTGCATTTATGTGCCGCTGACCCATTCGCAGGTTACTTCGGGTCCACTAAGTCCTTTTAAGTCCAGGCAGCCTGGTTTAAGTTTATGAATGGGCCGGCGCCGTGGGATCATCCCCACCCTCACAATTCAGCATTCTGTGCCCCTCACATGGCACGCATTCGCCGCCTATCCCTTTGCGTGCGGCCCGCCGAACACACGAGTAGTACGATTATTGCCTATATATATATATTTTTTTTTCCGCTCGTATGCAGCACCCTATTTATACCGAGAAGGCCGACTGGCGTTATTTAAAGACATAATTTAAGAGACCGCCGGTGCACTCCCTCACCCAGATATAGCCAGATATTTATTCAAGACCATGTGTTTACGTTGCAAAATGAGACAAACAGCCGCGGCTCCCGGGCCGACGCGCATTTAAATGCGCGGATCGCTTTTCGCAGATCCGTTTATAATGGGAGAATAACACAATACGACCGCCAAACAAGTCACGCCGGGTGCGCGGCTCCCCGAGACGCGGTCGGCGCGCGCCCGTTTTTATGAATGGGCTTCGTATGCAAATGAGGGCGATTCACGAAAAGAAATGGCGGAGGTTACGTACGGGGCGGAGGTTACGTACGGAGGTTACGTACGGGGGTTAGGTACGGGGGTTAGGTACGGGGGGGAGCCGGCCGAGCCCCGAGCGCCCCCCCTACCCCTAAGAGCCGTGTCACTCGGGCATGCCTTTCAGTGTTATTCAATGGCCTATTCAGTTGTAAATCCCTTTTACAAAATGTTTCCGATCCACCCCACCCCCGTCCCTCCTTCCCTTCCCTTTCTCAAGACTGAATCCGCGAAGCGAAGCGGGGTCGGGGGGGCAACCTCTCCACCCCCCCTTTCTTCGTGCACTGTCAACACACATACCCATAGCTGTACAACTCGGCAAACTCCGCGATAAGGCAGCTCCCCGGCGCTTGGGGGGGGGTGTATCCGCATGCAGGCAGGCAGGCAGGCAGGCAGGCATGGGGGGGGGGGCGCCCCGGAATCTACTCACTCGTCTGGGTGTGTTTCCTCGCTCATTTTCTCTCCGTTTCACCTGGAGCAGCTTCCCACAGTGCGCCGCGTCCGCTCCGTGCGCTTCATCCTCGCCGTCCGTCCGCGCCGCGCCGCGCACCACCTACATGCCGCTCCCCCCCCCGGTCACCCCCGCTCCCTCCGGGCTGCTATCCGCGCCGCCTCCGGCCCCCGCTCCCCCTGGCCGCGGTACCTTCGCGTCTCCTCGCTTGCGGGTAATTGATCACGGACGTGCAATAGCACCGAATGCGCATATCCTCCCTCCCTCCTCCCTCTCTCTCTCTCTCTCTCTCTCTCTCTCTCGCTCTCTCTCTCCTCCTCCCTCCCTTCCCAGGTTACCGTCTTCCGTCCCTTCCCTCCTTCCTTCGCCTCTCGGCCCCCACCTACTCTCACGATTATTACTATGGTGACGGTGACGGTTCTGCTTCTGCTCCGGATCGGGGAGCTCGGCCGGGTTCGGCTTCGCGCGGGTGTCGCGGGAGGTGGCCCCGTACGAGCCCCATCTCCAGTTACTCCATGTTGGATTCTGTAGGCAGCGGCCAGCGCTGAGGAGGAGGGGGAGAGAGAGAGAGAGGGAGGGAAAGAGAGAGAGAGAGAGAGAGAGAGAGCGCGCGCGCAGGGCGGAAACCATGACGTCAGCGCAGCAGCCCCGCGCTCCGAGGTCCCTAACGGCGGCCCGTGCTGCTCCCGGAGGTGGCCTCCCCCCGGTGTGCCGGGAAAGCACCCCGGCATTTCCTATAACCAGCACCCCTTTGCACCCACAGTCACCATGAGGAACATAAACGAGTCCAGCAAAGCGCCTGGCGCCGAGGCCACTAACCGGACTTGGTGCGCGTGCGGTGGGGGCGCCGTGCCTCGCAAATGGCACGCGGCTTTTGTTATTGCTGGCCACCTGACGGCGGGATCTGATATACTCTACTGTACTGTAAAAGGTTTTATTACTCAGCTTTAACCCTCACGCCCAACTATGACCGCATGATCACGACGATGACCGTGCTTACTACGCACAATTATTTTTATTACAAGAATGTAGCTATAATGTTACCAAAAGCAAATGCAACAAAACACTACACATATAGGAGTTGCAGGGTAATGCTGTTAGCTGTCGCTTATAAATAGGCTAACATCATTCAGGAAAACTCGACTGAGCCAGCTCATCGGGATTTTATTGATTATTTTACTGGAACATAAGAATAACCCAGGTTGATTAATCGCCATGTAAATAAGGATTGTCTTCTTAAAACAGTTAATTGTCATTCACAGAATGGTTGCAGGTATAATACAGTAAAGGAATTGGATGTACTATGTTTTTTTTTGCTTTACATGTACATAACCAAGTGTTATTAGTTTAGTTATTTATAGAGTTTATTTATTTAGTTAGTTATTGTTTTGTTTTTAAACGTATAAGATATATATTCTTCAGAATGGCCTGGCATCCCATCCAGGGTGTTCCCCTGCTTTGCATCTTATGTATCTTGGGAGAGACTCCAAGCAACAAAAGGCTTCACACCGACATTAATTTAAATAATAAACTTTTAGTTTAACTTGCCTGTATTTTAACCGTATTGCCCTGTTATTTATTGCGTTAATAAACCAACACATTATTTTATCGCACATATAAAAAAATGTATTTTTGTAACAGTGTTGTAACCCTATGTATCAAAATGTAAATGAAATAATTCTTAATCAGCTGACGCAGAGAACTGTTTAAAAATCTTGTAGAGAGCCGCGCTGGTAATGGCCGTAACCTTACAGCTGCACATGTCAGAGAGAGTACGCCTGGATACGTGGCTGGTGACGCTTGAATTTCGTTTTATGGTTTGTAGCGTCATCTGGTGGTGAAATATAGTCAAAGGAATATAAGGGTTAAGGGTTTCCTAAACTGGTGATAGAATACTATACCCGTGGAATTTAAAATGCGCAACTATTAATTGTGACAGCAACGTCAGCGTAATATACGCAAATACCGTAAAGGCTAGTGTATATTACAAAAGGTTCAACTAAAACGGAACAAAAATCTCAAGGCAAGATTCGCGGGTGTCGGGTGAGGGACTATAACACAGCAGGGACTTTATGCATTTAAAAGTCATTCTCTAGTATATTGTGATATGGTTAAACTGCTGGTCATGGGACTTGAACCCATAACCTGCTGAATATGGGCACTGACTCTATGTCACTAAGCTACTGAAGACCCCTATATGTATGAGTGGGTAAGAAAATATGCAAATAGGCCAATCCCACAGTGATGTCACAACTGTGGCTGAACCGTTAGTGATCTGACCTCAATCTTTTCCAGTGAAATCTGTGGCATGTTGCTGACAGGCAGGGATGAGGGTGCAGTGAGGAGCGGTGAGGAGCAGTGAGGAGCGGTGAGGAGCAGTGAAGAACTAAGCTTCTTTGCTTCTTTACACAAGACAGAAGCTGATTAGTAATTCTGGCCTTTAACCTTTCGGGAACCCACACATCTGCCCTGTTATCTAAGATGTAACCTGAACACACAGAAACACACAAAATTAAACCTTAATCTTCATTGAGGGGGCAGGGTAGTCCACTTGAGGGGGCAACACCCCCCAGGCGCCAGGCCTGTTTAAAGAGATGCCATGGACCCACATATTTTCCACGGGGAGCCCCAAGTTCAGAGGTCATTGTGAAAAAGCAAATGGCAGGGGGGAAAGGTAAACATGTAAGCCGCACAGACCGCCATTTAATTTGCTTTTAGCTGAAATGGAAAAGCACACAGAATAAACTGGACTTGATTTGAAGAAAGATAAATTGCAGTGACCTTTGACTTCAGTCGAGACCGAGACCAGGGATTGGAAGCAGTGGGAGGGGCAAGTCTTTACGGATATGGCACTGACTGAGAGAACAGGAATGATTTCAGTTATGCTTTTTGGGGAGAAATCAGTCTCATTGATTACTGTTATGTTCAGAAAAAAAACATAAATTTGGCCTCATCCAAATCGAATATTCAAGGTGAACAAGATGGCAGCCCTATGCAATGAAAGTGACCCCTAATAGTCACAATTAGATGATATTCTTCACCTGACTTAAAGGGAGTTTGATAAGCTGAAGTACAACAGCAAATGTCATGGTTTTACAGGTCACCGATGGACAGTTAGTGGTTAGCATAGCATTAGGGTTTCTTTTTCAGACACATGACCAGCCCAAATTGCTCCTTTAAGGCATTCAGCATCAGTTTACTAGCCACATTTTGGTAGAAGCAGGCTGATTTTTATTTTCGTTATTAACCAATGGCAGTGGAGCTGTAATGTGGCGGCCTGTGAGTCTGTCGTTGTTTTGACTTTTAGGCGGTTTCAGTAGTCATAACTAAAATCTCATAAGTTCTGTTACAGGCACATTCTAAAACATTATATAAAGTGTAAATAGTGATAAATGTAATTCCTCGCTGAATCACCATATTAGTCCTGTACTTCTCCAATCTGGTTGTGCCCAGCGGGGGCAGAACTCACACGATGCATCAGGCAAGGTTCTAATGGAACCATAATCTCCTCCATGGCATGCCCCGCCCCCCTAGACCAGCTTATTAATGAGGCATGTCAGCCAGATCCCCCTCCTCTCTGAAGACCCCCCCCCCCCATTGCATTAACATGCACAGTGGGGTTACGGCTAATTGGGGTTTGACGGGCTAATCAGCAGGTTACTGGGACAGCTACGCAATGGCATCAGAAAACTACATTTTATTTTGTTTATTGGATGATGTTTAGCCGAACAATTAGCAAAGATGACAGTCTCTGCAAGTGAGATTTTTGGGATTAGCTTGTGTTTAGGGGGATGGGGGGTGTTCTGGTTTGGTCCCTACTGATACTGAAACCAAACTTACACCCTTGAATCTTCATTATTTGCAAGTTCTCTAAACTGTGGCATAAACTGCAGCTGGACTGCAACTTGGACTGAAAAGTGCAACACCCCCATTACATCAACAGGGGGAGGCAAAGATCCTTTTATTTGTCGAAAAAGTGGCAGTAATAGAAAAAGTGTCTGCTTACTTTGACTCCTAATTGAGTCTGATTGGCTGGTTTGTAATTTACAGGGAAACAATCCCTCCCATGGCCCTGGGGGGCAGCATGTCTCTTTTGGTGGATGAACGGGCACACCATGGGTAAGAAGGCATACCTGAGTCTTCAGAATCACCAGCAAAGGGCAAACTAAGGTTAAAAACTACAGAAGACAGTCAGTATCAGTTTTCTACCCATAATTCCTCACCTCAGGCAGGCATTTTCTACTGTTTTGACTTGTAATTGTATTTAATTGCTAGTGGAAAGCAATTTTCTCCGCCAACCAGGTATAAACATGGTGATGTCTGGATGTTTCTCTCCCAGAAAAGCCCAAATCAATTTCTTGTTCTGGTTTTAATTAGCATTCAGAGCATTCACTTACACTTGTCCCTAGACAGCAAACCAGTAATCAAGTACATTTGCAACTGTCCCAGTTTGTTGCAGACGTACCATGTAATTAATCATTTTTAGCAAATGGTATTCTGTCAAGTTTTAACTCTTGAGAGACACGGGAAGCAAGATAAAAGGCCTGTTACAATGCACACTTGTGCAGTTTGCTTTTGTGATTGGATGGTGGGGTTTGGGCAGCACAACAGCCTCACATTTCCAGGGTTTGGGGGTTTCAGTCCAATCTCTGATTCTCTGTGTGTGGGCCATGGATCTTCCTGGGATAGGTTCCTGCACCCAGTTCTATTCCCGGTCCCAAACTCGGTCCAGTTGGTTGCGGCCACCTCTATTTGGCATGGCATCCACAAATTTGGAGGTCGGCAAGGCTGCCTAAGTCACGGAAAGACACTTACTCTCAAGGTCTCCATGGGAATGATGACTTCTTGAACTTTGCTCATCCTTTCTTCACCATATATTCCAGAGTGGTGAGTTGTCTCTATCCTACTTTATCGATTGGTTGGCGGGACGATGAGTCCGAATGGTACAGATGCACAACTACAGAGGTCAAAGGCTTTTTGACCCATGTGGTACCCGTTTCCTCATAGGTTCACGTCCAGGCTTCCAAAGCTGTGATTGGTGGGATTCTTGGGTTCTGTCACTCATTGACTTAACTAACCTCTTTCCCATTGGTTTACACCAGGCAGTGAATGGCATGGAAAGCCCAGCCACCGAGTCATCTGTACCACGTTGGCCTGCAAAGCTGCTGATGCACCGGATGATCCTTGTCTTTTAACTAAATTTTTGATTTGGTGTCAGTGGTTTTATCAATTTAAAATTGTATTGATATGCCGTAGAACCCACAAAGTAATATGTTCCTGAGTCTGGCAGGAAGATATATGAGAGCCTGAACTATTGATGTATGTGCCATCTATAAGAGACCCTTAACAATGTTCTTCCTCTGTAACACCAGTTGCACTGGTTCTGATAAGTTGGGCCTTTTTGAGTTATGTGTGCTTTGGTGTGATGCCCCGTTTTACAGTTTTGAGATGGATAACATACTGGCATGTTTCCATTATTGTGTCAGTTTCGTTTTTACATGTTATTTAGGTAGCAAATGCTTTTATCCAAGGTGAAATACCATCCATGGAGCAATTGGGGTTAAGGGCTTTGCTCTGCTGGTGAAAATACTCTTTTGATCTCGGGATTTGATCCAGTGACCTTCCGATGATGGACACGGCATCCTAACCCACTGAGCCTCACCCCCATACTGCCCCCGCAGCCCTATGTCACACCAGTCCTACATGCAAAAGATCTCCACATGCATGACAGAAATAGTAACCTCTTTGTCTCCCTTTCCCAGCCTATCTCTGTGTTAATGCCACTCACATACACACGCATGCAGACACACACGCAGTCAAGCAGGACGCGGCGGGGGAACTGTTCTGAGCATGCTAACAGACGCCCCCAAGATACGCCAGTGAAATCGGGGAACCGTGCCCGCGCGCCTCAAAAGCTTCGCCCTTTCATCTCACTGCACCTCCGAAGAGCCCGATCCACCTCTGGCTGCCTCATCAGCCAAGATCAGGAGATCTTTCAGTTTCCACTTCTGCCTCTCTTCTGCTTGTTGGGCCCGCCGCTACGCTCCTCTCATCTTCCATCACGCGCTCGTAAGAGAATCCCGACGAGAAAAATTAGGTGCTTCCCAGCCTCCCCTTCCTCATAATTCCCCTCCAGCAAAAAAATAATAATTCACATTCTCTTCTTTCACTTACATTTTCAATCTTCATCATCCACGTTCTTTGTGAGAATGCTGGCCAGACACATCCTCCTTTACTCCCCATTTTATTCTCTTATTTTCTTAGAAAACAAGGTATTGTAGGCCTAGAATCTGTGCAGCAGAAATACAATGTGTGTGAGACATATTGAGGAGACCCAGGAAGGGCTCTCCACGGTCTGCTTGCCATCGACGGTTTGGATTATTACAATAGACTTGTGTTCATTAACTGCGAATTGGCCTCACAGTGAATGAGTCCTTCATCACGGGCCTGTCAGATAACGCCTGCTGGACTCTCCCCCCACAGGGATCGATAGGAGGGATGGGAAGACCAGGGACCTCTATATCCGAATCTCCCGAAACCTCATGGGTGTGATTCTCCTTCACTGGGTCGGGGTGGCGGACGGAGGTGAATCCATCTAACGTAAAAGAGCTCATCCAGTGTAGTAGCTGCTATTGGTTCCACATAATGTGATTCAGCTCAGGCTTAAATGCTGTTCCCTATCCTTCATTGTTGTGGGGCAGTCAGGGTGGCAGATCTTCATAAGATGACCACTGACGCTTCCTGATCAGCAGAGCCCTGCTGCTGTTAAGATCTTTTTTTTAACGAAAGAGTTTTGCCCCCCCAACTCCAGGGTTTTGGGCTCCCGTCGCAGGTCTGTGTGATTGCGTGCCCTACAACTGGCTGGCGTCAGTGTGTAGGCTATAACCTGTCTCATGGGCATGACGCAGACTTACAGGTGCTCTCTACTGGATGAACAGTTATGAAAGACGGATGGACTGAAATCAGGATATAAGGTTCAAGAGCAGAACTGTTCAGTCTGCTGCCCTATATTATTAACTAGATAACTTCATTAACTAATTAGCCTGTTTGTTGACGTGGGAGCAATGTTCAGGAAGGCAGTAGGAGTATCAATGACTACTTCACACAGGTTAGTGTTCAGGCACAGTTCTCAGTAGTAGTTTAATTTATTATTATTTTGCTGGTGTTGGATCAGTCGGTCACACGTGTTGTGGTTTGCTACTGCATGCTAGTCTACCCACCTACCAAATAGTTTTCTTTCTTCTCAACCAACTACAGGTGTTAAATAAAAGAATTTTCATGTTTAAGATGTTTGAGGAGGGACAGCCAAGTTTTGTAGATGTTTTTCTCTGATTTCGGGCAAAGATGGTTCGCTATACTGTTTCAGTCAGGGCATCAATATGAGAGGAGAAGCACGGCCTTTTCCCAGAATTCCCTAGGGAATTGCTTTGGTATACAAAGAGCAGCTCCTGGCATCACAGTGTAAGCTGAGGGCTTGCCCCGTGGACCTCCACGGCATGCTGGGAAGCCGCCGCGGCTACATGGAGTGGAGCGGCAGGGAGCTGATGGTGCGATATGGGCCGAGAGCTCCGGAAACATCGCCCCAGGTCAGAGACACTGCGGGAGGTCATGTTCTGCTTAGTCTGCCTGTCCGACTGCTTTAAATTACGGGAAGCCCTCCAATCGAGAAGTGATCAGCTCCCCACTCTCAAATATATAGTAAACCCAGCATACCATGTTCAGTATATACTGAGAACCACCATGCACACACACACACGTATATATTACCTTGGGGGGACCAAATGTCCCTACAGTGTGAATAACTCCTCTTATTTTGTTTGGTTA
>JAODKM010000058.1:7116883-7129924 GCA_026780845.1 Petrocephalus sullivani | reverse complement strand
CCCACCACCTCCCCCCCCCGTTCGTTTTTTGTTCTGGTCCTCTTTTTGTGTGCAGTGGAATGTTCCTAATCTGGTGACCGCTGCTTGGAGCTGCTCCGCCATCGACATGCAAATGAGCTATGCAGGGAGGGTGTGTGTGTGTGTGTGTGTGTGTGTGTGTGTGTGGGTGGGTGGGTGGCAGTGGTAGGCTTGGACCCAGCGGGCCGTGCCCGACATGGAGAGCCAGGCTGGAGGCTCCTGCCTCTTGGTGTTCACCCACAGCTCTAGTTTTTGGGCATAAATCAGTTATCAGTTATTTCCTTAATATCAGGAAATAAAACTGTATTTTTTATCCTTTAATGTTGTCCCCCCTGCACTTTGTGGCATTCGTTCACAATGAGCTAATTTCCTGTTTTGTTTGTAATCGACTGTTTATTACAAATTGCACACAGCAACAGGTCATAAACATATGTCATCTGAGCACTCCGGGGTCAATAAAAGAACAGCAATGTAAAACTTAATCATCACCATCAAGGCAGCTCACGAGAACTCTGGCATGAGTGATACAGGGCATTTAAAAATATATAAATTTCCCAGGATGCATTGCATATGGCCTAAGCGAAAAGTTAGCAAGGTCACAATGAAGATCTGGAGTATTTTAACCAAAGCTTGTTTATTTTGTCAGAGAATGCACGGTATGGTACACAAGGGCCCACCAGTGTGTCACGCCTGCTCCCTGAGACGGCTGCTGGTTCCTGCATACTTGTTCCAGTGCTTTGCGCTCCTGTCTCTATCCGCATGAAATTTCATGCTATGCACTTGCATGCTGTCCCCACGGGTCTGTTCCAGGCTAATTCAAGATGGCGAGGGGGTTCCTTTTATATCTAGGAGAAAGAAATTATCCGCTAAATAGCCACTTCTTAATATTAATTGAACTCTCAGGTAAAAAGTCCTGCTTTTAAAAATTAAAGTCGAAGTAAAACCACCACAAATTAAAAAGTAATTAATGTCACTGCCTCTAATGTGAATTCTTGGCTGCGGTGGGGGTGGTGGAGGCTTTTTAATGCTCCATCGAGGTGCTCTCAAAGTGTCTGCGTGGTAAAGTGGGCTGGGGGGGGGTCTGCACCATCTGTGCTGAAAATCCCAACTTCTGTTGCATTAAACAATTAGACCCCCTGGCTTTCAAAGAAAAAAACCTAAAATATAGCCTCACCACCAGCCTCTGCAGGTTAGACTTTTCATATTTAATTCAGGTACTCAGAGTGCTGATGCATAACATCAAAACCTCCCCCTTTTACGGATATTTCTCCATAACTTCTGCCCTCCGTACCACTACGGGGTGACGTTAATCAGCAGAAAGTCAGCCGGCTAATGCCTTCCTGCGTGCTTCCTGGTTGTTGGATAGAGGGACTTTTATTAGCAAAAGACGCCTTGTTAAATGAAGCTAAATGACAAGTGAGTGACTTTTCTCCATGAGCGCTAATCGCTAATGCAAGCGCATGTAAGCTAATGGGCCTGAAAAAAAACACTATGGCCTTCTAACCCTAAAACTCATTATCGCTGTCAGAAGTGTCCTGTAAATGTATTTCAGACTTGGTCACAATGTCTCCTCATCCATCTTTTTGATCTAGATAAACACATCGCACTCCCAGCGACGATTAAAGCAGGCCATCACCCTGAGCCTCACGCAGAAAATGTCATTTCGAGAATATATGAAGATGGTGGTGATGCTTCTTTGTAATGTGTAGGTTGGAATGTGCTATGAGTAAGTGATGTGCAGCTATCAGGCATAAGTGGTTCTCCAGTCCAGTCCAAACCGTGTCTCTGAGTGGAACAGGTACCCTTAGCAGTCCATCAGCATTGGTACGGGATTGATAACCAGTGAAGGTTGGCGTGTGACATCTAACATGTTTCTGAACTATCTGGTCTGTCCTTATCCCCCATAAGCCTAGCTGTTTTTTATTAATAAAGGAAGTGATGTCAACAAGAAGGTCGGAGGTCAGAGAAGGCCAGATAGACAGAAGTTCACGTTCCCTGATCCCAAACCCAGCACCCAGCCAGGATCTCCTCACTCCAAGGCAATAAATGCAAAGGTTCTGATAGATATGTGTTGGTTTATTTTCTTATTTACTGGACTGCATGAACAGCATGCGCCTAAGAACTTAGGGTTAATAGAGAATGCTCCAGAATCTGTGTTGAGCTCCTCAATGTTGCAAAGTGAGGAGTGAGGAGAGTGAGGAGATCTCGCCATCAGCCTGAAGCAGACTGCCAAGCTGCTAATATCTGGCTATAGAGTTTGAGGAGTGGTGCGTGCATTTCTGTGTCACTACTGTGAATGTAGGCAGGCTTGTGTGTGCATGAGTTTGAGTACATGTCTGAAAGAAGGACATAAAGTCTGCCTCCCCTTACCCCCAACTTGGTGTTTAATTTCCTCCTTGTGCTCAACTGAATGTCAGATCCAGCAGCTGACATGGCCCAAGTACAGCCCTCCATCCAGAATGCCATGCCCCCATACTCTTAATGGATAAATCTCCCTGGCATATAAATCAGTGCGGTAGGAAATGTGACAAAGTCGCTTGCCTAATCTAATGTGTTTCCAGAGGTGCGCGGCTCGCATTGTTTATGGATATCTTTATGGAGATCTTCTCCACTGCACCATAGTAATGAAAAATAATTTGGAGAGGGGGGGGGGTATATTGTGTAGATGGATTTCATTGGCTACCCAGATATACCCTCTATATTTCCAGCCAACTGTGTAAAAGGGGTGGATCAAGTAATGTCCAACAATCACCAGGAGGACTAGCTGGGTCCTGGAGCTGTTGGGGAGATGTTGGTGGATATAATAAAAACAATTCCAGCCACAACTCTACTTTGCTTCATAACCATACGCTTGAATATTTAATGCACATATAAGGACATTTTTGATCATTATTAGTGCAGAATACATCATGGGTGGTAGGGTTTCCTCCCAGAATTCAGAGGGACATCACTGTTTGTGTTATGTTGCGAGTTGAGCAGTAGCTATACCAACGAAATTTTTTTTAATGAATAGGGAAAGTTCTGGAACCCCATCCCCCACTTCTCATGGCTTCCCAGGCCTAACGTCTCCATGGCACCTGTGCCCCTGCATTTCTTTATGAAGGGGGGGCCAATTGCGAAGTTCAAATGATGGTGAATCTTCTCTCGAGATCATTGCCGTGGCGAAGGGCCGCCATACATCTTAGTAATTAAAGCACAAGCTAATGATGCACTCGGCGGTCAGCACGACTCCCATCTGATCGGAATGTCGCTTCATTAGCGGCATGCCGGCTAACGAAGTGTGCCAGTAACAGAGCAACTCGATCCACCGGCATGATGGAAAGCTCCTCCGGCCAAAGGGGGCAAGGAGATTGAAAGTATAATTATAATTGGAAATGGTCGACTGAAGTTATTAGGGGGCTGCTGAAGGGTGTGCCATTATTATTCCTTTTGGAGCTATTCCTTCCTTCCCAGCAGCGGCGTGATGTGAAAACAGACACATGACGTATGGGACGGCCCTGTCATGTTATAACGAAGAGGAGTGCTGTGAGACTGGGTCAAATCCAGGAAGCTCTACTTGTGCGAGAAGGCTCCACAACACATGGAGATCTGGAGACCTCCACCTGGGGGATGAAGAGCATGTATGAGGAATTTTGGGTTCTTAAGAGCCGTGTTTCTCAAACCAGTCCTCGAGGAATCCAAGTCGGTCCACATTTTTGCTCGTTCCCAACTCCCAGGGTACTGGGGGAAAGCAAAAATGTGGACTGTCTTGGGGCCCCGAGGACTGGTTTGGGACACACTGTTAAGAGGTCTCCAAGCATGACACCACATACAAATCGTGACAATCCCATCCATGAAACCTCTGTCCACTGCCTTCCCATGTGCTCTTGGGTGCTGGCTCCCCTTTTCTGAAGGGGACTTGCTGGTGTCAAGCTAAGGCTTAGTATTTAAATCAGGAACACTGGGCATTGGCTGTGAGTGATGCAGGTGACGTGCAGTCGCAAAAGCCGGGGTCAGATGGTAACTAGAGAATCTGAGGTTAAGGGTCTTGCTCAAGAGCCCAATGGTGACATCACTGTGCCAACCATCGAATTTGAACTAGCAACCTTCTGATTATGGATACGGTATCTTAACTTGCTAAGCCACATACCACCCTCTGTGTCGCTGGAATCTCAATCCCTGGAGACACACCGAGATTAGCAGCAACTTTGGGTAGGGCCCCTATCAAGGACATGAACCACAGGATAAAAACAGGGGTCCCTTCGCCTCTGAGTATTAATTGCCTAAATGGTTAATTGCGACCAGGCCTTAATTAACCCACATACCTCTTTTTTTTAAAAAGATCTCCTCTCGTCGGCAGCTCAGCTAAGCTAAGTGAGATCTTGTGAAAAAAAAAGAACGACAAAGTGGGATTCTGAAGAGAGCCCGGGGTGGAGAGACTTACCCGTGACGAGCAGGGACGTCTTCTTTTCCAAAGGCTTAAAAAGACCCAGCAACGGGCAGGACTCTCTGGGCCTGATAAAAAACTCGGGCCGCTTTAGGAAAATTTTTTTTTAATTGGTTCATCGAAAATGTTAGCTGTGATTAGTTACACAATCTAACATTAACCTGTAAATTAAAATTCCTCGGTGCAATTTGATGGGTGATTTAATTTGGTGCCGCTTTCTGCTCGCCGCGGGCTCATCCCATTATGGGTTCTTTATATAGTCTTTTCCCTTAATGATCAGCAACCACTGTGCAAGTCCTGATTACTATTGTACACTTAGCACTACATAAAGCAGAGGATTAATGTGCCCCAGAAGGATTGTTACTATGGATCTCGCTGCTCCATTCCAGGAGATGTTTCTACAGCTTCAATTGTCCATAAATTACGATCCCCAGTGAGGAAGCCCTGGGACAGAACTGGGAGGACGGGGCAGCTATGAGAGCCAGACCGCAAGGGGGGGGACAAAAATTAACCGCTCGGGGTGGGGTGTGGGGGGGAGGTCTGGAGAGGGAATGTAAGCGAGGAGCAACATGGGGAATTGGTGTCATAATCGATGCGGGGGCTGGATGGGAATGGGAGAGAGCTGGAGGGTGTGACTGCCCCCCTACTCCACCCCAGTCTACCCTATCCCTGTGTCCCATGTCCCCATGGCAACGGCTGAGTCAGGGCTAACTGGACGACTTCATTAGCGAGCCTGTGATGTGATTGAGCGCCATGGCCAATGGCGACCGGGTAAGGGGATCGGGTCAGGGTGAGTAGCCGTCCCGGGAAGCCGGGGCAGTGCCACGTGTGTTCTATGAGAGCATTTCCCCTCATCTGCTGGTGTGGTCTGGAGTCCCCTGACAGTGGTTGTGGCTCTGCCCCAGCCTTGGGCAGCTCCAGCCCTTGAATATGTAAAATTGGGTGGGGGGGCCCAAGGTGACATTCTGTCAAGAAGCCCAGGCAGTCTCCTGCCATCACCTCCTAGTGGTCACCCTGGGGACCTTCTGTCAGCCACATGCTGGTCACATGGTCTGCACCTGCTTTCTGCAGTCACATGATCGCGGCAGAATCCCTGTCACATGAGGACCGATTCTACTGCACATCTCAATGCCCTCTGTCAGTATCTCCCCGGTTAGTCCTTGTTTCTTTTTTGGTGGGGGGGGGTCTGGCAGAGAAGGGATTCCTCCCCCCCCGTCAACTGGGGGGTGGCCCAGTGTTATTTCTGGCCTCACAAGGTCTCTTCCTCCCCTCCTTTTAGTGGAGTATGAGAACGACAGAGGGGCGTCCAAACGAGGGCTGAATGTGCAATCGGCAGATGATCCACAGCGGCCATGGGAACCTCCACGGGGGGGTCCCCCAATCGGATCTGCGCCCGTCTGATTCGGGGGGTTGAAGGAAGAAGGCAGCCCCGAGCTTCTCCTCAAAAGCTCTGAGGAAAGCTCCTCCACAGCCGCCACATACTTCCCTTTGTATGAAAGATCACAGATTCCACGGGATAAAAATGATAATTATTTTCCCCCTCCTGTGTAATTCTGCGATTATGGAGTCCTATTATCTCAGCCAGGGCCCAGGGCCAGTAAAAGGAGGAAGTACTTAACTGCATTCTGTTAGGTCAATGCTATGCGTCTCACACGGGCTGCGCGAGATTTAGGATGCCGCGGGTCCGTAATTGGATCAGATCCAAGGCCCGGTGCACTTTGCAAACCGCCCACGCGCAGCGCCGGCATGATTATTAACCGTCCGATAAAACCCACACGCCTCCTGCCCCAAGCGCATTGGACGGCGCTTCCTGTTGATCCGGAAGCCGGCCGGCGCTGCGGGAACGGCTCTCTCACGCCGGATGGGTTCTGCTAGATCTGGGGGAAGCCGGCGGAAATCAATTTCACCACCTCCTGCTTTGGGCCTGGGTTTGCCGTGCTTCGATCTCCCCATGGGGAGGGGTGCGGTGAAGCAGGTAGGAGAGGTGGGGGCAGCTTCTGAGTGCTGTGTCCTCACACCTCTAGGGTTAGGGGTTTGAATTCCCAGGCATGTCTTTCCCCGGCCCCTATGCCCCAGTGCATCCTGGGATACACCCCCCCCCCCGACTCCCTGTCACCCTGTACTGCTATGGAAACTGGATGATAGATGTTTACTGAAGCCCTTCATTCTCTCAGTGGTGTACCAGCGGGGACCCTCCTGGAGATCTTTCCGGAACCGCAGCGCCACTTGTCATTGAGACGAGAGGCGTGACAGTGTGTGGCGGGGGCCCCCCGACGAAGCTCTCGGCTGCTACCGAAATCGGAGTGCCAGCTTCCGATTTTGGGGAGACCTTGTGTGAATAGGGGCTTGCAAAACCGTCTCATCTAAAGATCAGCATAATGTCGGCAGTTAAATTAGTATAAAGAAAGGGAACTATTTTATTTTTCTGTTGTCATGATTTATTTAGCAGATGCTTTTATCCAAAGCAACATACATTATTTTGAGCGAACCACCCGATCACAGACACAGCAGCCGAATCTGCCGAGCCGGGGCGTGGATACCATCATCATCAACGGTCGGCCTTCTGGGGGCTGGAGTCCGAACCAGACCGTTTCTCTCCCCTTCCAGCACAGGCAATTGCCAAAAAATGGAGAGGAAGAAAAGATGACTGCTTTTACGGCAGGGTGCCAGGAAGTCTCTGTCTCAGAAGATATTTTCCGCGAGCCGCTCCGTAACAACTGGAACAGGGCGAATAATGCATGCCGACTATCATTAATCTTACGTTTCACTACGTCGCCGTTAAAATAATGCAAATATGCATAGCCATGTGAATTGCATTACAGGGTACGAGGCAGAGCTCGCGCTGACCTAATTCAGTTGTAATTCCATCGCATCCGACGTTACGGGGAATTTTTAAAAGCCAAACGCAGATGAATTTTGAAACGGTGACTTTTTCATTCACTCGCACACAGTCTAGAACTCCACTCATGTAGAACGTAATAATTTATTTATGTAAGCCTGTTTCTCATCCTTTTGAGGAGGGTGGGGGGGGGCATGAAAATACCGCAGGGTGGAAATGGGGTAGCGGAGTGAGCCACAGAAACTCGATTAGGCTCGTTAGCGATACGGTTGTTATGAACGGGACGCCACCCGTCCCGTCCCCATTCCCTGGGGAGAGGGACCCAAGCGAGCCTCCAGCACCGCCATCACCTCTGCCAGTTGGCCCAGATGTTTCAGCGGGGTTCCCAGCACTGAGCCAGCTGTGTCGAATCCGGCCGAGCCCGGTCCAGTTACCTGGGATGCCACCTCCTGTCCTCCGGCTTTATCCATGCGCACGAATCGGGCTTCGCCTTCTGACACCCCCCGCTGTCTGCCTGCGGTCCGCAGGTGGAACCGCGGGGCCAGTTCTGCTCGGCTTGGCTCAGCAAGGTGCGGGGGGGTGCCGGGTCGGCCAGATGGGCCGGCTCGTTGGGGCTGGCGGGCATGCCGATTTGTCAGGTACTTCAAGCCTGCCCCTCCCCCACCTTAAAATAATGAGCAGGAAGTCACGCTGCGGCAAAGTTCGTTAACAAAGGCGATGCGTGCAGGAGAAGATAAATGAGGGGTCTTTCTGAGGCCCGTGTTGGCTCTGGGCGAGTCTGTGTACAGCGCCACTGACGGCTATTACCCATCTCCCTCCACTTTCATTTCACGTCGCCTCACTTCTTATTCTGCTCTCTTTACACTAATTTCTCATGTTCGGCTTCATAAAGAAATGGATTTTTATGCGCCGGTGCCCTCGGCTCCGGAGCCGCGATTGGCTCATTGATTCTGACACGCCCCCCTCCCGCCACTCCCCTGGGGAGCCGTGGGCTACTCCAGCGATCGCTTCAGTCTTAATTGTTCCCTTAATTAGGCCGTGCGGCGCTCGTGACTGGGGGGTGGGACCCGTGCCATATTGTGCATGGTCTCTGTCGGCTTGTCCCGTGTGCACTGGAGTTCGTCCGCGGAGGCCGCGAACTGTCGAGACCCTGCCCACCTGCGCCCATGCACCCTGCTGCCCCGCCCCCCTCCTCGAGGCCCCTCCACACCTCCTACAGAGATCCTTCTTCCCCTTCTAATATGTTCATTCTCTTCCTGTCTTCCTCCATCCCCACCCTCTCTGTCTGTCTCCATCCCTGCCCCCCTCCAAAGGCCTCCTCTGGCACACCGCCCTCTGCTGGAAGATGAGAAAGGTTGCTGATGCTGTTCCAGGGGCCCACGTTGGAGTTGGACCGGCCCGGCCCGGCCCCAGCAGCTGTCTCTCATTACAGCCCTTGGCCCTCTGCTCGACTCCCCTGTGCTGGAGCCGATTAAAGCTGAGGGGAGGAAACATTACCCCTTCTGTCAAATACCCCCCCAGCCCACCCTGGGGCCCCTTCTGTCTGGGATAATCGTCAGCACAGTGTCACTCGATGGTCACAGTGGTGGCATTTACCCTGACAGTGAGGGTGTAAAAGGTGTACCACCCCCTGCTATAAAATGCCCCCACTGAGCCACACGTGGGCACGTGACCAAGCCATGCGGCAAGTGGTGATGGTGGTGGGGGAGAAGCATTAGGGGACGGTTACATAAACACTCTAGGGGACAGGCTTGGATTTAACGACTAATTAGCCATTGTTTTCCTTTGTTGGCTCTGTCCCGGTCAACCCTCCCCCAACCTCCCGTGCTTTTGACGCAAGCGCAGTGATGCTAATCGGCTGGGGGTGGAGGTGGGAAACACCTGCTCAGTGCTTGTAGGTGAACTGCATCCCCCTCCTCCACCCGACCTGACCCCTCGCTCCCTGTAGGAGACATTTATGAGATATTATGGGGGGGGGGTACAAGCCGTGAGCCTGGAAGCACTTCGGGACTGGCCTGTCTGCGCAGTTCCTCCGACGGCAGCCACTTGCAGTGCTGTGTAATGCCCCGCGGTCACAATGATGCTCCAGCGTCACCACTCCTGCTTCTAGTCAGGATGCCCATTACAGTTTGCTCAGCAGGATTCCATCGTCTGGTACTCGAATGAGTCGGGAAGTTGGCGATACGGTTATACACAGTTAGGAATGGTGATATTGATATCGAAAAACTAGCAGACACTTTCGCCCAACGCTGCCTGGTTCCAGAATGGTGGTGGTCCAGTCCTTAACAGGACCCCGGGTAACTTCCTGCCTCTCCCCCTAGCTCCCTCGATGAGATCCTGTGTCTAAATCCCAGCCCTTCAGGAAAAACAATCGCTTTGGATAGAGAGATTCTTGTTGAGTCAGTAGCCCAGTGGCTCAACAGAAGCACCCCCCCCGCCCCCCACCACCCGCCAGCATGGACAGCCCAGGTCCCGCCCGCGTTGCTGCAAATGACAGGTTAGCCGGGAGTCCTGCTGGGCTTCCTCTCAACATGAGGTTAGCTCCGATGTAGCAGCAATCAGCAGAGAGCGCACTAAACCCTGACATGAAACCAGCCCTTGCTGTGCTGGATGGCCACAGCGGTATAAATTTCAGGTGATGACTAATCCTGTACGGATGCCCAGAGTGTCTGCCTCCCCTGTTTTTCCCACGCGTGCTGTTGTTAACTCTGACGGCCACAGATTAACCCCATATTTTTAGCCAATCACACTGTGCCTTTGACTGAATTCCACCATCGCCACGGCGACTGCCTCCACCCGGAATATGTAAATGAGAATGTCGACAGCACATCCTCATTGGTGTCAAGGTCGCTGCAGCAAACTGGCGTAATGAGGTAGAGACAGAAAGGGAAGTATCTAAGTGGAAATAAATTGATTTTGTCGGTGACGTGTTTACTTCATCTCGTAGCCCTCGTCGTTATCAGGCCTAACCCCTAGAGATATGCCGATAAATGATGGAGGTGTGTTGTGGGATTACAGCACAATACACCTTGATCAGCCGCGAGCGAACAATGAATTTATCACACGACGAACAAGCAGTCCCATTCAGGCTGTAATTATTGAGGCCTCATTTTGGGTTAATTATTGTCATTAGCATTATGCGTTCTAAGTGAGCACATAATTTAGAGGGGGGGAGGGGGGACAAAGTACAAGGGGAAAAAAAGGCACAGATGAGCTTTTCAGACGAGCAGATCGCTTGGTTTTTGGAAATTGACAGAAAACAGCAGGGAAGCAGCTGAAAAGGGAACAATTATTTTAATGATCCGACTTACACAGATGCCACAAATTAGATTTAGCCCACGGTTTCCCCTACCGGAAACGGTGAATGCTCTTAATGTCAGGTCTCTGAACAGATACACGACTTGACATCTCCTACAAGTCCTTTGTGCACCCCCTGAAACTTTCCCAGTCAGGGCGGGGCTCATGAAAAACTTCATGGCTGCTTTCATTAAGCGATTCCGCTGGCTTTTTAGAGGGATTTCGGGCTTCCTCATCCGTGTGTCATGCTGACACGGGTGTGGCCGGTTAGTCAGAATGTGTGGACGTGTCACGATTGGCTGTCAGGAATTTGCATATTAACTTTTGCCTGCCCCACCCCCCACCACAGCAGCCAATGAGTGTTGGGCAGAGCTCGCGATGATTTAAATGAACAAGGGCCAGCAGCTGGAGTTGCTTTCAGACTCTGTCACTCATAGTAAGTATCTTTGGGGCAGGATGGCGAGTGCGAATAATGCTCCTGGCTCCAGGGTAATGGAAAGGGGTGCATGGGGGGGCGGGGGGGCTCTGCTGGCACTGCTGCGGTTCAATTCTTGCCTTGCGAGGCCATAACATGGAAGCGTCGATATAAGTAATAGCTGCATACTCTGGCTGCACATGGGTGAAATGGGTTGTCATAGGAAAAAAAAAAACAGCATGAGCTTGGGGTGGGGGGTTAAAGAGAGCGATGGGGGGAGAGACCTGGCAGCCGCTCCGGGGGAGTAAAGCACTGAGAGGAAAAGCTTGTTAAAATCCTAATAGGAGCTATGAAAGGGTATTGATCATCCTTGGTGTCCTGTTTGGGTGACAAAGTGAGCATTCATAGGAGGAAACATCCATGCCCCCCCAAACTCTCTATAAAACGCTCCCTTGCCCTGACTTGCCTACCCCCCCAACACCTAGACATGGGTACAGGCCTACACTTAGGGTGTTTGTCAATATGAAGAACTCAAAGGTTTTACTTGTGGTCTTGGCTAAGACCAGTCTTGATAACTCCCAAGAACAAACTTGGGGTGCAATGAATCATGGGATTAGTCTCGTTTGGTGAGGATGCAACCGATTCTTAATGTTTGGGGTGAGGCGAGAATGACATCTGGGGACTTTTTACTTCCGTTCTTCAGTACTGGAACTGGTCTTCAGCAATGGAAGACAATGTAAAATGGGTACAGGCGAACACAAATACGGTCAAGTGCACATACTTAGACACGGACGATAATACATTTTCATAGTTGGAGGCTGGCTGGTGTCCGGCTCAGCCCTTGCAGTAGTGGTGTCCTCACCGGGGCTGAGTGTGATCTCACCTTGATAGTGAAAGGTACCAGGCTACAGCTGTCACATGATCTGCGAAATAAGTGTGCCAGTGACTGGCATCCTAGAAGCTCCCTCTCAAATCTCCCTGGTTAACGTACATTATATAGACAGAAGTATTGGGACACAGGTCTTAATCGTTGAATTCATGCATTTCATTCAGACCCATTGTCACAGGTATATAAAATCAAGCACCCAGCCATGCAGTCAGGTTTACAAAAATTTGTGAAAAAATGGGTCATTCTAAAGAGCTCACTGAATTCAATTGTGGTCAAAGGATGCCACCTGTGCAATAAGTCAGTACATGAACTTTCTTCCTTGCAAGCTACTGTATTCCATGGTCAAATGTAAGTGGTATTATTGCAAAGTGGAAGTGTTTAGGAACAACAGAAACTCAGCTCCCAGGTATGTGGGAACAGTTTGGGGAAGGCCCTGTCCTGTTCCAGCATGACTGTGCCCCAGTGCAGAGAGCAAGGTCCATAAACACATGCTCCCTCCCAGTTCCCTAAAACAGACCATCCGTGGGTCACCCATGGACCAGACTGGCAAACACCGTGTAACCCTGTCATACTTCCATGCATTTCTCATGAAAGAGAAAAAAACGTTGACTGTCCGCGGGTCACCCATGGAGCGGATTGGCAAACACTGCCTAACAGGTAGGAAGTCTGACTTATACATAAAGTGCAATAACAAGCATAACAATTAATTATGCTCCCCTTGCATGACACCCACCTTGCTGATCAAGCCACAGTCCTTTGCAAAATGCATAAGACAAAATTATGTTTAATTATCTGGCCAGTCAGTGGATACTTGCTTGGCAGAAGCATCATTCATCATTAGAACATATGCAAATAATAATAATATTGAGGTATTATTATTATTATTAATAAATGCCAAAACAATGAAAAGTAACAAGAATTAATTTTGGTCTCCAAAAGTTACTGATATCATGTTGGCTAGAAGAACTTAGATTCAGTTCCCAAACCTCTACTCCGGGGTACCCCAGCTACTCAAGAGTATTTGTTAAATTTCACCACCAACTCACTTAATTAATCAGCTTAAGTAGTTTTGCTCCACATCTCATAAGAACATAAGAACATAAGAAATATACAAACGAGAGGAGGCCATTCGGCCCATCAAGCTCGCTTGGGGAGAA
>JAODKM010000058.1:7086907-7097731 GCA_026780845.1 Petrocephalus sullivani | reverse complement strand
GAGGACAAAGAGAGTGATCCTAGCTTTGTCCCCCCCCCCCCACCCTCCCACCATGGCAGCCTGGGACTGAGCACAAACCCTTCCTCTACACCATGCCCATGATTCAGCTGCCCCGCTTAAATTATTCAGCCAAATAGTGGAAATAATGGACGTCGATTTTATGTTGTTTTACGTTTCTGAAGCTCTCTCTGGGGGAGGGGGTTGTGATGTTTCTGGCACCCCCTCCCCACCCCCTGGAAACGGGTCAGGCTGTGGGGCCAGCCCTGGGCTCTGACCTTAAGGCCCCCACTCCAGTGTCCCGTAGTGTCTCTAACCTCCAATTAGCCCTCGCCAGTCTGCCTGTGTGGGCGAGCCTGTCTGGGTCCAGCCCTGCACTCCTACCAGCTGGTGACTTAACAGGCCCTGGGGGACATGAAAGCCCTTGGTCAGGCGTCCATTTGGGCTTTGGGACGTTTCCAAGAGGGACAGAACCAAGGCCCCGGGCTCACGTGATTTTTTTAGCTGTACTTACGCAATCGCATTTTCAGGCCGTATCGGCGTGTCTCTCACATTCCTGCGGGTCCCTGCAGTCGCCGAGACGTATTTTTCAGTTTGGCATGTAAGACGATGAAAATAAAGCCCCCCGCTCTGGGGATTTAAAGGAGGGGGGCCGTACTAGCAACGCGGGACCGGTGAGGGGGTGACAGGCGGGTGGAGGCTAAGATAATGGCATGAAGCCCCTATATGATGGATAATTTGGCACATATCTCCAATCCCCCCCCCATACAGTCTGCCACCATCAACACTTAACTCCTGCAAAGTGTGGCGGAGGGAGTTGTCTTTCGATGATGGAGAAATCCCCCCCAGCCCCCGAAGCTGCCTTCCATTATCTGCCCTTTGTTGTGGGGGGGGGGGTGGGGGGGCGGAGGCATCAGATTCAGATTCCAGTCGACATGAAAGTTTGTCGCGAGGCCGCTGAAATTGGAGGCATATGGGGGCCGGGGGGTGTCAGCGTGCCGGCCACGTGTCCCAGCTAGGCTCCCCCTCCCACCCCCACCACTTGCTAGCAGCTCTGTTTCCCAGTATGAAGTCCGAATGCCTAAAGGGATGGGGATCAGCCGTCTGCGTGGGGACCAGCCATTGCGTCAGGATCTCCCATCCCACCTCCTGATACCCCTGTTCTTCTGAACAAGTCTGCAAACGGAAATGGAGGCCTGAGTGCCTTCCACACACTCTTAGCGGCTGGAATAACCCCCCCACCCGTCCCCTTGGGGAAAAATGGATGAAACAGGCCCAGGGAAACTGAAGGCCCAGCTTTTATATTTAGTGGTGTCCTTTTCTTCTACTGTCCTTCGGTACTGGAGCCCATCCTGGCACTTTGGCATGAAAGACAGAGGAGTGATACGTGGTGAAGGACTCCTGCCTGACGAGTGACATCCCAGCCCCGTCGAGCACATGTGTGGGGGTCAGGCTGCTTGTCTTCTTGTTGTTTTAACGACAATTGCCCCAAGAAAAGTGCGATTGGGAGACTGGGGGATACTATTGGGTGTGTGTGTGTGGTGGGGGGGGGTTATTGAAGACAGTTGTGGCAGAAATTATTCTCAGGGGGTCACTGGAATTTTTAAAAGGTGAAATTGCTTCCCAAGCTACAAACAGATGTTTGTCTGGTGACATCAGAGTGCATTGCGGGATGGGGTGTGTGACGTTTACGCAGCTCTGAGGATATTCACCACGGCCGCACACTGACGGGTGATTAAGCACATTTCTGACAGCCCTGGCACGGCTGAGCACGGCTGAGCACAGCGCCGTCCCCTGAACCCTGGGCTCCATGGCCGCGTGTTTGCTTCGTAATGAAGAACAGTAACTGTGCGCCCGCCCTTCGTCCTTTGTGCTCCTGCCAGCTGGCACCTGCCCCCCCCTGCTGTGTCACGTGACACTACAGCTGTGTCCACATGTTCCGCGGGTCGGCATGTCAGCTCGGATAATGCCCTGCTTTTGATCATACCTCTCCAGCTTTCCCCTAACAATCTCATCGTATTACCGAAGATTGCCACCTATTACGGCCGATACTCATTTAGTGAATTAGCGCCCAGATCGCGCAGTTCAGAGGCTTCTTTAAGTGCTGACATTTGTTTTTCCAGGAGGTGCAAACAATGAGTATTTTACTCTGGGCCTCGTTAAACGAGTTTGGTTGTGTCCCTTTGAAGTCTTAGTGCCCTTTGCAGACAAAGAAGTCATATTTTCTGGATGCTGTACGTTACCTGGCTTTTCTAGTCAATCAACACGTTAAACCGCCCAAAAGTTGATTACCTCTTTTATGAATGCACTCCCCCCCCCCGTTCTTGGTAGCTGAACTCATTTGGGGTTTTCTCATGAGGCAATACAGTCAGGAATAATCAGAGAAGTCACAGCCACGCACCCAAGGCATGATGGGACGTGACCTATGCGGCATCCCATTACAGCCAAAGACTCGTAAGAGGGCAGATTGACCCATCCTCCAATTAACTTGGTTGGTCCAATTTAGCTTGAAAATTAGAAAACGAATACAAATGTTTGCTTTGCAAATTCAATTGCTGCGTGCAGACAGCCAGTAGGCAAAGAGAACATAAGATGAATCTAATTAAGGCCTTGACATTCAGTCATTCTTTTTTATCAGACGTGACTGATCTCATGTTTCTGCTGTTTTTGAAGAACTCAAACCAGCGGGCCGCTATTTCTGCTTGCTGCCAAAATGGCCCCATATTTAAATAAATAAAGGCTCAAACTCTTGTATGATGAATAATGATATTTTGCTAATATATAATTTATTACACAAACTTTTGAATTCAATTAAACTTAAATCAAATTAGGTACAATGTTACGTTAAACCATTTAATTGAATGATTTGGTTAAGGTAATCCATCAGCCGTGGCGTATTTACTATGGTTTGACATGAAAAGTCTGTTTGTTGTGGATGTGATTCGGGGGTGATGTAAATATAATGATTGACAAATGAATCTGCGTCGAATTGGGCCATTCTGAATCTTGGGCGTACCTGGGAGAATAGAGCTGAACAATCTGATGTCCGTCGCTTTGATTGGAAACATAAGGTGGACGGACTGGAATATCACATGATCAACAGAGGCAGAGGCAAGGTCACCGTGGTCTGACATATTCTGGTACAAGTGGGCGGGGCTAGGGGTTCCCTTATTAGATACGGCCTCTCGTTAGTAAATCAAAAACAGGTGACAAGATGCTTAACGATGCCCAATTTGGAGACCCTAAGGCATCTCAGCTTTGGAGAGAACTCGGCAAGGCTCTTTGATGATGTCAGCTGGGGTTGCTCTCTGCAGGGGTCTACACCAAGTGTCAATCAAAGTGACAGACAGGAAGTGAGCAGCAGGCAGACTGCCCACTGGAGTGTCTTTGCTTGGTCTGCTTGCAGCTAGCACTTTGCTAATCCTAACCCAGAAACCTTTCCTTTCACCTGGTTTGCTGCATCTGCTTCTGTAAGACACAGCACCTCCCTCTGGGCAATGATGTACATTTAGACTCTTTTACAGTGTGTTTACATTCCTTTAACGCACCCAATTGTTAGATATTTGCCTTGTGGTGGTTCTGTTCCTGTGTTTGTGTACAAGGCCAGTCCCAGGTTCTTGGCCAGGGAAGCAGAGACCACAACTGGGTGTGCTGCCAGGTAGACGCCCAGGTCAACCGGGAAGGGGAGGAGGGCCTTCCTGGAAGGGGCAGGGCCAGAGGGTGAATGTGTGCTTCCTCTGGCGAGGAGGCGGCTTCTTCGTCACATATCTTGTCAGAGTTCATTAGGATCTGAGTCACTCCCAAATGATTTGTAATATGCTCAGATCATTATTGGATGCATTTTGGGGTGTATGTGTGGGGTCGGGGTGGGCGGGGGAGGGGAGTTGGAGGGGTGTCTCCCCTCTAATAGACTTCACTCTGACAGCCTCATCAGCCTCGTTATCTTGATCACACCTCAGCTGATGGGATGGAGGGAGACCGTATGACGTCATGGATCCACCTACCCACCACAGGGCACATTGAATCATTTTCTGCATGGCAAGCTGGCATGAGATGGGATTTAGAAAAAGAGGCAAAGTGGCCTTACGATGACTAGGGACTGGGCAGGGCTGAGACTGAAGAAAGTATTGCTTCCTCTGAATTTACAGACAGAAGTCCAAGCACAGAACCTCAAGGCAAGACAATAGGTGTCAGGAAGCCCCGTCAGATTATTCTTGGTCGGATTACATTTGTTCCATAACATTCTTTTAACTTTCCAGTGAATTTTTAAATGTACATTTGTGTGCAAAACTTTCAATGTGGGTATTGTTACCGCGAGTAATGAATTTCTTGTGTTGCCACCAGAGGGGGCTAAGTAGGTAGCCAGCGGTGTCCGATTGGGGTGAGCTTCCCCCGATGAACCAAGACACCGAGAGCTACTCACTTGGACTGTAGGCTCCACATGGCCACACAGCGAGGCGAATTTCTTGAAGTCTCTTACCTTCTACCTCTTTGTCAGCTCTTTGGCGCACATCACGTGTGATTACTCCCCGCAATTAATCCAGAAATGCCATTACTCTCTGGCTGGAAGAGCCGGCCGCTCATCTGTCATTCATCCCCAAGCAAAAAATATGCTGTTGAAAAACGAGACCGCGGCGAGCCACGGAACGGGGAAGTGTTTGCGTGTTGCTATGGAAATACGGAGGGAAAATATTTGCGTCTCCCTGCCAAGCGAAGAATTACAATAACACTGAACAAACAACCTTGCAGTTCAGCGCGGCATCCCAGTTTGTGGCCCATTCAGGACAAACATGTTGCAAATATCATCCAATCAAAATCATCTAAACATCACTGTGACTATGGTGATGGCCGCTTGTAGAGGCCAGGTTAGGATGCACCCGCGATGCACTCGGAAGCCAAGGTAAGTACGCCTGTACAATCTCAGAGTCATTCATACATGAATCACACAGCATTTTCCTGTCTTTTATCAAACTATAAAGTGCTTTTTCTTTTCCTGCCCACAGCCAGCAAAAGGCCCAGGGCTGGGCGCATTACTGCCAAGTCAAATAACCGATAGAGATTTCTTCAGAAAAACTATTGGACGTCACATTTCATTTCTGCGAACTGAACTTCCCTGCGTCTTCCATGTGATTCTAATTTCGAGCTGCTCTGCATGGACTGACGTCACTGAGGAGCCCCTCGGCCGCTGTGTAAGGGCTGAGGAATCCGGGCCGGTTCTGCCAGAGGGCTGTGCTGCAGGTGGCCCGGAGCACTAGCATGCCCCCCCCCACTCCTAGTTTTTGCATTAATCAGCACCACAACAGTTCTGGATCAGACCCAGGCCAGCTGCTCCCCCCGTGAATTCTAGGCTGCTCCGACTACCTGAAGCTGCCCCCCACCCCCACCCCGTCATCACCCTCAGCCACCACATCTGCTGATGATAAGTTTCATTTCCCTCAATTGGCATTAATTAGAGGATAATGGACTGAAACCCATTTATTTTACAGCGCTGGGCAACAACGTGACGACTAATTGTTCTCCTCTTGTGATTCGGCTTTTTTACTCATTCCCCCTCCTTTTTTGGTGGGGGTGGGGTGGTGTGGTCTCTGGGGACACAGGGTGTGCCACTTTAAGGGTTCTCAGAGCTACTACCACCAGTCAAATGGGGACAAGCTGGGGTTGCACAAATGGGCTGGAAGGGGAAATCCCGTGGAGAGATCTCCTATTGGCTGGAATCTGGTTGTGCTGTTTGTGATTGGTCAGTCTCTCTCCACTGACCACAACTTGGGCAACTCTCAGAGCTGCTAGTGTATGCATTGTATTAACAATATAATTACTCAGATATATATGGAATAAGCAAACACAGAGAACACTAACACTAACCCTGCATCGTGATTGGATATATTGGGTTATTATCAGCATGGTGTCTCTTTGGCTAGGAATGCGGTCTCATACCTCCAAGGCTGGGGGTTGAAATCCCACAGTGTGTGGAATTTGCATGTTCTCCCTGTGTTGCATTGGTTTTGCAAGGATATGCACTTAGGCTAATTGGCATTGCTATGGTGCCTGTTGTGCATGCCCTCTGACGGACTGGCATCCTGTCTGCCCTGGTCCCCGGCCCCATGCTGCCTAGGACAGGCTCCAGCTGGCTCTGACTGGGGTAAGTAGATTGAAGATGGCTGCATCCCTTGGTGTAAGTTTTCTGCTTTTTTGCACAAAACAACATACACATTTTTATTATATGAGGAGAGGTAAGGATCAGGATGTGAATGAGAATCAGAACATGAGAAGATGTGAGAGAAGGAGACGGAATGGGAAATGGGTGCATCCCAGAAGCAGCTGTGTGTTATGGCTATATGTGTCTGTGTTTTGACTAGGCCTGCATAAATGTGTAGCTGTGAGCTGGTGTGTGAGTATGTCACTGTCAGGGGGCATGAAGCTGCTCGGCTTGGCAAGCTTCCTGCCGTGGCTTGGGGAGCGGTGAGGGGCTCGGGGCGCCTGCCAAGAGCTGCCGTCCCGGGGAACAGAGACGCCTTGTGCCACTCCTGCCAGTGGCGGTCTGAGGCTTGCGTGCTGCACACCCGCCTGCCCTCCATGGAAGCCAACTCTGGGGCACAGGACACCTGCGACACGCCAACCTGGCCACGGGATACAGCTCTGCCAGGTGGGGGTTGGCCTCCCAGGGCAGAGGGATACCTGGAGCCAAGCGGATCGCATTACAGTGACACGTGTGCACAACCCCAGACAGGCACACATGTAGACACACCCTGATGGGCTCATGGACTCGCAGAACCCCCCCCCCCCCACACACATGCACATGCACATCATGCACACGCACGCCATGCCCTTGATGTCTGGATGCTCTTCCTGTCCGTGGTCCCTGGGGCTTGTTGGGGGGGGGAGGGGGGGTGCAGGAGTCAGCTGTCCAGCAGCCCTTGTCAGCTCATTAAAGCAGATCCCAGAGCCCGCGCAGTGGAATGTAAATGAGCCCCCGCTTTTGATGTGCGGGATGCCCCTGCGGCCCCCTGTCCCCAGTGAGCTGCATGTGGCATGGGGGGGGAGAGGGTCCAGGGGCCGGGCGGCGGCCTGGCTGTCCTCGGCATCGCCGTGGTAACAGGGCCGCGAGAGTCGGCCTTGAGGAACGAGTGAAACCGCAGACGTGTAAATCCAGTGCAAATCCCCAGACCTCTCCTCTTTCATTCTTTCCCTCCCCTTTCTTCCCCTTTAACCAGCTCGGCTTCATCCCGTAACTAGATCACAGGACTGTTTACAAGACCCCATGATTCATTTGGGAAATAGGGACTTGACCGGGCTGGGGTCTCCTCTGGCAAGTCCGGAAACCTGAACTTCTGCGGGAATACACTCTAAGACGTTTATACGGGGACGGGTGGTAAATGGCACAATATCATTTATCCTGTTCCCTGGTGTTTACATCATTGTAGGTGGATCTGGGCTCGGACACCATAAAAGGGAGGGGGGGGGGTGGAGTTAGGATAATTTCAAGGGCCCCAGAATTGCAATGGCTTTGATTGGTCTGCGTTAGGGGCCCAATGTCATATATTTTCAAGGGGCCCAAAATCACCAGCGGCACCCCTGGAGGGTCACAGTCAGCTGGACTGGAGTACAGAGCTGAGCCATTTGAAACAAAAATAGAAGGTCCACCTCAAAAGTCTCAGAACCAATAGATCGGAACCACATTTTTCAGGATTAAAAAACGTCAGTTCTTCAACTGAATCCCTCGGCTGCCAAACCTAACCACAATCCTGTGTTGTGTTTTCATCTAATAAATGTAATAAATCTTCTTAATACGATATCAGCACAATCTGAAATATAATTCTTTACCTAAAGTAGACACCATGAAGGACAACTGCCATATTCTTCTCTTTGTAAATTGACTTTCTGTCGATAAAATCAACGCACGGAACAAGGCATCCAGTGTGATATATTATTGGCACATCATTTTTAAGTGCTGGAGCCTCATTTTAATCCCCTTTGGGCTACATAGTCTCCATTACTCTGTGGTCAGAATTGAAATTGTTATAGTGTTTTGGTTGGCCAACATGTCTATGTCATGTAGAACACCGGGCCATTTTCCTTTCAAATAAGTCATGAAGTGTAGCACAAACATACATGAACACTTAACACGCTGTGCAATTTCTGTCACCCGGGACAGCTGTGTTTCATGCATGCGCAATGCATATGGAAACCTTAGATATTCAGGATTCATAGAACAGGATCATTTATTTTGCTGTGCGCATATAACAGTTCTGGATTGTGTGAAACTATTCAAATATTATGGTTGTTTCATTCCTCCAGCTTCTAACCACTTAGCCGGGGCACGAGGAGCGCAGGATAGGAGAGTCCTAGATGGGGTTTCCAGTACATTGCAGGCCACATGTACGGGCAATAAGAAGGGAGCCGTTTGCTGTCTTCTGCAACCAACTAGTTGAGCACTCTGTGACTGTGACTCTTCATGCTCAACTGATTGGTTGAAACAAAATCCTGGTCTGGATTTTTACTTTCTGGACCTGAAATTGACACCTCTGGTCTTCTGGGTAAACAAGAATCTATGTATCTGAGTAAATGACCCGAGGAGAACATGCAGAGACAGACTTCGAGCCTAACTGTGTGTCTTTTGACGCGCACAAACCAGGGTAACATGCAAATCCCACACATACAGAGCAGAGGTGGGATTTGAACCTGCAACCCCACCAGCATGAGTCACTGCTTGACTCCTTGAAATGGAATCAAATAGTTTCCTAATGTGCATTATTGTTTGTGCACATTGCACATATATGACACGGGGGTGACATTAAGAAACATTCCTCGGAGAAATTTGGATCGGTTTTCCGAAGCAGTCTCAGGTTAAGGTTTTCCGAGACGGAATTTTTGGTCAGAGGTCACCATGTTAGCAAGAACCAAAAATCGCGTTTCTTCCCCCCTTCATTAAATGGGAAAATTTCACGAATTCGAAATACGAGCGAAACATAAAAATGTGTGTGGGAGTTTTTATGTGTAATTCTGCCTTGACAGCGAGCCAGATAATATCTGTGTTTGCAGGCCTTAAGCCCTGCCTGTCGAGTTCATGATTAGCGTGACACTATATTTTATTTAAGCGACCCTTAAACGCATGGAAATTCCCCGCTAACCGGCTGCGGATTAAAGGGTTCCACATTCATGTTCATTTCGTGTTTTTAGTGCTATATGAGTCATATAAAACTGCCTAATAGACCAGCTCCTTGCATGTGCTATTGGGTATTAGCTCCATTCGCTAACCCCACTTGCCAGGCTAAATGAACTGGACCCACGATTCGGTTTGTTTCCTCTTACTGGGTCCTGGATAGTCACCTTCCCTCTGTGAGCCCCACATATTCCCTCGTGTTTCCGGTCTGATCTAGTGTTGCTTGGCCTGGCTTAACATGGGTTGGCATGGTTGGTCCCAGTTCAGCACGGCTCGGGTAGCTTAAAAATTATTAGGGCCATTCATGGTCCAGCTCAGAAGAGTCTGGCGCAGCACCCTTCGAAATAATAACCCAAAAAGCTTACGTATGATTATATCATATAATGACACGGTATTAAAATGTAATCATGTTTAACGACACGGTTACCACGCTGGAGAGTGCCAACGCCTAGTTCACACTGCAGGGAGAGGAATGCTACGTAAGTTCAACCTCAGGTCTGGCTGGGCCTGGCCTCTGGCCCAATCACATCTGAGACCAGAACCCTTGTGGCTGGCAGCCCTTGTTTCCCCCCAGAACAGGTACCTGAACTCCCTCCCCCACCCACACAGACACCGAGCCTTTTACATGCCAGCAAGTGGCCCAGTCTGCGGTTCCTAGACTTACCATGATGCTGAATATCACCCTTTCCACTAGGAGAAAGCCTGACCATGCTGTTTGAAGGCCAGCCAATAGGGGTAGAGGGGCGGGCACTGGACAGGAACCAAATCTCCGGGCTCTGACTGGCAATACTTCTTATGGATTTTTGGTGAATCAACTCAAGGGTATGACAGCAACATGTTTGGACCCCGTTGTCCCTATTGGGGCCAATTTCAAAACATAGTGAACTGTAAATTAGTAAGCAGGGAGACAATAAAGCTCTAGAACCAGAAACACTCACAAATCAATCACAGTTAAGTCATAGTTTGACACAGCGTCCGGTGAAGATTCAACAGTGTGTCTACAACGAGCATCTATTCAAAAAGTAAAACCCAGATGGATTTCATCCGATCAGTGGGATATTTCAGGTGTGATTCTCAAGTTCCTGTGGTCCACAGAAAGCTTAGGCTGGTCCAAGGAAACGCGGAGATACAGCCCCTCTATATCTCTGCAGCCCCTACAGTGGCTGTTCACAGCTATTGCCAGGTGTTGGACGGGGAGCCCTGGTGAAGGGGTCAGAACGGAACAGAAGAGAAGTGTGTGTCCTGGCCACACGGTGGCCCTTCACGGCCCGGAAAATGGAACCCAGAGTTCGGCGATGGTTGGCCGAGTGCATGTTAGTGTTGATTACAGCTCGGTAGAGTATAAGTACTACAAACAGTGGAAAATACTGATAGAATTGCACCATGAGAGGTATTTGCCCGCACTTATGTCCGCAATGCTTCTTATTACACATTTAAAACCATGTGACCTATATTTTCTGTGAAGGTCAGACTCATTAACGGTTTTATTCTGTGGGAAATAATCTTTGATAAACACAAACTAGGCATTGTTATGCCACAATGGAGACTGTCCAAATTTCAGTCTTAATAGTGAACTGCCCCCCCCCCCCCCCCCCCCCCCCCCCCCCCCCCCCCCCCCCACCCCCCCCCACACGACTAATACCCCACCCCCCCCCCTCCCCCCCCCC
>JAODKM010000058.1:7067928-7083450 GCA_026780845.1 Petrocephalus sullivani | reverse complement strand
CCCAGGGATGTGGCTGGCAGAGATGAAGCAGTGTGTTAACCACTCGTCGCTCCATACGGGGCCTCTGATCTTAAAGGGCCATTATGGCAAATGAAAAGGTGTCGGGGCAGGGGGGGTTGCCCTTGTGTCTCTGAGCCCCTTCCTGTGGATGTAATGGGTGTCGACGAGGACTCCCGAGTTCTTCTAGGCCAAATTCAGCAACACGGTCGGCCTGTAGTTCCTACCACGGAGGGCGACTCTTTATCTCTACAATATTTTTGCGCCAACGCCGAGGAGTGGTGCCAGTCCATCAGACATGAAGAAAGGAAGGAGACGGACACGGGGAAGCAGGGGTGGAGGAGAGCGAGGGATGGAGACAAAAAAGAGAGGGAGAGAGAGAAAACCGCATGGTTGTGTTAATTCTTCCATATCTAAGCCTCTTTGCAGAAACTCCCTTTGTCTTCAGACCTCAAGTCATTTAAGACTAATCCTATCACTTCAGCTAATCTGAACTCTGGGAGCCACTGGCCTACCTTCCTAAAACCCCCTTTGTTACTCCCCAAATAGATGCCGCAAAGTTTTGGTCAAGAGTCACGGCCGGCCTGCACCCCCTCTCCTTCCCTGCTCGACCTCTAACCCCCCCCCCGCATCCCCCCAGATACCCTGCCCCCCTCCTCTGCACACACCACATGACGTTATAATGAAGTACCCCTAAGACACCCCCCAGCCCTGCCTGAAACCATGCCGGCCCACAGTATCACCTCTCTCAGGACTGTTTTGGGGACTGTGGCCTCTCCAGAGGTGACCTGGGGAAAGTGCTTTGTGATCATACCGGGTTCGTCAGTGTACTGACTGCTGATGGTCGCTGAGAAGGTCTGAGCCGCGTTTGATGAGCATGTGGTCGATCAGATGCCTCGAAAAGTCCTGAAAAAATATCTGTTCTTCTCCTTCATCCCCACCCCTCCCACTCTCCACCAGACTGCCACCGTGGAAGCCCATCATAGTCAAAGCACTTTAATACTCAACCAGTACCATACCAATACTTAACCAGTACCACACCAATTCTCAACCAGTACCATACCGATACTCAACCAGTACCATACCAATAATGAACCAGTACCACACCGATACTCAACCAGTACCATACCAATAATGAACCAGTACCACACCGATACTCAACCAGTACCATACCAATACTGAACCAGTACCATACTGATACTCACCACTCACAATTCAGACACAAGGCAATTCAAAGTGCTTTACAAAGTCAAGAATACATTCAAATGAGAACATTTCAACATTTCAAACATTTCAAAGATAAGGGAAAAAAAGTCAGGTACAACACAGAATCACGGTCACGTTTAGCAGGGAAACTTGGCCATGTTTGACATGAAAACATGGTCATGTTCGACATAGAAGCAGGGTCGCAATCAACATGGAAACACGATCACGTTCAACAAGGAAACATGGCCATGTTCGACAGAGAAACAGTCACATTTGACACAGAAACATGGTTATGTTCTACATGGAAACACAGTCACGTTCGACACGGAAACATGGCCATGCTCAACATGGAAACAGAGTCACATATGACATGGAAACACGGTTATGTTTAACAGGGAAACACAGTCACGTTCAACAGAGAAACATCCTCATGCTTGACACAGAAACACTCAACTGTCAAATTCGACAGGGAAACACGGTCAGGTTCAACACGGTCACGCTCAACACAGAAACAGGATCGACATAGAAAAACAGTCCCATTTATTCCCTAAGGTCCCAAGCTTGGGAACAGAGTCGGCATAGTGACATTTGTTCCACCAAAAAAAAGAGGAATAAATCAGTTGGGCATGCCTCGCCTGGCTCCCTGCACGGGTTAGTTAACCATGTAGATCCGCTCAGAATTATGCAGATCGTTCCCATACTAATAGTTTAAATTAATAATGTGGCCAAGTGGGGCAGCTTTCTGAGAGGGCGGGGCTTCTTGGAGTACGTTCTGGCCAGACGCTAATAGTGTCATCATCAGTGTCTGTCGTGCATGAGGTCTGTTAGTCAGACTGAGGACAGCGTCCCACGCCCCCGACAGCTCTACCCCTCCGTCGGCCCTCAGAGGACGGCAATGCCCCCCCCCCCAAACCCCTTGGAGCGCCGTCGAGTCCGAGAGGCTCTCGGGGCAATCAGCAGTGCCTGGCCAACATCTGCGAACCAACACAATCATGGCTGAGTTTATCTAAACCGAAGGCGTATCGAATTTCACTTTCTGGATGGAAAAGAAAAGAAATAAAAGGAGGGGAAGAAAATACAATAACGATTCCTTTAATGGAGCAGAGCAACAGTCTGGAATAGGAACTGTAAAAGTTCAGCATTTAAAATTGGTGATTTATGTTAATGCTGTAGTGGTTGTGCAGAAGCTTAGGTGTCCAGCTATCTGTAACGGGCCCAGCTGGATCTCCTGGAAGGCCCCTTTCCTACAAGTGAGGACAGACTTCTGCGTATAACTTTACTCCAGGGGCCTAACAGGACTGCCAGCATCAGATTCTATTTAGGAATAGTTGATTGGAAGCCCGTAATCAGACGTGCTGGGTGTTTGGGACAGGAATGCTCTGATTCCCCACCCCCCCCGGCCCGCCCTGCAATGGGCCTGGGTTTCCATACCGCCAGGCAGGGACACCCCGGATCCCTGCGACAGAAAGATCCTGAATCTGGACTGAATCAGCTGCTCTGCCTCATTCCACAGTGATGAGGACCTTAGTGAGCGAGTCCTCCAAGGCACTTTATGGGTCTGTGGAGGAAATCCCTACCCCAGGATTCACAGACACTCCCATCCACCAGGGATTCTCCATACATTTGTGGTACATAACGTGTTTTTTTTACATGGGTATTTAGCGGTTGAGCCCCGGGCCTTGTTTGCGTTGAGACGTCCCAGCATGACAGAGCCCCCATAGGGTTACAGATACCACCCCCCCACACACACACACAAGCAGGAGATGATTATTATGCACACAAGTGTCAAGAAACACTGACACGCTCACCCTAGAACCGGACTTGCTTGGCCAGTCTCCCCCACACGCCGACCCCCTACCTGCCAGCGGGGGGCGCCGGGCTGCACGCCCGACAGGCGGGCGTCTGCGAGGGGCCAGGGTGAGAAGCTCATTAATGGAGACGAGAGCGCATCTTCACACTTCTGGTCCAAATGCCCGACCCCCCCCCTTACCGCCGGCCCTCCCTGCCCTACGGCCCCTCTCCCAGGTGCTAATCAATTCTCAGTGTCCGGAAAGAGGTGCGAGACTCGTCCCCGCACTTCGTGATTGGCCCTCGCCCGGTGAGGCTTTGCTGACGCCTCCCGTCCACACCCTTCCTCCTCAGTGGTCGGCGCTTTTCACCTCCGGGACCCCAGCCCGCGCTTTGCCCCCCCGCCCCGGTCTCTACTCGCACCTCCCACGCCATTACCGCACCTGGCCTGGCGGCCCAGGTAACTGGCACCTTCAGCACCGCCCCGCACATGAGCCGGTACCCCGGAGCACAATGTGAGAATTGCCATGTGATGCTCCTCGCCGAAGGCCAGATGTCACTCTTACCACTTTTTCCTTTATCGGCTTTGTGATGTGCGGCAGTTAAGACTCCACATGATAGAGAAATAACATTCTGCCGAGTTCACATTAAGTACAAAAAGGCCTTTCATTTAATCACACATTTTCTCGTTATAAACCCCATTAGAGGTCCTCCCGTCTGTGATCAATTTAATCCTTAGGAGTACCTTAATAAATTCAGATACTCTGACCACCACTGTTTTGGGTTACCAGCGGTAGTTAACGCGTTCTACTTATCCTTCTTCTAGCCCCTTATCCTAGTTAAGGTTACAGGGCCTAGAGGCTGGCACAAGGCAGGGGTACACCCTGGATGGGACACCAGTCCATGGTGGGACAGAGGCTACAGGTGATTTAGAAACACAGATTAGCCTAACTGCATGTCTTTGGGCTGTGGAGGGTAAACAGCACACCCGTCGGAATCCCGCACAAACTCCACGCACACGGAAATGTTGGGACCCAACCCCCCCATGTTGGAGGTGTGAGGTAATATTGTTACCCACTATGCTGCCCTGTGAACATCATTAACAATAATTGTTATAAAACAAATACATTTGTGATGTGAAAACAACAGATTTACAAAGGGACTCATAAAATAATTGCACTGTACATATACACCCACAAAAGTACTTGTATGTATTTTTTGGTGTGTATTAGCTGGACATTAATTGATTCTTTTAAAATTGGAATTAATTATGAAGGAATATTACTGCTTATGATATTAAATCATAGAATCAACATCTAGTCATATTTTAATTACTATGCATGTCTCTGTACTGGTATTCTGTGATTTTTAAGAAGTTTGATGATAGATTGTCGAAAATTGAATATGCACGTAAATACACCTGTTGTCTAACAGATGTGTTATTGATGTTGCAAGTATAAAAGCCAAATGGCGTTTCTGAAATACTATTTGCATCACTAGAATCATTTTTCCATTGCTGGGACTTGTGACTTTCCAATAAAGGTTTCAAATAATTCCTCAAATCTCCAGTAGACGGCGCAAACGATTAAGCATTCGCGCGTCCCCGGCTCGGCTCTCAGTCCGGCGTCTGCTCTTCGTGGTGATACATCCGCTCCAGCAACTAAATACAGCACGCGACATTGGCGTTCTTCCGTAATCGGAACTGTAGGCGTATTTTTGACAATTAAAAAATAAAGAAAAAGGAACACATTATTCTCACACATTGTAATTTCCAGATATATTTATTATATTTTACACTTTAATAGTGAAGTGATGAAAGTAATGAAAATCAGAAAGAAAAAACTTTTGATAACAAGCGCTTGAATATAAGTTACTATTTAACTACGTTACAGGAACATATTTATGTTATAGTACAATTTAAAATATAAATATTGCATATATAGCCATATTTCAAAAAAGCAAATTAGAAAGTCACTCAAAGTAAAATTTTAACTTGGCAGGTATTTTATTGCAAGATACCCTTTCATTATTGCATTACAAACGGAAAACAATACGCGGTGACTTCTGTTTATTATGAAACCATCATTTTAGCTTCTTAAATTGTTAAAGTAAATACGTCTTCTTGCCACAGCGGTCAGTGTGCACATGAACCTGACATTTAGCAAATAAAACTAAAGATCTACAAAGGCCTCGGAGAGTAGGCTCCATTCGATATTCGATATATGATACTGATTGTGTGCAGTTATTAATGCGAAGATATCACGGAGCATCTCTCATCGACCAGAAATTATTCATCTGTATGTGAAATGGGGTGGCAGTGCCCCTTGGCTGCAGCGTCGGACGTGCGCATTTCAACAAGTTCTGTCGGAAATTTCTGCCAGGGCTGTGAAAAAGTGACCTCCGCCTGACTTCTGAACTGCAGTGTCAGCTGGTCCCAATAGGAGCGCACGAGTGGAGGTGGACCAGCCACGCTGGAGAAAAATCATTCAAAATGATGACAAAGGAAGGGGGGGAAATCATTCTGCAAATTCTTAGAACGTCACATGTTTACAGCCTATATATGAAAGCGTGAAAACTAAACATTTACCTTTAAACACATAAACAGCCACACGCGGGTAAATTTACATGCAGGGAGAGTATTTCATTTGAACAGGCCTAAACAATAATGATAGGTTTAAGAAAGTAAAGTAATAAAAGGGGACTGTCCCAGGAAGACGTCGGGAATAAGCGCATACTGTAAATTAATTATTCATTTATCATTACATATTCTGTTAAAAATGTAAAGCTCGCTTCGCTTTTAGACGCGGTGCCTGAATTCTAATTAAACGGGGCGCAACATATATTTCCATTTCCCATAATGGATGTAATTGCGGCGTTAACACGGGCTCCGTCATATAAAATTGAATTGTCACAACGTACTACAGACTGATTAAATAACCTATATGACCCATAATGTATAATATTAATGAGAACGTGTAAATGGGATATAGATCGTGTTCGCTGGAGTAGCCGAATTGACTCTATTCGCACTAGCGCGTGCACGGGCACCGGCGCCCACGAAAATCGGCACTGCGAGCCTTAACAGAGTCATTGGGGTTTTTCCCTAGTTTGTTAGGCTTTATCATACCCCTTTATAGATGTCAATAGGGGCGACTTAATTACTTTATAATGCCATTATAGTGCCGCGTTGCTGTAAAGCCGAGCAGTAATTCGCCTTTCAAGTCCGCTTGACTTGGGTCTGTTTTACAGTGTGCAATTCACCCTCTCAAAAGGGGCCATACCAACAAAACAAAACAAAACAAAACAAAACAGCGCATATTTCTCAATTTAAAATCACGCAAAAAGTTGTTTATTTGCGCACAATAAAGTCACTATAGTCTATGTTTTTTAAACTGAACTTTTAGGGCGTGTTTGGCACTAGTTTAAAAGCGCAGTCAGGGTAAATAAACGGTAGTAGGATTATAGAAATAGAAAAGCATGCAAGATAGTTAAGGTAAAGATGGTTACTTACCGCTTAAATCTTCTATTTGGAAGCATTTGAAATACTCACATATGATGGCGTTTTGGGTCTTTGCCGGAGCCTCCGTGGTGACATAATGGGCGCTTACGCTCCTTGAAGCGCACTGTGTCACTCTGCAGATTCCGCGACGGAGCTGCGCTCTGCGTCCGGCGCTCCGCTTGGCGGTTTGGGGGCTTGATAGTAATTTCATGCTTGTAAATTTAGACGAAAGATCCCAGCACAGTTCTGCCACGGGGATCGTTGAATGTGTGAAGCTTGCATTATCTGATATGACACTCTTACTGGCACCAAACTGTTCTGATCGATGACAGATACTGCGGAGACGAACTCCATGCACCTTTCACTTTGGATACAAATAACGCGGTTTGCACCTTGGCGTGAGGCTCGGCGTTCGCCAAAAATATTTCCGCGAGTTGTGGGAATAAAATAACATGATAAATTAATAAAGACAATTCAGACCAACGCGTCCAGCATTTCACTTCTCATTGGAATATTACACCATTACACAATTGTTATTTTATTCAATCCCTTTTAAAATTAATTATAGCCTATTTTCTTTAAATGATTGTTAACGCACTTCAAAATTCACAACTGGAATAGGCCTATTGATAAATGTACTATAGTTGTTTTAAAGTATTTTAAGTTGTTTTAGATGTTTTAGATGTTTTAAAGTATTGCTGTTTACAAACAATTAAAATCCAGCAAATTTGTTCTAAGACGCGTTGGACCTTGTGTTTGCAGCAATGCGCTTCCCATTCTGCAAGACGACGATAAGGTTACTTAGAGAACTAGATGCAACTTTCTGACAAAGTAACGCCGTAAATTGCTTTAACCAAACAATCAACAAAGTTGGAGGGACTTCTAAGGGAATGCATAATTCCTAGGTCACACAAATTATCCAAAATTCTATGAAAGTGTTGACCAAATAATGTATTACTTCAGGAAATATAATGAACATTTCTGAACAGCAAATGAACTTCACTGATTTTGTTTTCTGTTCACACATCATATAGGCCTGTGATTTAGTACAATTACATTTTTAATTAGCATAAAAAGCCTGCGGAACCGCGCTTACATTTCGCCGGCAATATGCTCTGTTGTTGTTTTTCTTTTTTTATATGCAGTATTCCTGCCTAAACATCGGGGCTCAAGTTGATAAATCACTTGATAATTGATAATCTTTGCGACCAATGAAAGGGCTGAGTCGCTTCGGCGCACTCTGATTGGACGCCGCCTCTGAACACCCCGAAGACTACAGTGACTTGGAGCGGCCCATTTCGCAGGCATGAGGGGGGTGTGAAATTCGCGCAGAAACAGAAAATTGATACCTCTTTAAGAGCTTCGCGAGATATTGCGCCTTGGGTTCAAAATCTTTTCAGGGCAATGTAGTAAATTGAGCTGTTTTCACGTCTTGTTAAGTGCATTAAATACTTCTGCTCCTTTATTCAAAGGCTAAATTATGGTGGAATTCACTGTAAACAAACAATTTTCCGTAAATGGCATTTCACTAGTGCCAGTCAGTATAACATTTCATATTAGTAAAACTAGAACTAATAATTTCCTTTTAGATATTTGAAGAACGCAATGTATATTGACGACAACTGCGTGTATTTCGTTTATTTAACAAGACATTCGGCACAAATTACGCATCAGCATGAGTCACGGAAATTTTGGAACATTTTGCCACAAAGTTCTTGTAAGATTGCAGTCAGGCATGGCGATAGAACGTGCTATCAATACACGACGCACCGAACCCTTATTCTCTTTCGTTTTCTTGGCGTTGTGTATGCAAAGTCAATATTATAATGGATCTAGCTGTTCTAACATGTCCTGCAAGTGCATTAAAAACCAACTGCTGTCACATCAGCAAAGTACAAAATGCAAGAGCTCCAGTAAAACAAGGAGGACGTGAGAGCCGAGCACTGAAGTGGCATTATTCTAACCCATGCGTGCTCTGCATATCAGCATGCACACCGACTTCGCTTTCCAAGGTTTGTTTCCAGGCATTCTGCTCTCCCCCCTCCTTTGCGAGCAAGTTCATGCAGCCCATTACATTGTGCAAAACGCGACATGTTATGGCCACCACTACTTCCGGGTTTCAGCAGTCTGGTCCAGATCCACTTCTTCGCTCCGTTCGAGACGCGCGCATTGTACACACACGGGCAGGCGGCTCGTAGCATCGATCGTGGCTCCTTTAAGAAAAACTAAGCCAGAAATATCACTCCACCTCCTCTTGATCTCATTTAGAGGCTATTGCTTAAAAAAATCAGCACAGGAGGTTGAGAGTGATCAAAGAAAAGGGGAGAGCTTGATTTTTTTGTGACCAGTTGAGTATTAACATTTAAGGTGTCCCGACCAGTGGAAGCGCGCGGCGGATCATCATTCATTCAGTACTTTGACAACCTCGCCTTTGATTGACAGCCGGAGCGGCAGAAAGCCATGAGTCACTAGTTTTGTTTGAGGGGCATTTTCATACTTGTTTGGTAAAGAAGATTTGTTCTTTCCCTGCCGTTGTCCTGTGAAAAAAAAACGAAGGAACTAATTGCATCGCTTTTAGGCGAGCCCGAGCTGAAGTTCGAGTCTCATCGCCCACGAAAAGGAAAAATAAGGATTTTCTTTTCCGACGTCTGGAATTTGCGTGTTTATTTCTCTCCACCCTGGCCTCATAGGGGATATATCTGAAGTTCGAGGAAGAAGAGGGAGCGAGACAGGCCGATGGCGCAAAGGGTACGTACGATGAAAGTTTCGGCAACTAGGAGGCAGCGGCTATAGCGATTAAACGTGGCTGATGACAGACGGTCACAAGGAAAAAAAACTTTTCTTCGTACCTATGGCATGTTAGCCAGCTTTTCAAAGTTAGTTTTCGCAGCCTGGTTTCCCAGTTCAGCCAGATGCGTAATAATCTCTTACACCTTCTACGTGAACACAAAACGTGGGTTTACTTCGGATATTTTACAATTCGGTCATTACATATTTTTTTAACAGAGAAAGATACACAGTAACTCCGGGAAGCAAGGCACCCGTGCATGTACTGTTCGTGAACGTCGTATTTTTTAGGGATTTTGATCAGGTATTACTTTCCCAACATGCAGTGCATATTCATATTTTGATTTAATTATATTAAAATTACATGTCTCGCGTAAAACCTATTCAATAGGAAATTCGTGCATGTTCCAATATTAAACAATCCAAATAATTCATCATACAGCTAAATAACTGAAGTTTACTTTTTTTATTATTTTTTGTTTTGCAAAGTTCCATCCGCCAGTAATCTTTATTTTAATCACTGCCCGTTGGACAGATTTTCTTTTTTTGCGGTTTTGCAAATTATGACCAGGATCTTAAATGAAATTCAAAGTATGAATATTAAAAAACAGGAGTTAACGAAAACATATCAAAACCTTTTGCTACTCAAGGTGTGGCCACAACAACACCCTGGTGGCTATTGACACCCTTACGGTTTTAGGGCATAAACGTGCTAATTCCTTTTATCACACTTTCACTGTAATTGGCTTGGCTCTTAGTATATCATCATGAATAATTAACCCCGCACATTAAACGCAACATAAAAGGAGGACTTGTTTGTTTACAAAATGCCTCTTTTAAAAACGCAACTCATTTTGTTCTTTTATACCTGTATATACGTTTACCAAGTTATATTACAAGCAGATACGAACTACATCGCGTCGCAATAATAAGAAACGTTTAAGCGGGCGCAGTGCATTCAGATTTGTAGCTTTTTCTCAGCTTGTACGTTCAAGCTTGTTTTATATTTCATTTTCGTGGTGTCATTTTTTTTTTAATAATTCGAGGTTGTTTTTTGTGAACCGAGCCTGCCCTGTTTCTGTTGTTGTGCAGTACGAAGATTTGGCTCATTACGGCATGGAAGGCGTAGGAATCCCCAGCACGATGTACGCGGACCCTCACGCGGCCAGATCCATGCAGGCTGTCCATCTGAATCACGGCCCCCAGCTGCACTCCCACCAGTACCCGCACACGGGCCACACCAACGCCCTGCCGCCCAATATGGGCTCCTCCGTCAACGACGCGCTAAAAAGAGATAAAGATGCCATTTACGGGTGGGTTTAGATGGCTACCGTGTACATATTTTATTCTTGGGGGGTGGGGTGCAAAAATTCAACAAATTATTTGCTTCGGGTCGCCATAAAATCGGGAGAAGTCTGGAGAAACTAAGAAGTTTAACTGAGGCAAGAGAAGTCGTTCTTTGGACGCATCTTTATGCGTGTCTTTTTTTAGCGGACAATTAGTACTTTTCTCGGAAAATAATTAAAACATTTTTTTTGTTGTACAGCTGTTTTCTCGAAAATATTTGTTACATTAAACATAGCAAACACCAATTTGCTGCATTAAACTATACTTATGTTAGTGACCAACTGAGAAATATTTTGGGGAACTATTTGGAAAAAAGGCACTTCGTTAATTCTAAGAAGGTCAAAACACATGCAGGATACTTTGGGGTAATGCATGAACATTTGAACTGACAACGTGACGTTTCCAGTAACTAATGTAATGTGGTTGTAAATATATGAACCACTATTCTAAAAATAAGCACTGTAGTATCAAAGGGTGCGTGGCTGTAATAATTTTTATAATTAATATCTTCGGGCACATCTGCTTTGAAAACAGGGTGTGAATAAGATTGGCCAATCCATATTGTCGTAATACAACGACTCGCCGAAAACATTATTAGACTATATATGAATTAGATTATTTAATGGAAGTGATGTATATCGAAGTGTCTAGATAAACTGGATTTGTGTAGGTTTGCAAGTATCCCCCGTATGCTAATGCAAGTTAGTCCAGGAAAGCTAAAAGCAATGATTGTGACAGCCGCACTTAAATGTCTCTAGTGTTTTGGCCAAATCTTAAAATAACATATTAAGGTCTTTTATAACGGTGATTTATAAGTGGCCCTCTGTATGAAACCGAGTATTTAATTATATAAAACGTGAAAAGAAGAACGGTGGGCAGACGAAGGCCAGGGGACGGTGGTGCAGTTTATGCTACGCACGGCCTTATTTGGTGTGAAACTATTTGGCTTTAGATCGTTTTTGTACCGAAAAAGGGAAAGCAGTTTATTCAGATTCCCGCAGTGCTATTATGACTGTTGTTTACCCCGGTTTATGAAGCATTGCGGAGTAGTAGACGGAGATTAAAAAATATATAAAGTTGACTTCAGTGTCGTCTGGAGACGCTTACGATTGTACTTTATTGCAGGCACCCCCTCTTCCCTCTCCTAGCACTGATTTTTGAGAAATGTGAATTAGCGACTTGCACACCGAGAGAACCCGGGGTTGCTGGAGGCGACGTTTGCTCCTCTGAATCCTTCAATGAAGATATAGCCGTGTTTGCAAAACAGGTCAGAGTGTGGCACGTTAAACTCGCACGTTCTGCATTCAGCAAAGTTGCTGGCGCGCTGCGTTGTTATTTATAACTCACATTGTATATCACAGCTTGCATGTGTAATGTTATGCCACTGTTTCAAGTTGTGAGCACATTATACAATTGCTTGTATTAATGCTTGTTTAAGACACAAACATACACGTAGTCAGTTACAATGATGTAGATTTTAATTATAAGGATACGTGTGATATTATGATAATGTATTGTAACTCCACGAGACTTTCATCTTGCGACTTCCGTATAACTTTTATAATAATGGAGATTTTTTTTCCCCTTGATTTAGGTTCGGGCAGAAAAGCCTTTATTTTCATCGAACCCTGAACTGGATAATCTGGTAAATATGCATCGATATTTTATCGCAGCAAAATACATAATATTTTGTCAATTGTATTGTTTGAAAATTCTCCCTGATGTATCAAGGCTTGATGTCGATAGGCAGCGTCTGAACGTTAAATGTATCCCTCTGCAGAAGTTCAGGGGTATGCGTGGTGCACGGGACTTCACATTTGGTTGTCTGAGTTTGTGTTGCCACCAGTTGTCATGACAGATATCCGTCCTTCCTGGTGGTACTGGAAAGCTGGCCGCAGTCTTGAACGTTTTTTTCCTCAGTCAGAACTATTCTGTGAAATTCATTTAATTCATCGGCTAGTACTCTCATCACCAACGCGGTTAATTAATTTTTTTTAAAAGCGATTAATTTTTGACGTCTTGATTGCGTGACTCAGATTTGGATGTTACAATTTTTCAGCATCAGGACATAATAATAACAGAATAATACAAAAAAGCTTGGTAATTTAGGAAACAGTCGTATTGCCGTAAATCTTTATGTGGAGATGTGTTTGGATGATAGCAGGAGAATAACGAGAGACTCATAGATCACTCCGTTTTATCATGGTACATTAAAAAGCATATTTTATTTTTTTCCCAGATGATACAAGCAATTCAAGTATTACGATTTCATCTCCTGGAGCTTGAGAAGGTAATTTTGTCTTACTCTCTTTGGCCGGTGTTACAGTGCAGGCCTACAGGGGACATTTGCATAAATGTCTTTTTTTCTGGTCTGTTGTAATTAGTGTCAAAATCAATCTTGGCTTCTATTTCTCCTTCGTGTTTAATTACAATTCAAGCCACTTAAACGGGAGCAAACACCCCTTAGTGGAAATCTCGGCTTTATTCCCGCACTGTCACCGATTGTGGAGTATTTGTGCCGTACTGAAAATCACACGACGACTTGACCCTGCTGGTCGGCGGTCGCTGCCTCGCCGAAATGTCCACAGACGGGTTTGATTAACTCCCAAAAGTACTACTTACGGTTGCAAGTTTAATTGATGCAGGCAATTCCGTGTTTTCCGCGTCGGGCCGTTGACTGGTGCGCCGTTTTAGCAAGGGAGACTGAAAACTTGAAATAGAAATGTATACGGTGACGGTACTGTTAGGTACCTGTGATCAAGTAACGGAGGATCTTAAAGACCTGAAGTATGTGGCACAAGTGCTGGGAACCCGGTTGATATACTGAATGGCGAGGTTGCGCGGAACGCGTTGGTAATGAAATAACCAGACGAAATTAAACAGTTTACCTTAAATGTCACTCAAGAAGGTCGCCGCTCTAATAGCCACAGCCTCGGGAGCAGATGAATTTCGCACGGGTGTTGAATATGTTGTAGCCCGTGAGTCGTCTTGTCACTGTCAATTTTCTGCGATATCTCAATTTTGGAAGAAAAAAGTTATCCCCAAATTGTGGACGCGTCTGGCCAGCGGAGGGGGATTGCGACATCGCTCCCATTCCTTGGCTTGCCCCGCGTGTGAGAAAAGTCGCACGTGTCCGATCCCCCCGTGATGCCCCTCTGCGGCTTCATTTTTGTATTTATATTGCTTCATTTTGTATATAATAGGTGCACGAGCTTTGCGACAACTTCTGCCATCGCTATATCAGCTGCTTGAAAGGGAAGATGCCCATCGATCTGGTTATAGACGACAGAGAAGGCGGATCAAAATCGGACAGTGAAGAAATCACAAGATCATCCGGGACCCTAGATCAGGTATGCGCTCCTTTCCTTCATTTACTGTGTAAAAAGTAGGATATTCAGATTGTCTTCAGGGTCAGCGCACTGCCTATCCGCTATTTGCATACGATTAAGGCTCTTTTAAATTCCGTCGGAATGAAAAAAAAAATTTGAATAATGTGGCCATTATTGCTTCATTAAGGTTTGATCCCGGAACCGACCCGGGGAGATTAGCTTGTGAAAGCATCGCCATAAACTTGACCTGTTTCGTGTCTATTTTAATTTAGCCCTTTCTTTTTCCTCGTCTTCTTTTTTTTAATCAGAACGAAATACCATCGGTGTAATTTTCAAATAAGCAAATGGACTAAAGTACTTAGTGTTTTATTGAAAATCTCGCTGATGAGCCGAGAGATTTCGAAGGGGGGAAAAGAGGGCGGTTAGGTGCCTGGGACTGTCTCCTGCTGTTCACGGTTCATTAGTTGCCTTGTCAGTATTTTTCCTTAAGACACAAGCCCACGTTGCTGGAGCCTGGGGTTTCTGATCTGTGATATGCATGCATATTGTCATCTTTAAAAAAAACAGTTTACACATCCGTTTACCTTGATTCGTTTTAGGCTGGGTGAATTGTTATTAGTTAAAGAATATCTAGGGTTTTTTTCTGCATCATTCCCGCCCCCCTCCCGGCTGGTGAATTGTTTATTGCGCGCTGAGGAAATGACTGGTCTCATGCTTTCTGGAGGTTCGGTGCTGCGCTGCGCGCTCTATCTGCGCCCTGCGCACATGTGCGATGCCGGCGAGTCCGCTGCCTTGGCCACGCCGACCGACTCACTGACCATTACCGAGAAAAACAATCGTGTGCTGGCGATGGGATGGAGGAGAACATCAACCGTTAGCAAAGAGGACTTAGTGACTGCACCTGCATAAAATTAATGGGCCGATCGGGCAAAAAATAATATAAATTGACCAACTTCCATACGATTGATTGATCGGTATGTGAGAAGCGGTCCTCCGTATTATCTCAGTCATCGGTTTTTATTTTTTAAATGACCGGGCCACGTGAGAATCCAGTTCCGCTCCGCATTCAGCTGGGATCGCGGTGCCCTGTCAGACCCTCGGCTTTTCTCAGGGGCTACGGTCACCAGAAAATTAAGGATTGTAAAACATTTAATTGTTCGGGGAATGAATTAACTTAAACATTCAATTGAAAGCACAATTCGCATGCTTGTATGTTCTCTTAATGTTTTTTTTGTAGCGAGGTTTTTTTTTAGAAGTTTACCATTTTTATATGTCAAATTTAAGATGGCAAAGATGGAATCTCGAGAGATAGACTTTTTTAACACCCTTGGGTTCCAAGGTATATAGAGCTATTTGAACAAATTATGTTGTGCTTAGGGGCACGGAATCGGATCTTTAATTGACTTTAAGATGGAGGCATGCCCTAATTTTACCTAAAGATAGGCCTGCGAGTCGCCTAAAATGGGGAGCCAATACATTTTATGTTTGCCAGGCTGGATTTATGAAATAAAAATAAAAACGAAATCTCATCGGTAAAGGGGGGGCGAGGTGGTGGTGGTGGTGGTGGTG
>JAODKM010000058.1:6940965-6956713 GCA_026780845.1 Petrocephalus sullivani | reverse complement strand
CCGGTTTTCGCCGCCCCCCCCCCGGGGGGGGCCAGAGGGAGGGGGCCCCAGGGGGGGGGGGGGGGGGGGGGGGGGGGGCGGTCGGGGGTGCCATTTTACAGAGGCTGGCGCTTTCACACTGCACGCTGCCCGTGCTACACCCACGGCATCTGCTAATGCGCCGGCCCTGTTTAACCTGCCGACCCCCCCCCCCAGCTCAGCCGGCATTAGCCCAGCAGCCACTGTGTTGTTCATGCTGGTTAATCTCTCTTCCTCCTCCGCCTTCCTAATCCACCCCCCTCCCAGATGCCGATCGCTAGCGCCTGACCCTTTTTCTGCCTCCTCTGCCAGGCCACCGGTCACTTGTCTCCGGATCGTTCCTGAGCCCCCCCGAGACCCTTGGCACTTTCTCCCGGGCTCTGGAACCATATGCTGTTCTTGTTCTCGCTGTGTTTTTTTTTATTTTGCTGGCCGCCCCCGGATTCTTATTTCCTGGTTGGCGCTCCCGGGGCAGGTACGAAGCGGAGCCTGTCAGATCTGTAATTACTTTGTGTCACAGTCGCTATGGGGAGTCTGCAGGGGTGGGGGGGTACATAGGCAGATCAGTGGGGCGAGAGCAGTGTGTAGGATTCTCTCTGCTCTGACACATACGCAGGTCATTAAAGGAACCCATATTTACTTTCTACTGATTCCAGAATCGAGGGTGATGCAGTGACCTCATACCTCCGGGAGTGGGCCTTCAAATCCTGCCCGTGGCTCTGTAAATGTGGAGTTTATGTGTTTCCCTGTGTCTTGATTCTATCTAGGTTTTCTGTGGTCCGCCAGATGTGATGAAGGACACGCCCGATAACAGTCTAGTGTCCCATCTATGGTGTCCTGCCCCCAGACTCACTGAAACCCCATATAGAATAAACATTTGGACAATGGATGATCACAAATATAACATGTTGACAAATACAGCTGGCACTAGATTAAAACAAAATGGGCCCGTTTCAGTTGACTGGAAGGTGATGGCTTCTGACCAATCACAGCCTAGCAGCTTTTTGGCAAAACCAATAGACGAGTGGTCTTGCTGCTGTCCTGGTTAGGCTTTTAAGTATATGCTGCTGTTATGCATTATAATCTTACTAGTGGAGGCTATGATTATGGAATTACCACTGAAACAAATAGAGTGTTAGCATAAATCACAGAGGGTCACTGCTTTTGTTCTGTAAAGCTATTTACCTGAGGTGTTTAATCATCAGATGTGTGCCTGTGTGATTTTCCAAACAACAACTCTGGTACAGATTTATTTTTAATTGACACCTAAAATGTCACATTTAATTAAATATCAGTGTCCTTTTACCACTACAGATATGTAATTTAGACAATTTTTATGTAGACTTTTTATGTACACTCAGAAGTACTACACGAAAAGAAAATCATTAAAAAAAAAATGGCCCCTCGTGCTGCGTCTTCATTGTTTTAGCCCGATACATGTCACAAGTAATGGCGGAAAACCATGCTTTACAGTTCCCAGAATCTCCTCGACGGGCCGAGCGGGCAGTCGCCGTGTTTGGCCCGTGTGTGGTGAACGCACACACGAGCACGCACCCTCGATGGCCTTGTGAAATCGACCGAGGGAACAGAAAAGCAAAATGTCCCCAGATATGGACTTGCTTGCGGGCCACTCGTCGCTCAAAGCTGCGTCTCTATCCCAGCAGCGGAAACGAGGTGACAGGAAAACTACCATTTCTGATAACAAAGAGCCGGCTCCGCCTGGGATATCGCGGGAGCAGCCGCGGATCCGGCTCTTTCCGCGGCTCCGCCTGGGATATCGCGGGAGCAGCCGCGGGTCCGGCTCTTTCCGCGGCTCCGCCTGGGATATCGCGGGAGCAGCCACGGGTCCGGCTCTTTACGCGGGTCCGGCTCTTTCCGCTGAGTTTCCTTTCTGCAGCGCCTCTTCCGAGATCTGCTTGGGCACTACTGGCTTTTGGCAATGGAGTGGCATCTGTGCTGCCATTCGCTTCAAAGGTGCCAAAATCTGGGACCACGAGTTCTGCTCCCAGGTTTCCAGGGTGACGCCTGATTGCTAGGCTGAGGCTCAGAGGAGTTTATTATCGGCTTGCTTTGGGAAATGAATCCCAGTGCATTGCGCTCAAGCGGTATGGACACATGCTAATGTGCGTGATGTAATTAGCCGTCTGTTCCTCCATGGCTGGTGCCATGTGGGGGCCCGGTGGTCCTGACTGGCTGGTGACTGAGCATTTTGGGTATGGACTTATATAATCCAGTACTCTTTCCCTTCAAACTCTTCTTAAATAATTGATTGCTATTATCAAACATCTGGTCAGTCATAAAGAACAGTTATGTGATTGAGCGATGGTCTACACTTCAGAGACACAGAAAAGTCCCATGGATGAACCTCAGGGTCTATTTCCAAACCTGATTTGCAATAGTACACATAACATGCAAGGGACATGCAACAGGTGTTTCCATTTTCTTATTCCTGAGTTTTACTTGAGTGATGATTAGTGGAACGTGGTCATGTATTATGGACAATAAGAATTATTATTGTTATTATTAATTTCCATATTCATTCAAGGGTCCTTGCAATTGTCCTAACCCTCTCCGCATTATGGCGCCTATGATAGGAATCACATTGAATTTCGGGCCTAATACTTCAATAAACAAATGCATTAACTCTGTATGACATTATGCTCAGTTCATATACGAAGGTTACACAACTTAAAAATGACATTCTGAAATTAGTTCTGCTCAGATTTTACTCTATAAAACAGCTTAATAAATGAGATTGACGTTTTATAAGAAATAAATTTTTTAGCTCAGTCAAATGCAGATTGTAATATCTATGTTATGGAATTTCAGTTCACTTTTATTTTACTTTATTACTTTTTTATTACAAAACCAGGGAACCTGTAATAATAAAATAAAGACCAAGTTCCTCAAAACGTAAATCAATTTCGTATCGTATCAGTTAATGTGAATATTTCAGAATCCCTATTTTAAGGGGGAAAAATAATTGGAAAAGTTATTTATTTTTAATGAATTTCAATTATCCCCTTACTGTCTGGAAAGGATTTCATATGTATCCTTGATTGTAGAATATTTAAGCTAGGCTGCTGTATTAACTTCGATATTAAAACTAGTTTTTAAAAAAAAAAGAAAATGAAGAAAGGAGACTGACTGCGGAAAGCAGGAGAATCCTGAGGTTGTAGCGGATCGAAGCTGCGTTTCCAGGGTCTCACCTCCGTATTCGAGCCACAAATCATCCCCCGCTGTCCACTTTCGTCTCGATATTAAGTACGATCCAGGTACCGTATGTGGGCAGGTTTTGAATCACTTTGAATCTGAAGAAGTGATCTGATATTTCTCTTTGAAAATATTACAGCCTATGCTGTAAAAAGATAGTGTTTTGATGTATATTAAATATATCCTGGAGAGATAAATACTACAGCACATCTTCAGAAATAAAAGTACCTTGTGTACCTTTCAGGGTACAATTACTTGTCACTGGGGTTGTACCCTCAAGAGTCTGCAATTGTACCCTAACTGTAGACAAATGTACCTTTAAAGGTACAAAAATGGGAATATTTTGTACCATTGGGGGTACATTAGTGTTATTTGTACCTTAGGGTACCAAACAGGACTTTAGCCTTTTTTCTGACAGTGCATGATTATTCAAATATCAGTGTGCCAGGATTACTAGGCCGTCTGATTAAGCTGAACAACGCTGAATCCGGCTTTTGTACAATCGTTTGTGCCCCCTGTCATCACTGATATACATTTCGTCTGAATTCACGGAGGCTGCTTGCAGCTTGTTAATTTTCTGGTCGATTCTCTAAGGCAGGTTTTCAACAAAGCGTCCTTTTGTGAAACGGTCTTTTCTTTACACATTTTTGCCAACAGCTATGTGGATTTCAATTATACATATTTGGAGCATTTTTCTACCTTGTAACGCTGGAAAAGCGTTGCTCTGTTAGCAGTTTTTTTGGGTGTCAAGCTGTTTGCTGGTGCAGTTTGTAGTAAATTGGGTGCGGGGGGTGGTACTGTGAGATGTATACTGCCTGTGAGTGGTGGATTGGTTGCGTTTTTTTTTTTTTATCAGTCTAATGTGTTAGATTACATAATTACTTTTCCTACAAAGAACTGCAGCTGTGATGATTTCTTTAATTACATTACCTAACACATTGTGAAATTTAAATAATTTTCCCAAATAACACAGCTTATCTCCAGAGATACAGATGGCAATGATTCAATTACAGAGAAGAGGGAGAAAAAAAAACAGAAATGAATAAAATGATGTATTCCCTCCCTTTTTTGCCCCCCCCCCATCTTACAGTCAAGACCCCTTCGTCCCAATTTCCCACTTCAAACTTTTACCACCATCCCCCTGGGCCTGATCTAATAACTGCTGCTCTCCAGGATTGTGCCTGTATGAAAATCCCCATCGTCATTTTCTCGGGCAACCCGCTAGACGCCCGTGGCCACCATGGCCAACTATGTGCCTGAGCCAAATTTGCACAAAACACATTTTCCCGGTTTAAAATCGGTCTATCTCGCTCTGTGGCCAGCACAGGCACCCCCACCCCTCCCTGAGGCCCGAACGCCAGCCATAAATCAATGAGCCAGATGTAATCTAGGGTACGCAGAAAGCGAACGGTGGGACAATCTTGCAGCGAGGCGACGCCGGCTGCCCATTGTCATTCAGGCGCAGTCTGCAGCGGGGGGGGAGTGCTTGCCCATAGCCGATAAGGCTGAGACAGGACTGGGCCATAAATCAACGGGCCTGCCGTCTGTTTTCAGCGGTTTTCGCAGAGCCAAAACAGAAAGGACCCACAGTTGGGTTCTTGTTTTACCTGTCGGGTCATGCTTACACCAAAAGCTTGACCTTCACTTGTCAGAGGCGACTCTCCTGCCCGGCCGGGGTCCTGCCCGGGCCGGATCCCTTTTCATGGATCACCCCCGTTGGGCCACGAAACGAGGGGCAAGATAATCCCAAACTCCCGCCGTCCTAATTCACAGAGAACCCTGCGTGCTATTCGGCGGGGGCCGCCAGCCGGAGGGACGTGAGGAGGGGGCTGCTGGCTCGATGTTTTAGCCAAGCTGTGCGTTGCTCCTTAGCCAGGGGGAGGCGATCCTAACCCCCCCACCCACTGCCTCTAAAACTGGATCTCTATTCATATGCAAAAGTGCCGTGGCCCCTGTTGGCTGCACGCACCGAGCGAGGGGATGTTAACACGTGTAATCCCCTCCATTAACTCGTGTGCTCTCGTCACCACCGCGGCCGCCCACTCTCCAGAGGGATTAGCCCAGCCGCTTAGCATGATGGGAGCTCTGGGGGCGCCCTGCTCTTCTGGGCCCCAGCTTCTCTGCTTTCCCTGTGGTAGCCGGTGGCTGGAAGGCCTCTGCCCTCCACTGGTAGAGGTGCTGGCATAGGGCAGCTCATGGTAACCCCTGGACCACCAGGCCCATCTGGGGATCATCCAATAGCACCTTCCAGGCCTATGACCCCCAACCATTCATGGGTGTCATCACCTGTGCCATTTGTTTTGCTAAAGCTTATTAATCTGATCAGCATGACAAAAAAATGTGTCCTCTGCATTTAACCCATGTGGCACAGCAGTGGGCAGCTATTCCAGTGCCCGGGGTGCAGTGCTTGCTCAGGGTATCTCAGTGTCCATTTCTACGCAGCGGGTCGGGGACCCAAACTGGCAACCTTTTGATTACATAGTCACATCCATAACCGTTACACCATCACTGCCTCAGATGGTGCCCAGGGAGCTTGGGGTCGAGGGCCTTGCTCGAGGACCCACAGGCATGCCAAGGCCGAGCTTGAGCTGACCACCTGGTGATTCACAAACACCATTACGTAAACAGTATACAGAAACAAAAGTATCAGAATCCATTTCATTTCCCCAGACTATTTGGGTTCTGTGTTTCTCAAAGCCCTGGCCTGCTTCTCCTTCATCTACAGTCTAGAGCAGGATGACACTTTGGGTAGGATAAGCCATCATCTACCTTTCATTCTAAGTCATTCCAACCCATTTCCCTGGCTAGTAGCCCCTGCTTTGAGAACAAGTCAAGCTTTCTTAAATGCAGAGCATAAAAAGAGCCTTTCAGTTGGTGTCCATAAACACTGTCCAACAGCTCTATCCAGAACGCATACATTTATAAGTCTAAGTGTCAGGAGAGAGAGGCCGCACTTTACACAAAGTTCATAACAGTAAATCTGCCTTCTGCGTGGATTTTGCAGATACTGCATTTGAGCGTAATTTATGTGCCAGAAATTAAAATTTAATAGTAGTCATTCGCACGCATTAAAAACAGGCGAAGACGGAATCACCGGCGCTGCCAGCCCGGCGCGCCAGCCCGTTGCCGCGACCCGGGAGATGAGTGTGGCGCATGTTTCATTTATTGGAAGCCTTTCATGCCGTGCCAAACGCCCTGTAGACGAAAACCTCGTACATCTTTCATTGTCGTGCGAGAAAAAAAGAAATCAGTCTCGCTAAAACATTGATTACATCACCGACTTTGTGCTCAGGACATTTTTTCCCTCCATTTTCTCCCCGACACGACAGACCTGTAGGCTCACTGGGTCTTGCGTTTTGTTTCCTGTGATCCGAACGGAGAGCCGCACAAAGGAAACTGAAGATGGAGGGCCTTGAAAGTTTAGTGACAGTTTTTGTTCGCCTCCTCCTGGCTTTGTAATAAAGAAACCCCTGTTCTGAATTTGGAAAGCCTCGTCCTTAATCCCCCTGAATGAGCTCGTCCCCCCATAACTGCAGATGACACCCTTTGTAGCTGAAACGCTCTGTTCCAGAGCGTCACTGGAGCTCAAACGTCTGTCACATGCATTTTGCTCCCTGAATACCGCATGCCTCCCAAAGCCCGGCGCGGCCGGGACGGGCTAAAGACTCCCAGGCTGCAACAGGCTGCGGTGTTGTGTGGTTTTTTTTTTATTTTTTATTTTTTTAATTCCTCTCCAGCTGTAATTTTCTCTCTTCTTTCCAAACTGCCAAAATTCTTCCCCCTGCCCCCTTTTGCCAGAAGTTTGAAAAAGTCTGAAACTTGAAGACGGCGTGTAGAAAACACCGGCGTAATGACCGGGAGGAGAGGGAAGCGGTCCGGTGCGGTCCCGGTGCGGTCCCAAGAACAAATCTGGTTTACTTTACAGAGCCTTCTGAACCACTGCCAAGGTCTCCCCATCCCAATGTGATGTATCCCCCCCCACCCCCTTTTTACCGCGTCTTAAACCTTAAACGCATTGAGCGTTCAGGAATTTCTGTCCGCGCCGCCGCATCTTTGATCTCCGATAAGGTCGGCTAAGTATCACACCTCAAGAGTAACTTTAGAAATAGCTAATTGTGCTGAGGTATGTGGGTCGTGCGTTTGAAGTCTTCCTCTATTCTTCGCGCTCCAGTGTCTGGGAACAAACGCGGAGAAGACCTTGCTTTTCTGTCCAGAGTCGGATTTATATTTCTTCCCCCGCATAAGAAAAAAAAAGGAATAAAAATGTCGGGCTTTCTTGTAACAGCATTAAGGGAAAGTGCATGAAATCCTGCCAGGCACATCAGCACAGGATTGCAGCCATAATGTAATCCAGTTTTAATATGGGGTTTCAGGAGGAGATCCCTGGTTATGCCAGTGTGAACCATAACCGGAGAGCCGGGCACCTCGGCCATCTTCTTCCCAAAGCCCCATTAGAGTCCCGTTCGGTATAGCTGTAGATGTCCCATGGAGGGTGAAGAACAGCCAGAGGGACCGACCTGTCACCCAGAGACGACTCACAGGGCAACGTTGTTATCTTTAAATCTAGAAACAATGAATAAAGGCTAGTTTTCTATCCAAATTATCAGACAAGTTGCAATAATGTTAAAAATGAAGCTGAACAGTTTTCGTTTTAGTTTGGCATCTCCGTTAGGGCCAAGATAGAGAACGGCATTCGGGGGTATTTTCGCACAGGGTACTGGTATGCATGGCTACCCCGTAAAAGGACCGAGGGGAAGACCAGTGCTGATCTGAGAGCCCACCTGCTAGGCTTGGGAGGTACCGCTTGCTTATACGGGGTATGATGGCCATTAAGCTACCCGTCTGAGAACCTGCCTGCAAGGTTTTGGAGCTACCGATAAATACATTAGGAATGAGAATACACAAACAACCAAAACAGAGTAGAAATGAGCAGAAAAGAACGGAACCCAAAATTTTGGTTATCAAATCCATTTCACATACGCTGAAAAAAAAGGAAATAAAGTGAAAATGTATTAAAAATAATAGTAATTAAATAGAAATAACAACTGAAGTAAGACTGAAAATTAACAAAAATAAAGTAACCTTTGTGAGAGGGGGGTTCGGGACAAGCGGCTGCTTTCCGGCTGTCGGCGCGGGTTCGGCCTCTGGCCTGCTACTTCCCCCCTCGACAGCTTTGCTATCGCCATGCAGGAGCTCAAAGCGAGAAATTGCTACCTGGAACAAAAGAGATGTGTTTCCAGGCCTTACACCTACAACAGAGAGCTAAAGGGTTTAGCAGGTATTTTACCCCAAAGTTACAAGACTTATGGATATAATGGAACCATATAAATCATATATGTATGAAGGGTATATTAACGGGACTGAATAAAATACTATCACGGTTGGCTTCTTGGAGCTGTTCCCAGAACTCCAGCACATGATTCTGCAGCCTATGATGTCACTGAGAAAACACATTACAGCACACGCGGCACCTCGCTGTATCAGAGGGGCCGCAGAGTGGCCTGTGGGACTGGAAGAGTATGTCCTCCACCGTTTCATTCTGGAGTAAAGGGTGCTCGTCCATCTGTTTGGACATAATGCCGTCTGTCCATCCTGCGGGAGGTAAGCCGCCAGTACTCTGTGGGTCACAGTCCCAGGAAATTAATCCACTGTGAGCTGCAAATGGTTAATATTTTCAGGCTTCTGGATTTAATTAATGTTCATACCCTCATACCTTACTCTCCTCCCTCCGAACTTTAATGGACTGTCCCACTCGTCCTGGCCGAGGTAGGCTGAGGTACACCCTGGTTGGGCTATTAGTCCACATTCAAGACTGACAGAGCCCAATTGTGAGTAGCTTTGGACTGCTGGAGGAAACAAGGCTACCTGTAGGAATGCACATGATCTGGGGAGAACATGCAAAGTCCACCCCCATATACCAACGCAAATAACAGGTAGGATTCAACAGTGCTACCCAATGAGCCGCTCTGCTACCTTGTAGCAAAAACACTTAAATCTTATCAGTAACTGCTAATCTTAAATCATAAGATATTGAGGACTTTTTGACAAACAGCCATATTCCACGCAACAAGACCATTAACGGTGAGGGACAAAATTCAGTTGATACAAGGAGTCACTGGAGATACCCATCCACCTATTGTCCATACCTGTGCCGGAAGCTTTTCCCAGGAAACACCAGCCCAACAAGCACAGTTACAAGGACTACGGGAAAAACCCATACGAAACTGTACATCAAGATAGCAAGGTATAGCTGGGAGTCAAACCCACAATCTTGGAAGGACATCCTGTTGGAGCTACCTTTGCCTTTTCATTTATTGGGGTTGCATCCTTTTTTGCTGTCTATCTAGCACTGCGTTTTTATCGCTGGTGCGTTACGTGGCTTAGATGGGGTTACGCACTTTTTGGCAGGCATTCGTCTTTCAGCTGCATTATGATGGGGAAGGTCGGTGGCTGGGTGACCCAGCAGCCCCTGGAAAATATCAAGTATGTAGGGGCCAGGGTTTCTCTGGACGGGGGTGCCGGGGAACAGGAGCCTACGGAGGGGCTGGTGTCAGGGGAGGAGAAAGGAAAACACAGGCAGGTGATGGATGTGTGTGGGAGTCCCGGGCCTGCTCTCCCAGGCCTCACCTTCCTCTTGGCCATCAGGGAGGGGAGCATGGCGGTACTGTTTCTCCAGGTGTCTGGGGAGCATCCCGGGGCCTCGCTCGAAAGAGATAAATCGCTCCGGGGGGCAGACCTCAGCTTAGCCAAACGCACGAGCCAAACTTTAGGACATGCAGCTGAATGACTGGATGGGAGAACGGATACACGGATGACAGGGAGAGCATTCACAAGTTGGGTGACAGCCTCAAAGTCTTGAACTTCACCCCGACCCTAGGGCAGCCAGTGGAACTGACTTGACTGGGATTCTTCATTACGCTACGTCCGGAGAGTCTCCAACCATATAAGTCTCCCAAAGTAACTGGTTCCCTGAGAGTAATCCATCTCCAGAGCAGGCCAAGGAGGACCAGCCGATCCCAGATAATGCTTTTCAGATTTCTTACATTCCAGTATGCTCTCGCACAATGTGCCGGTCTGTCACGCAATTAAGAAAATTGCCCTTAGCGGCTCTGCTGGGTAATGGTGTTATCGTTTTTTACATCTTCTGACAAGAGTAAACTCCTCAAAGACTTTCCCATTCATCCGCTCCGTGGCCGCTAACCCCCTGAACTCCCTCGTCTACTCTACCTAATGGCCTAAATGACTCGCGCCATCTGCCTCACCTCCTCGTCTTCTGCATACTTTCCTCGACCTCTGACCGACGGGCCATTACTTTGACGGCTCCGGTTAATGCGGGGTCCAAGCCAAGAACAGGTTGACTGTGAAGGATGACAAGGTGGTCCGAGAGCCGAGGAGTCCCAACTACTCCGCCCCACCCCATTTCACCCCGGCCCACTCCCACATCGATTAAATTTAAACCAGCTATTCACAGTGTCCAGCCGACTTAAGCATGGTTTCGCATCCCATTTGCCTGGACAGGGAGGAAGACAAAATGACCCATCCCACTGAACCAGGGTTGGACTGGCATTTTTCTGGTGGGCCGATGGGTATGTTGGCAAGCAGAATCTTACAACGGACCCTCCCCTGATCATCAAATTTTATCGCCCACTGAAAGTTGTCATGAAGACCCCACAAAATTGACAATGGGGGACCCCAAAATCCATGGATGCAATTGGTCCAATATATCTGCATTGATTCTTGTTCGTCAAGCAGACCCCGATTTATCTGTCTCATGTAGAAGTTCTGTGATTCAACTGGTTGTGTAAATCTCCGTTTGACCCTAGGGGCAACAGCCATTTATTCCTAAATGCCATTAACCAGGCAAGAGGCGTCATCGGCAGAATTATTAACGGCATTAGCACATAGATTGAATTTATGCAGCATTCAAATTCTTTATGAGGGTAATCTAACTTTAATAGGTGCTTTATTATTAATCAAGTGTATCCTACTGACCGAAAAGTTGGCACATAAAGTTGCTTTGAGCAGATATTGTTGGTTTATTTTGGGCCATTTTTAGCCAAAACTCAACCATACATGACCACCTAGCTTTAACACGGGGACACCATGCACTCGCTCCTCTAATGAAGTGTGACCCTGATCCTAGCCCTCCTCGACTGGCAAGCCTGACCTGTCCTCGCCCTTGCCGTCCTCAGTAGTACGTTTAATGAGGCCTAGGAGTGCAGAAGAGGCACTGTGCCCCTTCATCCCCCCAGGTGATGGGTACGGGGTCGTCATGTGCGGCTACGTGTCGCTCATGCTACCAGATGGATGAGGAACTCATCAGTCTGTCCGGAATGTGGTCTGACCTGGGAAACCCAAAGTCTTCTGTCTCCAATCAGGTCAATTAATAGCAAGCTGTGAGTTGATGAAGTCTGAAGTCGATGAAGTCGATGAAGTCAGAGCTGTTTTCCTTTGTTTCTTCCACGCACCGGCAATGCCAAAAGAAACTTTGCCGAAGAGCTAATGCCATCTGAGAAAAACAAACAGCCAGGGGAAAAAAGATGGAAAACATCCCAAAAGAGGGAAAACTTTCCCAGAATACTGGAAAAATTCCGATTCTTCTGTTACATGCTCGTTGAAACTTTCGGACTTTGTTATGCTGTTGCTGAAAAAAATAACGTGAGTCTAATTTCATTATAAAGATAACATGCCAGTGAAATATTTTTGTTCTGGCTGCTTTGGTGGGAGGGAAGAGATTTTCCTCTTCATTAATAAAAACAAGAGTACCGTGTCTGTTAATTGATGGCATTCTCATCTCCGCTTACTCTTCCTTCACCGAACTGCCGGAGTGAAGTGTGATGTTCCTTCGCCTCGTAATTGGAGCGGCCCGTCTCATTTTTACACGGCTGGAATAAATGTCAGAGAACCCAGGGCTGATTAGAGGGAGTGTGATTAAGGCATTTTCAAAATGTTTCAGCCCTTGGACATGACCCAGAATTGGACCGATGGATTTTATGCTTACAGTGTGGTGGACTGGGTCACCCCGAATGGGAAATTCTAATGAGAGTCGCGTTAAAACGCACTTTGTTTATTTGGGCCATGGGGTTAAGAGGCCGCAATCAATCCCAGTGAATGTCACCTTCCCATTCCAACGGGGGGCAATTGATTACTAAGGGAACTAAGATCCGAACAGGTTGCTGTCCCGGGACGTCTTGGGGGGAACTCCCTTAGGGCCAGGACCCCCGCAGCCTTACCGGTCATTGCTCAGCAATGTTCAGAGAACTTTCTAGAAGCTTGGTCCTGTTGTCCCGCCCCCCACGCCCTGATGCGAAAAACAGATTTTCTTATATTTTTTTGTCCTTTAACAATGAAATGATGGATTATTTTCTAGTGCCCAGAAGGATGTTGTTTTCTTTAACCCAGCAGGGGATTCCATTTGCGGCCGACTCCCCGTGAAACATTGGAGGGATCTATCGCCACTGGCTGGATGCCAATCGCCAAGAACCGTGAACGCGTCGTTTACGCTCGCAGCGATGGGCCACTCGGCGTGTGGGGGGAGGAGGGAGCCAGGAAGGGGGGCGCTAACGTGGGGAGCAGGCTCGGGAAAGCCCTCAGAAACTGCCCTACTCTGACCTGCCCTCTGAGAATGGGTCTTGGTTAAGAGGCGGCGACAGTTGTCGCCTTGAGGAGGGGGGGGGTTGTAATGTGGGACCTCTGTTATTTATACATAGCTGATTGAAGATGGAAAATGAGACCTGTGGAGCATCCAGGAAGCTGGGATGGATGCTGGGTAGGAGGCAGGTGGGAGCGCTTGATGATCCTGGAGCCATCTGGCCAGTGGAGGTTTGTGGTCGGACGCCCATAAGCACATCCCTCCACAGCCCGGTGAGGGACCCATCATGACTCAGCTGCTGGCAGGGTCCCGGTCGGACCTAGGCCATCCTGGCCACAGACCATTGGCCATTTCACAGGGATAAGACCTGGACTGGTGAAGAAGAGGCGGAGCTCTCTCCCACTGCAGGAACTTTTTTTTCAGGAACCTGGAACCAGGTACTCAGGAAATTCAGTCACTTCCCCAATTTTGGAAGGAAAGCACCTTGTGTCATTTGGGGTGGAGTGACCTGGACAACATGCACAAGAACAGCGACAGCAAATGGCTGGACGGGGGAAAAAACACTTTAATGGCAAAGTTGTTCAATCAGTCAGTAAGGGTGGGGCTTGTGATTCTGCATAATGCACCACTTTGTTGTTAAAATAAACACGCCAACCCCAAAAACATTCCCAGAAATGCCTCTTGTTTGTTATATGGGTTAGAAACATCGCCAGCAGACAGTCTAACACTTTTTTCTTTGGCTGTTGTTTGCTATAGCCTGTTTTCCAGTGAGGGTTCCCGTGTCCGAAACTGTCACAGAGCCCGAGCTGGGTAAACAGTGCCCCTCCCATCATAACTAGTAGTCGTCCGTTAAAGTTGAGGAGATTCCTACATGCCATCGCAACACGTTACATCTTATGGGGCATGGAGGTGTTTGGAGTGAGAGCTTCACCACGTTCCCACCACCTGACCCAACAATAGAGAGGCTCAGAACATTTGGATGGAGCAGCTACACATTTTATGTGCAGGGGTGGGATTTGGAGAAAACCAGCCACACTACAAGGCCGTATGAGCACTTCCAAGTAACCTGGAAGAGCAGAAAGCAAAAGAAAGCGATGACCACACCTTTCTACCAAAAATTCACTTTGGTAAGGGAATCTGACTGTGAATCTGCCTGTGGGTTTACTGACCTCGGTCTACTGCTGTTGTATGTTTTCGTTTGGCTTAGTTTCATTCTCACATCTTTCACTGCCAGCGAAAGTGAGACTTTAAATCCAACATTGAATCGACTGGATACAGAACCAGCCGTTGGCCTCCGTTGGCCAAACACTGTTCGGGCCGAAACTCTGTCTCTGGTTAAGATGTAAACTAGCCACAAAACACAACATAATATTGGCAAATGAGAGGCAGATGCAATTTAAAAGTTAGTTTGGAACATCATAACATAAAACACTGCCTGGTGTTTCTGGCAGTGGAGTTCATTTTTTCTAATTCCTTTCGTAATCTATTATAACCAAAAAGTGATGCCTTTTCTCCTGCAAACAAAAGCACCTCTCGGCAGAGAAAGCAAAAGCAACTGGCTGTCCTACTCGTAGAATTCATTATTCGTAGCTTAATCAACAAGGCAGACAGGAACGGCGCGGAAAGAAAAGGTGTCACAGGGATCAAAATATTATAGAAGTCAAAGACTGTCAAAATGCATTGTTGAAAATGCTCGATCAGGCGACGCGAGTGATATTTCTCCCGCTTTCGTTACCCGGTTTATTTACATGGTCTTCTCCTGACATTTGTGGCTGGAAGCCGCTGTCACATATGGCTAACAATAGTGTTTGCTGTTACACTTCTTGTTATCGTCCTCACAATGGTACTCCGAAGCATTGACTAACCCCACTCAATTAACAGGCACAGTAGGAACAGAAGGGTGTGAGGAATCAGCAGAAAAGGAGGCGAGGTGTCACCTGTGGTGTCCATGACAACATGCTTACACCCCCCCTCACCCCACCCCCCGACCAATCAAGCTTCCTGAGTACACACAGGGCACCTAAAAGATAAGAACTTACTTTTTTGCCATTGTTGGCCAGGTGATGAATATGTGGTGTTTACTCATAGAAAACGTATCTACAATATGCCAGCTCGCGGAAGAGGTGTGCATCAGTCTTAGACAAGAGAACCCTGTTTACCGCTCGCATTTGGACCCAGTGTTGTTATGCGTTCTTGAGTGCAGTATCGTGTGTGGCAAGTGAACAGGTGTGTATATGAATGTGTCCGTGTGTGTGTGTGGGGGTGGGGGAGGGGGAGTTACTTCCTGAGGACCACTCTGACCATGCCCAGGCAGATGCAGGGCCAGGAGTGGACAGTAGCACACGGGTGCCAGATTGACAGTGCCCCCTGCTGGCTCAGCCAGTCCAAGGATTCACACCCCCGGGGCTTTGTAGGGCAACAACCCGCCTGAGAGCATCTCTAAACAATATAAAGGCACAGCGGAAAGAGGGAGCACGCCTGCAAATTCCCGCCGATTCTGAGCCGGCCGGCGTTTCCGGTGGCGAGCGGGCCGGCGGTGAACGTGGCATGTGAGCGCGGCGGGCTTGGGCGGGAATCCGGAGGCCCCAGATGGGCCGGCGTTTCCGGCGGCGAGCGGGCCGGCGGCGAGCGGGCCGGCGGTGAGCGTGGCATGTGAGCGCGACGGGCTCGGGCGGGAATCCGGAGGCCCCAGATGGGCCGGCGTGAAGCTCCACCGTTTCATTATCGCTGGCCTTCGCGTTTCTTGCCAGCGCCGTCATTATCCGCCCGCTTTTAATGAGACAGTCCTGCTGCTGTAAAGGTCAAGCAATTACGGCGTGTGAGATTTCTGCTCCACGCGGTGAAGGTGTGGAGGGGGGGGGGGGCGGGAGGGGGAGGGGGGGGGTGGGCGTGGGGGGGGGGTGCGAGGATGGTGGGGTGGGAGGG
>JAODKM010000058.1:6913881-6928616 GCA_026780845.1 Petrocephalus sullivani | reverse complement strand
GGGGTCCGATGAGCGGGGCAGGTGCGGGGGGGGGGGTGGTGGTGGGCGGGGGGTGGGGGGGGGGGGGGGGGGGGGGGTGGGTGTCGTGCTGGGGGTAGCAGGCGGCCCCTAGCGAAATGTGTGCGTATCACATCTCATCCTCCCTGCTCACACCCCCCCCCCCCCGCACACACACACACACACACACCCCTTCAGGCTCTTGCACAGCACCATGGAAGAATAGAAGCACCATCTAGTGCTTTCTTTAGGCAAAGGCTCTGAATTTAGCCCAAGAAGCATACTGAACATGCACCGGCCTCATGTGCTATGCAGGCTAGCAGCAGCAAATTAGCATGCGCTAAACCATTACCATTGAGGCTTTAATGCAGATTTAATTTCAATTTAAACAAATTCCTATGATTAACATTTTGCTTGACTTGAGTAAAAATTTGATTGTTTAGAGACGCGAATGGCACGAAAACCTTCAGATGTTTTTCCAAACTCTTGTTTCATCTAAGCCTTGTGGGATACAGGGTATTATTTTACCTCATGAAGATGATAAATATTTCATCTCGGATGTATAGCCACCGTATGGTATCGACTGTTAGAATAAATGGTGGATTACTCAGAGGTCCTTGTTAGATAGCTAGTAAACAAGACAGACCAGCATGGTTCAGTGTGGAATTTCAAAGCTGTGGCTCACGGCTGCGAGGAAGCCAGTCGTGAGTAAGCACAGCTTGTTCCCACTTGTCCGCAGGAAGCCGAGAATGCTGTTACTCGCTACTTAACAGTTGAAAACGAGTAGGTTCTGTCGTTTTCTAGTAATAATGGCGTCTAGTCGACCATTTCGAGAGTCTAGACCCCAGTGTCATCTCTAGTGTATTTTCGAAGGCTCTTTAATTGAATTTGTCTCATCATTTTCCGTGTTAGATAATGAGGGCAACCACACCTTCCTCTGCACAGTAGTGTGGAAAAAAAATCACTTTAGATGTGTCCTAATGAGGCTAAAATAATAGATTACATTTTACACAGGGGAAGAAAGGCTCAGGTGGACCATGTGATCATGTCAACTGTCCAATCCAGCAGTACCCAGTCCTGTTTCTGTGTGGCTCCTAGATTTGGAACCACTTCATGATAGATGGAAGACGACAAAGCTTAATGCGATTCTAATTCTGTGCTGTGCAGGAAATAATTATTTTCAGGGGGACTCTGGCATTGGGCTGCAACCCAAAGCCCAATTTTCAAACAAATGCTTTGAGCGCTTGCAGGACATGTGAATCTGACTGTATAATTTTTTTAAACCAAACTTAGCCTCATTTAATTTCATGTAAGGCTACTATGTCTGCTCTTTCGGAACCCCTTAGACAACCCGAGAGTAAATTAATTAGGGGGAGGATCATTGGGGACAGGGAATTAAATGGTGACTCTTTAGTTCAGCATCATATGCATTTTGAAAATCTGAGCCTTAATTCCAAGGTGGCTCCTCAAGCTTCCTTGCGACCTAAAGGCACCGTTCTGGCTGCAGCACTTGACTGTGGGGCGTGAGGTCGCCAGGTCAGGTCCCCAGCACAGGCAAGGCCATGACCTTGGTGTAAATAAAGTCTCTTAGTACGGCATCAAGAGAGATTACATCAGGTTAGCAAGACCCCTGAAACAAATGTGAAAGGCTGAGATAAGCTGCTGCCCAAAGCCGGCCCCTTTCCACTGCTTTTGCCATTGATTTAAATGGCAAACAGTGCATGTGTTAAAACAAATATGGTATTACTTGGAATCTATTAAGAGATGTGGTATTATTTTAGCCAGATCACCCTTCACCTCAGGCCCTTCCAGAGGGAAAATGTCTTGGGTAAAATGGAACTTTGTAAAAATTAGCCAAGGTCAAATAAAGGCTCAAAGGAATACATCTAATTTATTTTAGGTTCCAGTGATAGAATATATAAAGTTATATATGTTTGATGAACAAGAAAGGGCTAAATTAAATAATATACCACCTTAAAAATACCAGTAATGAAAAAGTTAAAGAGAAGAGTTTACAGTCAAGCTTATCAAATTAGTATAAATAGATTTATATTATGGCTCAGCTGACATTGGTTTTAAGCAACCGCTTTAAAATCACCAAGGTGGTCTCGCAAGATTTCCCCGCGCATTAAATAGACCAATTAAAACCATACTTCTGATTGGTGGCTCAGCCAATGAAAATGAGAGTCACCGCGGCTTCTCTGAAGTCTTAATATGGTTAATAGAATATCTGACACTACAGTAGCATAATAGCTTATATTATAATGATAAAACTTGAAACTTAATAAAACGCAGTAACAGTAGTGTGTCTGACTGCGCCTGAGAGCGTAAAAAAAAACAAATATCTTAGGTTCCTGAAGGTAAAAGTAAGCACATTGAAAATGGTACAGTGTTTGGATTTACTAGCTAGCTATGCATTTAGATGGGTAAATACTGAAAATGGGCATGAGCCCTTTGGAAAATACTTGCAATTTAACTCGTAACTAAGTGAAAGCACCAAGCTGTATGTTTTTTATGTATTACTCTTCAGGGTAAGCTTGCATTCTTTTGATATTGGCGTACTGCGTGCAAAAATAAGCGGGCTAATGCTACCACAGGTGTGTTGTGTTGGTCCCCACATTCCACGGGGACAGGGGCACTTTACAATATGGGAAAAAGTGGTGTCTGAGTTTCCGAAAATAAAAGATGACGGAAGGTTAATCATGTCAGAAATCAGAATTATAACAATTAGCCCTGAAATATTTTCTCCTTAAGTGTTGCATTGTGTGCAAGCAGTAGCTTCTCTACTGAGACTGATGGCTAAGTTGGTCCAGTTAAAGCAATAATTACTGCAGTCAAGTGACTAAATGCTTAGTAAACAGCCCACCTTCACCCGCCCTCCAGAACCAAAATTGGAACCAGGTCTATTTCTTGTTAATGACTATGGCCACAGAAATGGTCACACATGCTGTTTTTATGATGTGCCCTCAGTGTGGGTGCATTTCAGTGATCCTATGCAGGTCTGTTGTGTGCAGACTTAACACACCGTGTCATTTCAACAATGTCGTGTGTCTTTTTCCAGACTCCTGGTGACCACAAAGTAAGTTGTACCTCGTCCCGTGTTCTGCTTAACCATGCATAACCGACAGGGTGGATGAAGAGGGGGGGCATTGTCTGGAGTCATCCTTTCTCCATTGGATTGCTCATCTTTAGTAGCCTGAAATGAAGTCAACCTCCCAGTTTAATATCAGAAATTCATTCATGTTCCAGTGAATTTTCCAGAGAATTCATCTTAAAAACAGAGTGCTAAACAGCTAGGGAATAGTGCTTTATGGTGAGTTTCTGTTGAGGGGGGCTCGATAAATCATCAGTGTTTAATCCACATGAACAGGTCGTCATGTTATCCATGCCTTCTCAGTGAAGATTTTATGTAGGTGCTGAAATAGTTTGACGTACATATGAATTGTTGATAACTGACCCTATATTTGTTGGTTAGCTGGGGGGGAGGGGGTGTTCTGCAAAGCAGGCTTTCTTAGTTAGCTGGGTTCACTTTGATCACAATTGTCCAATAGGAATGCCCCTTACTTGAACTCTTGTTGGACAATCATTACTTCTCTACTAGCTTAAATAACCCACCTAACTGAGATATCCTGCTCTGTGGAACACCCCCTAGATAACTTGTTGGATTTAAGGTACCCCAGTTTAAATGGACTTCATCTTTGCTCATGAACATTTAGTCCAGACTTGGATCTGACAACATATCTTGCTAACCAAAAAAATCCAGCTACAGGATACAGGGTGCATGTTACTAATAATTATGTTTTTTGTTTTAAACTAGTTAAAATAAGGTGTGGCATTGGAATTAGTTGAAAGTGTCCATATTTTGGTTACAGAACCCTAACCTTGTCACCTCTTAATCCCCCTTTTCAACCAAAATGGAGCCTGCAGGTCACATGAGGGAAACTCAAATGTATAAAGACTGGCCAGCCGACAGGAAGCAGAGGGGACCACAGACTTGTCAATCAAGTTATTCAGACCAATCCCAGTGTGTGATCTTACTCTAAGAGAGACCTCTGTCTTACCCTGAGGCGACTACCAACAAAGGTGAGCTTTGTATCCCAGACACCTGCACTGCATTAGCGCTGAGATGATATTAGCAGCCATCCATAAGGATCAGCTCTGAAAGCAGATTACTTTAATCACGTTGTTTACTTGACCCATTAGCCACTTTTCATTAGAACTCAATTCATTACAGCTTTGACGATGAGACCTCCATTAAAGCAGGCCCAGGAGAGGAATCCGATTTTGAGCTGATTTGGGGGGAGGAGTAAAGATGACCGGAATCGTAATTCCATCTAGGCCATCATGCAGCTAAAAACACTTAACAAATTAGCGGGATGTTGCGGTCATGCACGTGCGGGGCGTAGTGGGCTTTCGCGGGCCTCTCAGCTGCTGTGGCACAGTTGGTATTGATCGTAAACGTGGTCTGCCTGCAGCTGCATATGCGGGGAAGTCTCCCTCGCTAGTTCTGCACATTAGCAATGCTGTGCACCTGCACTGAACCCCAGAAACCCACAGCCCTGTGGCTGGTACCGGAAGATGAACACGAAGACCTGAAAGTGAGCTGGAGATGCTGAGGGGTGTGTCAGCCCAGTGGCATGTGATTGAATCTGATGGCCATGTCCATCTTTTGGAATCTGAATTTTTGCTTCGAATATATATGTCACTAATAATACGCAGGGTGTTGAAAACATTCTTTTGGCTATGTGGATTTTCTTCATCATGCAAAGTTTTAACTGGTCATGAGTGGCTGTTTCTAAAAGTCTAGCAGTTTTTGCTGGAGTTGTTCAAGAAAGTAACTTTCTTGAAACGTCATTATTTCGCCAGGAAGATCATTTGATCTGAGGACAGGTATATAATAAGCACACTGTTCTAATAATATCTGGTTTTATGAAACATTTAAAAGTGGAAACGTACATTTTTATATTTTCCCATGTCTTTGTCAGTTGTGTGTCTTGAGTAAATGAATAACTGAATAGTTCTTTTAATTCCACTTGAAGCCGCGAGGCAATGCGGCAAACTCATCCTTGGCGTGATTTGGGTAACACTTCCACAGGGTTTAATGGGAACACAGGGTCCCAGGAAGCGCACCTCCTGGCCTTATGCACACCTGGCGACGGGACTCCCGGCTCGCGGCTTCCCAGGTGTGCGCACACGAATGCTGCAGGTGTGTGCACGCTGCAGGTGGGAACGCCTGCATGAGGGTACCCAAGCGGCCCGGCCCCCCGCCCGGAGAGTGCAATAACCGTAAATCAGGCAGTGGAGCCATTTGGCCGGGGGGGTGGGGGGGGGATGAAGGGCTTGTTATTACGGCACTAATGTCTACTGATGATGATGACGACGACGATAATGATAATGGCGAGTGCAATATCAGACTTGGTGAAGGATTCCTGTGGCACAGTGCCCGCGGCAAACCAGCCGTCGCGGAAGAGCGGTGTTCCGGAAGGCCGAGGAGGGCAGCTGTCTGTCTCGCTGCCCGGGGATTCTTAGAGTGCGCCCACACTTCTGCATGTGGGTGCCCTCGTAAGTATGATGTGCAGTCCTGCCCTGGCTTCGCCCCCTGAGGTCTGTGGCAGGGGCTGCCGTTCCCTGAAATGCTGTGTAACTGAATCAACGAACCCACCTCTAATTAAGACCCATTCTATGCTTCCTGGAGGACCCCAGCCCTCAAGGAGCAAGTTTTGGGGGTGTCTGTAACCAGAGAAGATGTGCAGTGGATCATGTAGGTGCCCTAGAGGCTGTATCTCCCGGGGGGGATCCTGGCTGGGAGGTTGTTGATTTTGATGTTACAGTCAGCACTCCCTTCTGTGTAGTGCTATAGCTAAACTGAAATTTGGATGTATTGTTGCAGGATCAGTTGTGAGCTGGATATGTGGAGATCCATAATCATACTTACTTTTGCATACTTTTACTTGAAAACTTTTACTTGTGACTCACAATGTTGTTTTGGTGGTTTGCGGGGCCTTTAATGGACTGGTATCCTGTTCACCATGTACCCCAGCTCTTTGCCCTCTGTTGCTGGGGAATTAAGCTCTAGTCCCCCCTGACATATCCAGGACAGCTGGATGGGTGAATGAATGAAATACTGCTTTGAAAGATTCTTCAGCCTGCAAATTATTATTGAAAAGAACACTGATGACAACAACGTGCATAAATTAAATTACATGCTTTCCCAATACAAAGACATCATAACAGCAAGCTGCCTTTCCTGGGTTAGGGTTAGGGTGCCCTGTACCAGTATCATACCGGGTGATGGTATTTTCAAAGGGAGATGCTCTGAAGCCAGTCCTGTGTGACAAGGAAGCAGGTCAACCTTGAATTTGACCATCTCATTCATGAAGGATGCGTGTAAAAATGTCCGAATTTGGGGTCTCCGGTTTAATTAATTCAGTTTCATCGATATTGTATGATCTTTAACTTGATGTATTTAAGGTAATGCTTTATTCCCTGTTTTTATGCACACAATCAAAAGTCAAAAGAAAACATATAACTGTAATAAATGTATGACGCGAGGCCCCTGTTCCTTAAAGAGCCATGCAGTACTCATCGCCATCCTAGCCTGCTGGTTGATGACCCCCCGTTTTCATGCATCCTGAGATTTTTCAATTGAACTTTTTGTTTCTTGCTTTCCCCCCCCCCCCCCCGCCACAGATGACTGCTCCGAGTATGAGTAATACACAAAACAGTCGAAAGAGAGCGGAGCGACCGCGGCTGTCGTCAAGGTAAGCGAACCGTGAACATTTTCACAATGTGTGTCATTAGCGGCTTAGATTTGTTTCGCCGAAACTCACCCAAGCGCTGTCTTCATGAGCCCTCAGGTATGAGGGGCGGGGGGGTTTCCATGATTGTGGCTTCTCCATTAATCACCAAGCTGTGAAATGTTAAGACAGTTGGGGAAATCTTAATGTTGTTGCCTGTAGTTGTCTATGTGTGTGTGTGTGTGTGTGTGTGTGTTTTTTTTTTACTGGAATCTAGCTAGGCAGACAGTTGTTGGGGTTACGATGCAATAGAACCAGGTACTGAGGAAAATCACAATAAGCGTGGCCGTTCTAAAGCAACCTTGAAGCGCAATCAGACAAAAATGTATTTTTGAATTCTTTGTGTTGTGAACTGCTCCTATTGGATGAGGATGCTGCACGCCCCTTAAAAACGATGATGCGACCTCTGTGTCTTAGAAGATTGGATAAGCGGAGTTGTCGCTGCTGTGTATGTTTAGAGGGCAGCAATCTGTCAGCCGCGCTCGTAGAGTTTGCTTCATCTCCTGCATCAGCTGCTCTGCCACCGTCATCACCCTGAAGTTGAAGACCAAACACCCCCACTCTCGTCTGTAAACAAAAAAAAAAGAAAATGCACACACCTCTTTATAGAGATGTTCTGCCATATGTCACGATTGAGTGACCGCTGCTAAGGGCCTGCGGAGTAAACGGCCGTGAGCTTTAATCGCGCAGCGGGAGACTTTGAGTTGGTGCCCCTTACCAGTGGAATACATCCGTCTGCCAACACTCTTCGCTCGGCAGCGGCATTGGCGAGCCGTCGTGGGCCATAATGGCGTGCTGACAGATACGCACTGAGGTAATCTCCGGAGATTTTGTGGCTTTCGTGCATAAAAAAACAACAGAATGCCCTCAGGCAGCCAGGAGGATCAAGTCAGGTGACCACAGAGAGGAAGACGCCAAGGGGGGAGATGGGGTGACTTCAGTGAAACCTACGGATCTGAGGTGTACTTTCTGTAAACCTTTGGTTCGTATGGCGCGGCTGGGACTGCTGCGGGAAACTTTATAAACTGTTGTCTTTTGAATTTCTTTTGCTGCAGGTAAACTTGCAAGTTGTGGGGGAGCCTACAGCAGCGTTTTTAGGGCATTCGGGCACCGGCCGGCGACGCTGGGCAGCGGCAAAACTCCATAATGCGCCAGAGAACAACGCGAGGGGGCTGAGGAATTGGAATTCCATCTGTTCGTGTTTTGCGGTCGAGGGCCGCTCCGTGGAAAATTGAGGAGGGTGCGGTGTGCCTCAGAACGAGTCCCCTGCCCCCCCTCCCCAAAAAAAAAGTAATCTCCTTTTGAGGCTGGAGATGATCTCTGAACTTCTAAGCAGAGCCCGTTGTTCCAGCCCCCACCCTGGCCTCCCAGTTGGTCTTCCTTGTTCTGCTCTCGCACCCCCCCCCCCGCCCCAATAGCGGTGGCTAATGAGTGAATCTGTTGCTATCAGTTCATCTGGCTTTCATTAAACGCGGCCCCCAGCTCTGAAGCGCCGAACTATGGCTTTAACATGTGTGTCTGTGTGTTTTATTGTTTTAAAAAAATATATATATTAAAATCTTTCAGTTGCCATCAGATGTATTCATCCGAACATGAAAATGAATTCACTTGGGTATCAGAATCAAAGGTTTGGTGGTGAAGCCGTGCGAAGAGACTTGTGAAACCACAGCATAATAATTATCTCCAAAGCACATTAATCTTCAGTGTGGGAATATCATAATTGCATACTTTAGGCTTTGGCAGTACAGTACTCGGCTCCACTACTGTGTCCTAGCAGACATTTCTAGCGACACTTAGTCTATAGGTTTTTTTTTTTTGTCAATCCAAACTCAGTCTGAAGCCATGATTGCTTCTTATTGCTGTTGGCTGTTGTCAACAGTTTTGCTTCCTGGGTGTTGGTGATTAGTATTGGCAGTCGTAGTCTAGAGCAGCTTAAAAATGCATATGTGGCCAACAGCATAGCCAATAGCAGTCAGGGGAAGGGGGAGCGTGGTCACATGACCAGGCAAATTAGTAGTTCTGGGTTAAGTTACACAGGACATGGACAGATGCAAACAGGCTTCGGTGGGCCGAAACAAAACTCCATAATGCAAATCGATAGATATCAGTAGTCCTGAAATGGGAGATGGGGCTCCTGAATTTTCACAAATGTTTGACAGTCCTGGCGTCCGAAGTATTTTGGATATGGTAGTAAAATGTATTCACACGCAAGGTTAAGTGTTCCAAATGTTCGCGTGAACCCAGGTGAGCAGAACAGGTGTGGGGTCAGGTAAAAGGCTTAGCCAAATGTCTTTCCACAGATGAGAGCATTGTTTGGGGGAACAATGTACATAGCAACTTGTTACAGAAATAATAGGGGCAATAACTGGGAGACGTTATGTAACCACCTTCCCATGTCCCAAGTGTGAGATGTTCCTATTTAAAATTGGGAGCTTAGAACTGATGCCTCGTCTCCAATAAAAAGCCGTTCTTAAAATGTGTGGCCAGTCAAACTGCTCATGTTGTGCTTTTCATTATCTGTAAATTATACAGTTGTAAACTTGTAAACTTGTTAGCTGAGTACGACCTGAGTAGTGGTAGAGAATGGGAATTGAAAGCACGCATCAGTGTAGATTAGACTTACTGTTGCTTATCATTATTTATTCTCCGCCTTCGATACTTTGTTGATACTCCTGACAAACGCTGTTGACTCCGGAGGGATAGCTGGGGCAGCGGATTGACAAACGGGGGGGGGTGACTTATGTTTCAACATCTGAAATTGTCCAAAAATAAACACTCTGCGAGTCGGGGAGGGTAGGCAAGCATGTACACACACGCGTTCGATGACAAGGGGTGGGGGGGGGGGTGCGGGTTAGTGTGTGTGAAATGCCTGTCACGCACGCGTGTCTGTGTGCATGTGTGTGTGTGTGTGCGCGCGCGTGTGTGTGTGTGTGTAAATACACAGAGCTATTAAAATGCATTGTGTTTACTGTGCCCCCTAGCTATTATGGAAATGACAGAGTTTAATTGGCAGCTGTGAGCGATAGCACCTGCAGACAGCTCCAGTCCTGTTCCTGCGGACTGGCCACATTCCTGCTTTATGTTTTAAATAAAGACTGCTCATTCAGCTGGGAAAAAAAAACAGAGTTGGGTGGGGTGGAGGGGGGAGGTGGGCACTGACAGGGAGTGATTGATGATTACCCATCAGCCCGCGCCTGACGCTCGCAGCTCGCCCGCCCGCTGTGCAACAAAGTGACCCCTGTCTAGCTCCCACTCCGTCGGCACTCCTGGCCCCGCCCTGGTGCGGCCCGGCCCCGTGTTTCCGAGGAGGGGCTGCCCGAGTCCCTGGGGCGAGCCGGGCACGCCTGACGGGGACCTTTCCACAGTCTGGGCCGCCGTGACCCTAGGTCCAAAGCTCTCAAGCCAGCATCTACAAAGGGTTAGGCCGGTGGACAAAGAATCAGAAGCTCATAATAAATAATGATAAACGCAGTATGAAGTATGAATATTTCCTGGAGGTGACCAACGGCGTGATAGGCCGTACCGGAATTATGGAGTGCAAAGAAGCAACACTGTCGATCGAAACGCCACGATTATCTGTGTCTCATCCGCTACACACAGAGAACTGTTAATGTTCCGGGAATTTGGCGTCCATATGAACTGCCCGCAGTGAGAAGATGCCCCGTGCGTTGCAGGGACGTCGCCCTGGCGCTCGCAGCTCCTGCTGCTGCTGTGACCGATGGCCTGATCTGCAGTGTCGAATCGTAGATCAGCACCAGACTTTACGTGTATGTTCCAGCGCGTGATCACAACCTAGTGGCTCTGACTGACTCCCCTTCCCCGGGATCCACTCCTGCGAGTTATTACCCAGGCCGGTGAAGACGTCTGACTTGGTTTCGAGGCCCGTCGGAAGGGGGTGGGGGGGTATTGCGGGGCTGATAGTCTACGGTGAGCCGTGGAATCTGACATCGCCCCCAAAGTTCCTCGCAGCAGCCTGTCGGTCTTGGGAACCGTGATTTAGCGATGATTTCGTGTCAGCCCCAGCAGCAGTGACAGGTTCATTTCCCTCCTGGTGGGTCTGGTCCAGCGCAGAATATGCAGGGAGGCCCAAACTCATCAGCAGGGAGCTAAATCAATACTCCTCTGCTGTCTGCTTGCCAGGACAAAACCCCTGCAGTAGGATGTGTCAGAGCTCCAGTGCTATTATTATGGGCTTCTAATACAGCCTTAGTCTTGCCTCCACTCTTATTCAATTAGGATTAACAATTCCCAATCACTTTCCTGATATTATGTAATTTTAATCTATCAGTTACAATGTTGTACATTGTTTTTTTCTCTCTTTTAAACTTAAAACTGCAGACTTGCTGAGGTGGCAGTGGGTTTTCTGAAAGATTCATAGCTGTGAGTTGCAGGAAAACGAGGAGCAGCTCAGAGGTGTCTAGTGCCTGAATTATGAATGAGCCCTTTTCCAATGTTGAATTCAACAGCATATCACAGGGAGGGATTCAGGCTTCCTTAATCCCACGTTACTCCTTTCATAACTTCAGATTCCTTTGAACCGCATTGAACAAAATATATGTAATGTATAAAACAAACCGGCAAGTTTCTGCTTTTGTTAGGGGGGGGAAAATGTCTGAAATCTGAAGGGGGCGCATTCCCACCACTTCGCTCAGTGACCTACCTGTCTTGATGCGTTCAGATGGTTTCTCTTTGCAAGGAAAGTAAAAATAAAACAAACAGGCTTGGGCCTGTGAAGAGACCCCCCCCCCCATCCGTGTTTCGGGGTAGGGTGTTATGTTATTGTCTAAGGCCCCGGGGAAGGCTGGCAATCCACAGCTCAGCCCTCGATTGTTCACTCTGTGAAAGGCGTAGTTCGCCGCGCTCCCTGTTTCCTCTCCGCTTTAAACGAGCCTCCAGCCGACTCCCTCGTTATACAAATGCTATACTGGGGTGAGTTTTTCTTTTTTGGGGTCCGTGTTGCCCGAGGCTGCGTTTCCCGGTTGGGGTTCCCGCACTGGCGCTTCCCCACCCTCTGTATATTCATGTACCCTGAAAAGTGGACTGACTGCTTTCCGAGAGGCTGAAGTTACTTTCCGCGAGTCAAACTTGCAGGGGGAAACAGAAAACTTCAACACACTGTACCAAGCAATAATTAATGATTGAAAAGGTGTGTGGAAACACCAATCAATACCATAAGTTTGAGACTTTTCAGAGAGTAAATATATTTCCAAGTCTGTGGAATCATTAATTAACCACACACAAATATTGGATGTACACTAACAAGTTGAACTACTACTACTGTACTAATAAACCCTGCTGCTAGCAGCTGAAGGTCTTACAATGCATTTAATTATAATAAGCTCCTCATTGGCTGGCAAGAACTAAGATAGAGTGACTTTAAAATAATTACTTCTATGAAGAAATGAATATTAAAGCAAGAATCAGTATAATGATGGTTATAAGTGCCCAGGGATGTTTCATGTTCAAGCAGTTTGAAGAGTTGTGCAATAACAGATAAGTGTGATTTTGTAGCATCAGGAGGAAGACTTAAAGTTTTTCATTTATTGAGTTCTTCTCTTACTTCTCCCTGTCGCCGCCCCCTTTTCTTGCTTTTCTCCCTCCATCCCCTGTTTCACTGCTGGAGAAGCTCCTCACAGAGCTACAATAGTGACATCTAGTGTGTGCGCTGTTCCTGGGAGCCTGTTACCGGCGGCTGGGAGATCGCGGCCTCCTGAGTAGGCCGGGCGCGTTGCTATTGGCTCCTCCCTTTTCGCCCAGCATCACCCGGACGTGTGTTACCGCGGATACTGGTCTTCCGACTGCTGCGGGCACGGGGGAGGGGGAAGATACGAAAAATATTGCCAGAGGTTGCGTATCTCTTCTTTGTTTTTTTCGGTTTGTGGTCTTGTCTAAAAATAAATATAGGAACTGCAATTTTTCAAGATAAAAAAGAATGACTAATTTATCATGACATGGTTCCTTTCAGGAACTCTGTGTAATAAGGCAATAAGGCTACCTGATTTATGACTGAACAAAACAGTTTGCACAGGACTGTTCATGTCTCAGTTTGATATATGCTTGCTTAATGGAATAATTTCCTAATTTATGTGTATTTTGAAACCCGCAAAATAAACTCCATTCAGATAAGTCGCCAGCTTTTGGCAGCGGATGGATGGAAAACTGACGAGCAGTCGGTCAGGCGTGGGCTCTCACCCGCAGTTCGGAAACGTGCACTGCAGGACGTGGACATGCGGCGTTATCGTCCTGTATGTTCTGTTTAGCATGCCACTCAAGCTATATTGACAGTGAGGACTTTTTATTTCCTTGAGGTTTGCCTGAGAGAACTTCAAGGAGATCTTATGGGTGGTTATGAAAGGAGTTTGGGTGTTCTGAGAACATCAGTCTACTACTGAGACCTAACTGTGAGCACACATGACATACATGACAAAAGTGTACAGAGTGCTGAAGAAAATATGGATTGGGTATAGCACTGTGTCATTTGCTTTGGTTAGAAATAGCTCATTGGGGTTAAGAAATGGGGTTGTGAGGATGCTTTCATTGTGTATGTAATGTGTAAAGCTTTTTTTATTTTGCTTATTTTTTTATATTGTTGGGTCCCTAGGTCCTCCTGACCAAAGTCATCAAGACCACTACTGGATGTGACCCCAGAAAACATGTGAGCAAGGAGGCTGTAGGACTGTGTTCAAAGGAACAAGGTGGTGGTGGGGGGGTATGATGTTTCTGAGTATCTCGCAAACTTTCACAACCGTAGGAAAGGATGCAGGCGATGACAGCTGCTCTTGTCGGCCATGTATTCTGCTTGTTTTAAGATAACGCTAATCTCTGCTGTCAGGGTGTTTGGGGATATAGGATCTGCCTGTCTCTCTTTCGCGCTCATACTTCTGTGATAGACCCGCGGCTTTGTTCAAACTCACTGCTCAGGGTGCCCTCTTCGTTGTTTGCATTGGGAAGACGTGGGGGCCCAGGCCTGGCCAATCGGATTCGTGCCGTGGGAAAAGAGACGAAGACTTGAGGGCCCAGGCCTGGCCAATCGGATTCGTGCCGTGAGAAAACAGACACTGACTCATGTCCTTCTAGTGTCGCGCGAGGAGTCGGTCTGTGGGGTATAAGAACACCAAGCCTCAGTATCCTGGCATCGGTGAACAGTGTGATCCAATGTCAAATTCCGCACAGGAGGTGGTGAGGGATGTGAGAAGAAGCAGAGGGGCAGGTTCTTTACGGGGTTCCTCTTGTTAAGCCCAGCAGAGATGCTGCAGGCTGGGCTTTGTAGTAGTCCAACAGTTGGCAGGTTCAGATTTGACATGTGTTAAAGATTCTTGTAGAATCCTGCCGCTCATAGTGTGAGCAAGTGATGCGTTACCCCCAACAATGCAACCAACTTGTTTGGAAAACTTCTATGTATTGAAAGTATTGAAAATGTTACTCTCTGTACTTTTGAGAGCAAACTCACTCGCAGCAGAAGATCCTCACTGCAGGCAAGCTGAAAAGCTCTGTGGAGGACTAGGGGAGAAACACGTACCGACATTTCAAACTCGTGATCGCTACACGCTTTGCAAGCAGTTCAAACCTTTGTCATGCAGTGATTTTAACCTAATTTAACGGCACCTTTTAGCAGACGGTCTTTTCATCCGTCATTAAGCAGAAGCTGGGATAGTTGTGGGTTGATTTACCTGAGGAGAGGAAGGCCTTACGTGCGCACACACAGGCCTGCATATAGACAAACAAACTTGGTCCCTCAAGGTTTAGCCCTTTGAATATGTCCAAGTATACCATATATGTATAGTAGTGTGCATAGGCAGTAAAAGGAAATGTTTAAAGTAGGGCTGTCAAAATTGACGCGTTAACGCGGATTAATCCAGCATCCTGATTAATCTGATTAAAAATATTAACGCATTTACCCCATCTGCAGCGCAGAATGACTCAAAATCCCTGAAATGCAGC
>JAODKM010000058.1:6876361-6903181 GCA_026780845.1 Petrocephalus sullivani | reverse complement strand
CGCCCTCCCCTTCCCCCCTTGGTCTTTTGGCGGGTCTGGGCGGCGGGGCGGGGGTGTGGTGGGGGGGGGGGGGGGGGGGGGGGGGGGGGCAAGGCTGTGTTTTGTGACTTGAATCGAATTTGTGGCAATGCCCATGGTATGATTGGGGTACGGGTATCCGGCGGGCTCCACACCGTCCTCCTCCCTCCACAGTGCCCTCACTGTGAGGTATGCCAGCCTGCTTCTGCTGCCTTTGCTACCCGCCTGACTCAAGCAAGTGATGACCGAGCTCCAACTGTGCGGAGCTGATAAGAGACATGTTGGGGTGCTGCTAACACACCCCCATAGGTGATGGAGCCATTCCCTCTACCTTTTGGATCTACATAGGTCATGTGCCTTTGTAATGGTCTCACTAAGGCCCTGGTTAAACAGAGCAGAGATGAAGCCAGCGTCCACCTGAGGCCGGCTGCCTCTCCCTGCAAACACAGTAGTAACATATATGGCGTAATGTTGTTATTCAATCAGGCCATTGATTTTGTACTTCTGTAAGAGTAATACATTTAGGCCCAGCTTATTGACTCCAACTGCCGGACTGCACTTCCACATCTAATTGTGTTACTAAGTCGAAGCCCCTATTTTTATTTCCGCTAGGGCCAAAATGATGGATCCACGGGTCACGTCCGCTAGAGGAAAGAGGAACGGACGAATGGGCTAGGATGGTGTCCGGTGGCACACACCCATTGCGCGGCAACCGCCTCCAGTACTCTGCCGGTTTCATAAGGGGGGGTTGAGTACGGGAGCAGGCCAGCTTTATGGACTGCTTGGGGCCGGCATGCCTCTCATAGAGTCGAGTTACTGCGATGATGTCCAAAGAGCTCATATTTAAAATGTTTTTTTTGTGATCCTGCATTAGATGATCAAGCAAAACCCAATAATATAAGCATGTAGAGGTTCTCAAAGGGCATGAAGGACGTTCCTTAGTTGACCGTCAGCATAAATGTATCTTGCACTGTTGAATTTAAGCGCACGTTTTATGGTTGTGCACTAAAAATAGCAGGCATGGTCATGAGGATATCCTCTTGAAGATGATTAGGCCCCAAGGTCTGCTATTGGCTTCTCTAATCGTGCTTTTTTTTTTTTTCTTGACCATTTGTGTAGCAGAGCCGTTCAAAAAGTGAGTGTATTTCCTGTAAAAAATGCACTCATTCTCTGGATGTGTCATTTCCAGAGCAGATTCCCCTCCCGCACAAAATCTGAGCGAGGGTGTCCTCTTGCTGCCTGCTATGGAACTTTGGCTGGAGGCAGCATCTCTGACATCGGCCCGCAGCTCATCGCCGTCCAGTGGAACCGCAGTGGAATCGTCCCGACATAAAACAAAACGGTCAACCTGGGATGCTTTTTTACTGCTGCGGCTCTCTGGAAGCTTCACGGCTGGTCGAGAGCGAGCCTTTTCTCCGAGCTGCACCAGACAGTTAAAAAGCAGCTTTCTATCCAGATCTCATGCAAGGCCTAGTCTTCAGGTTCCATAACTGCGTTTCAGTTCCAGTGCTACACAAAGCACAGATAGAACATGTCCAGGCCTATAGTAAATTATGTAGCTGTGAATTGTTTCAAACCATCCAGATTTGTTCGCATACCATAGCTAGAAAGTGGTAAATATAGTTTTGAACGCACTGGTTATTAAGCCTTATGAATGCATTAGTCGTTAACTTTAAGTGAGGAGCTTGTGGGAGGTGGGGGGGGGGTGGACACATGTTTTCAGTAAGGATCACCGTTACCTTCTGATTACTCGGGCCTGTACATTGGCGTTTCCGCACACAGCAACCTGATACCGAGGGAGTTGGGCTGCCGCACTGGCAGTGGAGGGGCACGGGTTCAGGGGTCACCCCCAAATCCAGCGCGTGTTCCATTATCCGGACCCACTCGAAATCTCTCAATGGGTCCCCGGGGGGGCATCTCTGATGATATCTGCTACCACCACAAGCAGGATGGGTGGCATTCATTAGAGCAGGAAACATCATGTACGGAATCCTTCTGAAAAACTCAGAATACAGCTGAAGGTTTTAGCGACGGGCATTAAAGTATATGGGGTGTTGTTCTTTGTTTTGTTCTAATGCACTTAGAGGATCTTCCAGATGGTGGGTCTGCGTGCAGCTCCTGGTGGATCCCTGCCAGCTGTATGCCATCTTGTTGGAGGCTCAGGTGAAGCAGCCAAGGAGGGGGCACTTTATGGCTCCGAGAGGCCAGCCGGGCCCCTAGCAGTCCACCTTGCGGCTGCCCATTAATATAATTAAATTCCACTAAAAAAACTTTCCCTTTGAAACGAATTAATTAAGATGCTATTATTTAGTCATTGAGAGGTTAATGACCGTCATTAGAAACAAAGGCAACATCCACTATCATTAGCCAAACCTGGCTATTTTGTCAATTTTGGTTACTTACTGGACAGGAGATTAATGAGGGTTGATACTGCCCTGGACACTAATTAGCTTTAAAAACATAACACAATCAATCACTGGTTGTGATCGCTGCAAGAGTATGGCACAGTTCTCATGTCTGGGGAGGATTTTACAGAAAGGTTCAGATTTAGAAGGAGGGTGGTTAGCAATTTATTAGTGCCTGAGAGTCCTCCCCCCCGTGCAAGTACTACACAGACATGTCTCTGTGCACTTGTCTATGGACGGCTGCCAATATTACAAACCTGTCTGCAGATTCTGTGTCAGAAGATGCAAGGTCAATGTCATCCCCAAAGGACACGTTAATCACTGCATTTATGGAAAAGGAGCCGGGGTTTATCTGGTACTCATGGGCCGTGAGCACACCCCCGCTCTGGTATGCGCCGAAAATTAACCCCGTGAAGGTGGTTTTATAGTGTGTGTCTTGGCGAGTGAGTAGAACGGTTAACCTGATTGGTCATGTGATCATTTGGGGGCGGAGCAAGGAGGGACAGATTGAGGCTGATTGGTCCTCTTTAGAGGAAGAGGGTTGATAAGGCCCCAAGGGTTTCTTAAGCTCCTCCTCCCAGTGCCTCTTAATAGTCAAATTTAGTGTGTATCTAAGTGGCCTGTCCTCAGTTATTCAGTGAGGTAGCACTGCTGTTTATAATGTAGCTAGAAACATACTGAACAATGGTTGTTCTATTAAGGAACACACTAAAGGCGAAAAAATTCTGTTTCTGATTTATAGTCCATAAAAGAAATTTATTTGACTATTGCAATGCTGTATTTGGCATAGCTGACAACTGGTGTGGGGAAAGTTCCTCTTTTTTCACACCAGCCAATTGGAGGGGGCCGATGATGGGCAAGGGTGCGAGGGGCGTGGTCAAGCTCCAGAGGGCATTTAAATGACAACGGTGAGGACAACGCACCTTATTGTCAAGCATTTATACGAGACGGGGATTTACGAGTGGATCATAAACGTTTATTAGCCGGTCTATTTATAACTTTCCAAAATAGCCACAGATTAAAACACGTCTCCCTCCCCCCATCCCTTCCCCTACCTTCCCCTCCCCAGTCTTTTTGTTTTATGATCTGTGTGCATACCACGGTGAAACGCAGTGGAAAACATCCCCGCGTCTCCGTGGCAGTGTGCACTAGGCATGCTGGGCGGGTGCTCCTCCAGACAGGGCCGTGATTTAAGGCAGATGGGCCCAGGGACACTCCTTTATCTTTGCACCCATAAATCTCGCGCGCTTTTACCTTGCCAGGAAGCGGACGCCCTAAAAACAGACTCAAACAGGACCGCCCCCCCGAAAGGTTAGGTGAAGTTCAGAAGTGAAAAGGGGAGGTCCGGGCTTCCACCCTGTGCCCGTGACGCACTGCACCCCCGGTACCACTGGGTGCGGGTAGCAGCGCGCTGTGGCCGCTGTTCAAAAAATCGGCGGGTACAGTCGGGTCCATATTCTCGTAGCTCGGGTTTCGTTTGGGTTCCCCACCTACTCCGGAGCTCGTGGAGAGCAGGAACATCACCAGAAATATCCGCCTTTGTCTGGGACAGGAAGTGACAGCTGTAGTGCAAATGTTCCGCGCGGGGCGGCGGTTAAACACGCGCTGTCGCTTCACGTTCACTTGTGATGCGCGCTCACTCGCAGCCAATAGCCGGGCAGCAAGTCTGCCTCGCGCCCTAACAGCACCCCCCTCACCCCCATGGCCGAGGAGCACAGCGTCTTAACTTGGGGGGGCAGGGGGGGGAGGCGCAGAAACGTACAGCTACTGCTGCTATCTGGTGGCTGATGCCTGAAGCTGCACCCCAGAGATCCATTATATCAGGTCGTCAGTGGCTGCAGTGTGCAGTACCGGTGCCATTAATACAAAATTTACTGCGTCTATAGTATAATGTCTGCAGCTTTTTGTTTTTTTTTTTAAACTTAAGACCCTGGCAGCCAAGACAGATTTACATGTCGAGTGGGAGCTATAAAAACCGAACCTTGCCGGTCTAAAAATAATAGATTAATTAACACTGGCACAGCCTGAAAATGCCACGGAGTCGGGTATCCTCTGCACTGCTGTTGTCGCTTTGTCATGTGGAGTTCTCGTGCAAACTGAAGGAGCCACGTTACCCTCCGTTGGTCGGCCACCTGCCCCCCTGTTCGCCTGCCTGCCCACCTGCCCACCTGCCCCCCTGTCCGCCTGCCCACCTGCCCACCTGCCCATCTGCCCGCCCGCCTGCCCACCTGCCCACCTGCCTGCCCACCTGCCCACCTGCCCATCTGCCCGCCCGCCTGACCACCTGCCCACCTGCCTGCCCACCTGCCCACCTGCCTGTCTGCCTGTTGCCTGCCCACCTGCCTGCATTCCTGCCCACCTGCCCGCCTGCCTGCCCGCCTGCCCGCCTTCCTGCCCACCTGCCCGCCTGCCCACTTGCCCGCCTTCCTGCCCACCTGCCTGCCCACCTGCCCACCCGCCTGCCTGCCCACCTGCTCGCCTGCCCGACGCCTGCCTGCCTGTCTGCCTGCCCACCGCCCCCCTGTCCGCCTGCCCATCTCCCGCCCCCCTGTCCACCTACCCAGGCGCCCACCTGCCCACTTGCCTGCCCACCTGCTTGGCCGCCTGCCTGTCCGCCTGCCTGATTTGCCTGCCTGATTTGCAACAACAGAGGTGTAACTTTATGAAATAATTACTTCACCGGCCTCTAGTGTATGGTTGGAGGGGGGGCTTAAATTAAACAGAGATGGAGCATGGGAGAAAATGGAGGAAGGTTTGAGAGTCGAGAAAGATTTACTGAGAACGTATGTCATGGCACAGGCCCCGACTTGGAGCAGCTGCACTAAGTAGCTGCCCCTCCACCCCCGCAGAAAAACACCCGACAGCCGTAGGATGTCTGTCAGCCTTCTGAGCGAAGCCATTAGTACTGGGCACAGGAGGAGCCGGGTGGCAGCGAAGCGCCTTTGCCGTGCCCGCCGCACGTGAAAGCCCCCCCGGTCATTACTGAGCAGTGCCTCCTACTCTACCTTCATAACCCCTCCTGTCTATAATTATCTCTGGCTTTTTGTCCCTGGCGAAACAAAAAAAAAATCGTGTCTCTGCCTTCTGGAAAATTTACTGTGACTTGTAAAAATCATCCTTGCTTCCTGACGCTTAGTGGGGTTCAGACAGCGGGACATAAAAGCAGCCCCCGACACGGTTATGTTCCAGCTCCTGCACCCTTAACAGCTGCCAGGACTGGTTAGCAGGTTTATGATACCTGTAGGCTTAGTCGCTATGAACTGCTGGCTATTTATAGGTTGAAAAACAGGCTTACAACCAATTTACAAGGGGGGACCGTGTCAGGACACATGCTTCACTCCTTGTAGCCAAACGGTACTTAGCGCTAAATTTTAAACTATAAACACACTTTTTGTGCTAATAAATCTGATTCGCGGCTCTGTTGACGTACTTTTGTTTTACTGAGGAAGTGTCCAGCGCACTTCCCCAGTGCACCACATGGTGGCGTGTCCAACTGTGACCCTCGAGTCATGAAGTGGCGCATCTGAGTACTTGTTCACACCCAAGACTCCTCCGGCTCTCCATACAAGCGGCCAGATGCAACGCACTTCTGCCGCCTGAGGTTCGTTGAAGGCCAGAAACTACAGAGGCCCACAATATAATGTGTGAATGAGGCCCTGAAGCCTATAAAAGGACGGGCATGGGGGGGGGGGCGTAAAAGTTAGAAAAAGGTGTCCTGGGACACCTGAAATGGGACAAACCTGGGGTACCTCACTACACCTGAATCACACCCTTTAATAAGTCACTGTCTGCATGTAGAACATGCAGAAATATCAGGAGAGACTAAACCTTCTGGACAGTCATGTTCACATTTCAGCGTGTGCGGTAAGACGGGAATCCAGTCCTTCACTCCAAATAAGGGTCTACAGCTGTTCTTGCCGAAAACATACGCAGGACCATCAAATTTTAATTATGCAGCTTCCAGTTGTGGATCAGAGTTCCGAAAAGCTTTAATCCGTGCGTCCATGTCTCAATCCGTGCCACGGAAGTGACATCATCCCTGTCCTTCGGAAACACCAAAAGCTACCAAACAAGCTTCAAGTGGCATCGCGCAATCTGTAATTATGGCCCAAGTGGGAGAGGGAAGCGAAGAGACGCCTGGGATTGGTTGGCCCTGATCATGTGACACTTCGTGTTTTACAGTGTTAGAAATAGCCATCGCATGTCAAGTATGGGAAACACAAACTAAATGCAGGCAAGAAATAGACCAGCAAATACTCCTGAATCGTCCCGAATTACAATTTCAAACAGCTCAATGACAGTGTGCTGTCATTCTGTCATCTAAGGGAAACCCCAGATTTTTCATTTGATAACTGCTCACTATATTTATTTATAGACAATGGTCATTTAAAGCTTGATGCTCTAGAATACTGTCTAAATTGAAAAACTAAACTCAATTTTCAGTAGGTATCCAAGTTCTCCTGGAGTTTAATGGCACAATTATGAATTAGGTATTAAATAGTGAATAAAAACTACGTGTAGGCGAAGCCCAGAGAGACGGTAATGCAAAAGACTTCACCAAAAAATACAGTAAACTACATAGAGTTTTCAGAGCAGTGAGGCTGAAAAGGAGAGGAAATTGCAGCTTCTGTGATTTATGCAACGCTGGTTTTGAAGGGAAATGTGACGTCAGTCCTGACAGCCTTTCAGGTTTTTCACCGAGAGCCAGTAGGAGAGCTATGTTCACTCTGCAGTTCTGAGGGCAAAATATTCACTGCAGAGTGTTTAATTCCACGTCCAGATGGCCTCAAGGCTTTTATTGTCCAGGGTGAGATGAAAAACTCGAGCAGAACAGCAGCTGGACAGAGCAAAACCAGGCTGCTTGAAGCAGTGACGATTATTTTTCCTCGTTTTGATCTGCTCTCCAGGTCATGTAAAGTCATCCATCTTGCTGCCCGCGCGTGTAAAAGCTCAGTTTATACTTATAATTATAAGTATGTATGTTCATTGGCGTCAGGTTTTAATTGATGAAGTGGTTCTGGATGTGACAGTTGTTTTAGGTCAAAATGGGGTGTTGGGCCAGGACTGGATTGATGCTTAACAGAACCTGCTGGCCTGTGAGCACCTTTGTCTTCTAGCCTGTGGTGATGTGTGTTTATTGTGTGTGCTGGTCATGTTATTAGTTTAGTCTGTGTGCACTCCTCCTGGGTCAGGACACACTACTATACCCATGCTCCTCCTGTCAGGACATGCTACTTTACACATTCTTCCCTTGTCAGGACATGCTACTTTACCCATGCTACCTGTGTCAGGACATGCTGCTTTACACACACGTCCCATGTCAGGACATGCTACTTTACCTATGCTACCCCTGTCAGGACATGCTACTTTACACATGCTCCCCCTGTCAGGACATGCTACTTTACACATTCTTCCCTTGTCAGGACATGCTACTTTACCTATGCTACCCCTGTCAGGACATGCTACTTTACACATGCTTCCCGTGTCAGGACACACTACTTTACCCATGCTACCCCTGTCAGGACATGCTACTTTACTCATGCTACCCGTGTCAGGACATGCTACTTTACATGCATCTAGGATATGTTACTTTGCAGGACACATTTCTTTGTGTGTCTACCTTGTGTACCTTGGGGACACGTTACTTCGTGTGTACTTTGCGTGTGCTTCACCTTGCTTTGCGTGTGCTTCTCATGTCATAATGTGTTACTTTGTGTTTATATGTTTATTATGGACATATGCTTTGCTAGGGCTGGAGGGGTCCTGCCTTCCCCTCTGGAATGAGATCTGACCATCGTGGAAACATCCCCTTGGCTGTATTTTTCATTTACGTTTCCTATAGAAGACTCAGAACACAGCGCACCTTGTAATACCATTATACGGCACCCATCGGGGAGTGCGTCCCCACCCATCGGATAAACAAATCGCCAGCACCCCCCCGGGCCGAGCTTAAGCGGAACACCTTGCGAGTATCTCCTGGTGGAGCAGAAGTCCGCGGACGTCCAAACGATACAGCAGTAGGACAAACAGATATTAAGGCCTGCAGATAATGGTGACTCTGTGTAAACCATAAACAAAGGCTGCGCTTATGTGAGACAGAAGCTCCGGATCCCAGCGGAGGGGCCGATGTCTCTGGGGGGGGGGCAGCGCTGACAGACTGAGCGCATTGAAAGGTCTGTGCAGCACACGGATCCCCACTGACGCCCGCGAGGGGGCCCAGGGGAAGAAAGGGCTGCCTGTGCCCCTGGGCAGACAGTGGCGGGGTGGGGGGGGATTGGGGGGGGTCGGCGAGGTTGTTCCTCTAATTTGTCTAAGTTGTATCTGATTCCACATAAGAAATCAGCATGGGGAAGAGTGGGCTGCTTGTCCTTTAAAGCGTGACCCCCCCCACCCCCCCAAGGGCAGGTAAACACCCCCGTGCCCTGTGGGCCAGGCTAGAGTAACCCGAGCTCCCCGTCGCTGCAGTCACAGGACCCCCGCGTGTTTCATGTCTAATGGGATAATTCCTCTTAATGGTAAAAGATAACATCGTCATCTTTCATCTGGCCTCCCCTCCCTGATTGGTGGGCTCCCGGCAATGCAGGCCTGATCAGAGCCTGACGATGGCTCTCCGACATGGCGACATGGAGGCGGTGCATAGAGGCAGTGCAGGCCGCCGTACGCTAAAGTTAATTAGATAGCATAATGCATCAAGGCATGAGTGGCTGAGTATGAGTCTGTAAGGATAGCATTTAATACAAGCTGTGGGCTGCACCCTGTACCAAGTAAAATATGGCTGTTCTTTCCAGGAAAAATACAAAAATATTTGCTTGTGTCAAAGGTAGCTGGCTATCTAAGGATCTGTGTAAGGTGGCTATTACACAGGGCAGAGAAGCGTTCAATTCTGTTTTTTTTCCTCTTGAAACACACAAGTAAATCTCAGTCCTGTCACAGATCCTGGAAGCATAATCAGGACATGAAATGAAAACCCACTATTAATAAAGTTATTTGGCTGCCGTTCAGATCTCCGGAATCGCAAAGCCGTGATAGATACCTGGCCTGAGAAACCTTTGAAACCTGAAGGTGGAACATCTGAATTCTCCTTTCATCTTCAGCCTGGGCTCTCTCTCTCTCTGTCTCTGATTCACTCCCTTATTGTTTAACGCCCGCCCCCCCGACTCAGTCTTGCCTCTGACCTGCTTTTAAACAGACATCACTCTTATTCTGTTTTTGGTACTTTGGTACTGGTACTTTTTTGTTGTTCATTTTGGTATTGTGGAACTTGGCTAGATTTACTAACAGAAGATATAGGGGGGCGTAGCATGTTTGGTACAGATATCAAGAATCTAACCAGTAACAGGCTGGTTTGGCTGAGTAGTGGGATTTTTAACTTGACTGAGGTCCTCCTCGTTCTGTGGCCAGGTGATTGTGAATCCCACATCTCCCCCTCGTCCGCATGCATCTGCAGGCTAATACAGCACTCCTAGCCCTGTCTAAACGATGGCTCGATTGAACCAAGGGCAGGTCCAGCCATATTAATGAATCCACTGAATGCCTGCCAGCACAGTAACCACTCATACTCGGCTGATGTGTTACAATGTCACGGTAATAACTGGAATAACTGCATTTACACTTATGAAACCGTGAGGCAAACGTAGCGATGCGTCCTGAGAATGAATGGCACCCCAATGAACGAGCAGCATTAATAAGTGCCAAGCGCATCCACACTACTCTTCAGTGGACAGAGCCTCAGAGTGTTCACGTTGATGTTTACACCAATGTTGACCTGCCTTGCATCCCACCCTTATTTTTTTGGCTAATTGTGTCTAAGGGAGTGATTCCTGTCCTGTCTTGGAGGTCTTCAGAGGTGTCCTGTGTTTCCATTACAGCTCACCATCTCTTCCCCTGGGTTGAAAGTCAAGTCCTACATGAGGCGTGTCTACTTTGCATGTAGGGAGGGGTACGTAAAAGAAGGACTTTGGCATGGCTTCTCATGTCGTCAAATCCTCGTTCTTGGAACATATCATTATGTAAACAGTGTGACTGGCTTGTTCCTATAGCATTAGCGTTAAACACCACCCCGGTCCAGACAAGTGCAGGGCAAGCCGGCATAAGGCCGATGTAGCGTGACCCTCCCATGTGGTGAATTTGCTAATCGAGTATCTTCTCGTAATGGAAGAGAAAATACTGAATCGGTGGTGCCATAAATCAGAAGCTTGGTGAAATTTCAGAATGAATCGTTGCCAGTTCTCCCCACCTGATTCCTGTAGTAACATGACATTAATCACATAGTGACATAAAACCTACCAAGGTCACTGAAAGTATAACCAAGGATTCATTTTAATTAATTCACTGAAAATTTTTTAAATAAAAAAAAATGACGTTTTTGCGGAAACAGTATATTAGTTGACATTTGTACTGGAGATGGTTTGGAGACTGTGACATACATCTTTTTCCTCACCAGAATAACAGAGTGACGGTAATTATAATTCAATATAGTGGTAGATTAGCATTTAAGTAATTCCTGAGAGGGCAAAAACAGGTCACCTCTTTAGGAGGTTACAGTGTAGACCTTTAAATCATACTATCAGGATTTTTCAGTTCTTTTGGATTCTTTTTTTCTCATATTGTGCCCTTTCCAACACAGCTGTCCGGACACTTAATAATGATTTAGCAGCTACAGCAGTGAAAGATAAACTGCATTAAAATCTAAAGGGTGAAAAAACCCAGAAGCATAAGAGACGGAACAAAAAACTACTGTGGTAGGAAAAAAAACCAGTTTGGGGTCCGAGGCCAGTTGTCTGGCCAAACTCCCTCCCCCCTGCATGCTTACACCGTGAACCAGAAACAGGTGTGTACAGTACCTGTTACTGGAACCAGAGCTAATGGTGCGATGTTCGTCTCCCGTTAAACTCCCTGTTAGGACAGCCAGTGATCTTCGGCAGCTTTCCTAGCTCTTTCCGAAGAGGTTCAGACGAGAAACCTCAAAAAAATCACAGGCCTTTCATGCTTCGACTAACGTGACTGTGTGCAATTCACATGCATGAAATGAAGGTGAAATAAAAGTGCTTATTATTACTAATGTGCTTGAAAGGTAACTTCATCACCTGCTAAGCTCCTTGCATTAATTACGCTGAATTTCATTGTGCAGGTATTTCCTTTGATGAAATACAGAATAAATGTTATTTTAAAGCATAGTGACGCACTGGCTCTATACCTATCTGCATTAAAAAGTGTCGGCTTAGGACACCAGAAGGCCTGCTCGCCCTTGCTTGGGACTGGTTACCCAAGTAGTATAGTTTTGGTCCTGTGCCCCCTGCAGCACAGGGGGAGCAAGGTCATGCCTTCCAGTCAGGACAAGACCTCTGTTATTATACAGGCCAAGAAAGAGGAAATATGTGTAGGGAAAAAATATACTGGAAATATTCTAAGCTCTATACAAGCTTTTGCATGTATTACACTGATCAGACCAGCACCCTGCTACAGTCATGCTGCTGTAAGGTGTATGTTATTCCTCCTGGTGAAGACATTGTTTTATTTTAATGCTGCCTCCACTTTCTATATGTAGAGAGGTATGGCACACACCCGTGCACTGACGGTGTGGACAGGTGGTGAAGGGGGCACACCTGCGGTGTTCCTGAGATCGCTTTTCACTCAGGTATATGCTATGCTTTACACTTACTTTATATGTGTTATATAGTTCCGATTTGTGTATTCCGATTATTACTTGAGCATGTCTTTGAAACCAAACCAAACTGTTACCCCTCACCCCCCCCCCAAAGAAGAAGAAAGCATGCTGGGACACGGTGACTCTTCACAAGCAGACAGGAGCAAGCGTGCTCCAGATGGGGAGATGATGACATTATCGCCAATTATTGAAATGACCTCCCACCACCTGTTTCAGAGGTCTCTCCTGCCAAAGCGCACCTATAAAAGCCTGGTTTGACTAATACTCACAGAGGCTCTCGCATAAAAGGCAATTAATGGACTCTACTTGTTCGCCGAGAGGCGTTCGTTTTTGCAGGTTTCCACTTAGACGTGACAACACCGACCTTCAGAAACTGAGCTTTTTTCTGCTTGTTTGTCATTGAGAAAAGTTTGATGGTCTCCATTCTCAGGTCACCCACGTGTTCATAAACAGTGAGACTAAACAGACGGAGATTTACCTTTTCGCTTCTTTTTTCTTTTGCAAAGATAATGAATTTTTCATTTGGCTAAACCCTATAAGGGGAAAGGCATAAGCTGCGCTCACGTAGGACACCTGCACCCTAAAATAATGAGTGTGAGCCCAGCACCACCCATGCGTACTACTGTGCTCATATATAAACCATATCGGAGGCACTGGGCACAGGATCTGCCACCTTGGGTTTATTTATTACAGCTTAGCAAGGCGCTCCAGAGAGATGCGCAGTTGATCTCTGCACAGTTGAAAGTACGATTTACACAGTTTCCATCCTGAGTTATTTTTCAGAATTAGGTTTGGGGATTAATGCGAGCGGAAAGCACAGGGCTAGCACAAGTCGGTGTAATCCTGCAAGTATGCAGGAGCACGGCACGACTCCTCGCCGGAGCTCCACTCCCCCAGATGAGCTGTGTGGAGCGCGCGCTCCTGGGATATTGTGAAGGCACTGGAGGGGTCTGAACCCTCGCTGGGCGGCGGGCTGTGAGCTGTAAATCCCATGGCCCGCGGCACAGATACATCCATGATCATCTCGGGGAAGGCGGGGAAAAAAACAATATATAAATATACGAGCCCCAGAGTTCAAGACAAGGGACACAGCAGCCACTCTGAATAAAATACAGAAGCAGCACAGAAAACCTCTCCTGATCTCCTCTTCCTCCTCTCCTGCATTGTAAATATTAAAAGCATGAAAAGTGCATTTATTTAAGGTAAAAACACATCTCCTGTTCTTAACATTAACCCCAGTCCCTCTTCATGACCGCGTCGGCCACAGACATGATGTTCGTACTTGGTTTGTATTGTCATCCATAGCTAGTTTTTCCATTATTAATGATCAAACTCTAGTTGTCGTGGACGAATGAAATATTATGTAATGAAATGTATGGGAAACATAGCTGGCAGCTGGAGTATTTAAATTTTAATAGAGCGAGTCTAGTTTATGGTTTAATAAGTAATAGACTATGCAAGTCACTGGGGCATTGAGTTTTGTCAATGCCTTTGAGAGGTAGCTCGTTATGAGGGCCTTGTTTTTAACTATTACTATGGAGGAGAGCCCAGTGCTGTCCTACTTTGCATCCCTACTGGCAACAAGGCCAATTAACTCCAAAGATAGCGTAACAGCAGTTTAATTGCAGAGCTGCCCATACGTTTTCTAATACTGCATGCAGAACGCAGACAAAGGAGATAGTTGTGAATATTTTTCACAACTGACGAGTGACGTGTTGCGAGATGTTCCACCATGTCTCCAAGAACTGGTAAGTGTGCATATCATGTCAAGGTTACGGAGAGGGTGCGGCCAGTGGAGAGCGTGCACAGCTGGCGATAGAGTGCACCTAAATCGCTTGTGACAACACAGAGTCTTGCATCAGAGCAGCGAGTCCCATTCATCATGCCCGCCTACTTCAGACAGCACTGCGTCGCTGGGCAGCATAAATTAGCATCATCCAATCATATGGCTCAGGCCCAGACTGACAACAAATCCACTTTTGTACTGTGACTTGATGTTTTATGGCTTATGGCAGCATGTCTAAATATATAATTCCATAAGCACTTAGACATTGCCCCCCAGCATGTAAAACCGTACCAAAGCCTATTAATGGACACCTCTTTAATAAGATGGGGGGGGGGGGCTGTCGGGTAGGGTGGAATGAGCCACGGCAGTAATCGGCCAAACTGATGCTGCTGTGGGTTACAAAGGGAGGCTGGAGCCTTGAGATGCAGGGAAGCCAGGAGACATAGAAGAGGGTGATCTCTGAGCACCAATGTGCCAACACTGTCATGTCCCAGAGTCCTGGGAAGAGCCTGCCATTTTGTGCAGAAAGACTCAGCACCACGTTCCATGAATGTGCGGTCAAAGAAACCTCTGTCACATCTCATTTCCAAGCCTGGGTAATGAGGTTACTTAGATCCAATTAGAGAGGGCTTTAAAATTAGTTACGTGGGTTATCAAATCAGATGACAGGAAACATGATGATGAGCTTGGAAGAGGCAGATTCCTGATCTAATCAGCACGCACAAGAGCCGTCCAGACCGCCTTCCAGAATCCTGCCAAGGCTTGATGTGCTTCCATTTCTCAGATTCATTTCGTATCAGTCTTGTTTTATTAAATACAAAGTACAAAAATTCCGCAACCTCTCCTCTGTTGAGGTTGAGTTTGCTCGGTGGCTCCCTTTTAGGATAAGATGGGAATAAAGTCAACCCACCTTGCACTGAAGCAGCCTTTGCGTGATCCTCACTCAAAAGGGAATGTTGACCTAGATGGAAGAGGACTTCCTTCCCTGAAAGGCATAAGAAAGAAATTGGAGCCTTTATAGAAAATTAAGTAGATTGCCTTCTATTGAAACACTCTTCTAGAACAGAAGTATCGCCTGTTTTTTTTCACAAGGTTTCCTATGGAACAAGGTGCACTTTATCCAATGAAAGCCATAAATCTTAACAAAATAAATAGCTGAAATGTTTATTTAAAAATCCTACTGAAAACATTAGAATAGTATTAAATGCAGGGTAACCCAAACATCTTGTGGAGCAGGAACTTGGAGCAGCGGAATATGTAGATTTCACCGGCCTCCGCTCCCGGATCCCGTCCAAGCTCTGATTTCAGGGTTTTCCGGCTTTCATCGACTCGGCTATGTCTTATTGGCTCAGAGAAGCTTTCATGAATGAGGGCGGCTATTTGAGGAAGAGTGCTTCCTGTGCAGAAAAAAGAAAAACGTTGGAGCGGTTGGCGGGAATGGCCACATTTTCATGGCCACCTTCCAGCGATTCACTATGGCAGCCGTTGGGAGGTCGGAGAAGCCTTCGTCTGACTTCCATGTGGAGCTGGAATACGTGCAGCGTTACTCCCCCCTAGTTGCAAAGCTCCTGGCCTGTTACTCTCTCATACTTTGTGGCCGTTTTTGTGAAAGGAGCCGTCCGATCTTGGCAAGAGGCCCACACTATAATGCCGATGGTTAGGAACAGGAGTCGCCCATTAACTGGATCTACTCCGGGCCCAACTTCTTTGTGCTGGCTGGTCACAACGATGCCGTACGGCACAAACTACGTCAACCGCCGTCTGCTCCAGACTTGGCACTTGGCAGCTGATCAGAGCCAAGGAGTCGTCCCATTGCCAATTAAAAAAACATGTGCGGTTCACGGCACCGGCTCTGCTGTTTACGGCACGGCGTTTGACCGCAGCCCACAAGGGGCCCGGCGCCTGGACCGCGGCCGGACGGCCTTTCACACGCCATGCCATTCATCTGCCGGCCAAAAGCGGCCCTGTGTTTTGCAGCCCTTCCAGGATGCACATCCTCAAAGCGGCTGTGAAGTTCTTCCCGTGCAGCCTCACACCCCTCTTCAAAGGTGCGGGGAACGGTCCCGGCTCGTTCTTCCGGCACGACAGACGTGAATTATTCCTCTCTCTGAGTGACGAGTGCGGAAACATCACATGTCGGGCCAGACGTCGCGCCTCGACGACGCACAGACCCCCAATCCAGCGATCAAAACGTCAGGCCGCAATACATCTCTGCTGAAAACAGCTGTGTAAAGTGAACGACTCACGCTGTCAGTTTTAATCGACCCCCCCCCATCCCCCCCTCTGGTCTCTATTGTGTAGAGGGGCAGGCTGCATTTATTCTGCCAGGAATTGCCTGTGATAGTATTTCACTTTCAGCGCCGGCCCGTTGATGTGGTGATTTATCGTCAAAATGAGGGGGAACATAATGTAAAAAGATAACATGCTGTCAAGAAAAAAAAAGGGAGGGGGGGGGGGGTAAAAAACAGAATGAGAGCCCTACAATGCCCCCAGAGCACTATCATTCCTATCTTAATTGCCCCCTTTTCCTCAGCTCACATCCTCGGAGCCTTGGCCAGCTGCAGTCTCTTACTGCCCTCTACAGCTGCTGGGATGCGGCAGGAAGGACCGAGCCACCCCCCCCCCGAAGCATCCCTCAGCATCACCACCAGATCTAACGTATGTTATGCTATGCAGGGTTTCCAGTATCAGCAGCCTCCTGCCGCCATGTCTCTCTGACGTATTCGTCTGATGTCTTCCCGCTGCCTGGAGTACGTGTCCGGTGCATGTAAATCAGCGCTTTACTTAAACATGTCGAACGCAGATTATTTTCCTGTTTTGACAGGCAGGGTGTTTTGCAAAGGCTTGTGACACAAGCCAGGATACAGCTAATGCAGGAAGGTGTGCACGAGACATGCACTTTTAAGACGCCAAACTGGTCAAACAGGAGGAGGCGGGGCAAAGACAGTCTCATTACAATAACTTACCCTACTGAGAAGTGACAAAGGATTCAAGTGGAAGGGACCCAGCCCCAAACCTGCAGCATACACAGGTTCAAATCCTAAGATGTGGGAACTTCTTTTGTACCTTTGAGCAAAACACTTGAATCGTCAAACATCCATCTGTCTGAATAGGAACAATTATGATGTAATGTGGGAGTCACTGGCCTTCGTGGAAGTGTCACGGCCCTGTCACGGCCCTGTCACGGCCCTGTCATTGCCCTGTCACGGCCCTGTCACGGCCCTGTCACGGCCCTGTCATTGCCCTGTCACGGCCCTGTCACGGCCCTGTCACAGCCCTGTCACAGCCATGTCACAGTCATGTCATTGCCCTGTCACAGCCCTGTCACAGCCCTGTCACGGCCATGTCACAGCTCGGTCACAGCCCTGTCACAGCCCTGTCACAGCCATGTCATTTCCCTGTCACAGCCCTGTCACGGCCATGTCATTGCCCTGTCACAGCCCTGTCACGGCCCTGTCACAGCCCTGTCACGGCCCTGTCACAGCCATGTCATTGCCCTGTCACAGGCATGTCACGGCCCTGTCACGGCCCTGTCACAGTCATGTCACAGCCATGTCATTGCCCTGTCACAGCCATGTCACAGCCCTGTCACGGCCCTGTCACGGCCATGTCACAGGCCTGTCACAGCCCTGTCACAGCCATGTCACAGCCATGTCACAGCCCTGTCACAGCCATGTAATTGCCCTGTCACAGCCATGTCACGGCCCTGTCACAGCCATGTCACGGCCATGTCACTGCCATGTCACGGCCCTGTCACAGCCCTGTCACAGCCATGTCATAGCCATGTCACAGCCCTGTCACAGCCATGTCACGGCCCTGTCACGGCCCTGTCACGGCCATGTCACAGCCCTGTCACAGCCCTGTCACAGACATGTCACGGCCATGTCACGGCCATGTCACTGCCCTGTCACGGCCATGTCACGGACCTGTCACAGCCATGTCACAGGCCTGTCACAGCCCTGTCACAGCCATGTCACGGCCATGTCATGGCCCTGTCACAGCCCTGTCACAGCCCTGTCACAGCCATGTCACAGCCCTGTCACAGCCCTGACGGCATGTGTGAAACACGACAGCGCTTGTGACCACAGTCATGGGTTCATGCTTGTTCAGCGGGAGCCAAGTTTGGTGTTTCCCTCCCCCCCCATCAAGGACAGACCACATCCATACTGAGATGATAACACAGAAACAAAAGAAATATTTCCAAAGCGCTAACTGTAGCCCGCTTCCTACAACCCCCTGGCAATTAAGGAACAGCATTTTAGCTACACTGTGGCCAGAGAGGAATTACGCCAAAGGTAAAAGGCCTAGTGGGGAGAAATCATGATTAATACTTACAAGCCCCGCAATACGTCAGCTTCCTTTAACATCTCAAGTCAATGTTGTAACCTGTTACACAGACTTCCCTCTGGTTACGGTCGATTCATGCGTATTATTTCGTATTATAGTTGATTTTTAAAACACAGGGAGTAAATTGCTTTATTATCATATTCTGTAACAGGTATAAATCTTTAATATAACGTCTTCCATCTCTCATTGGCTTCTCCTGGTCAGGCTCATGCAGTCTTTCATATAACCATGCCTCCGTACATTTTTTAGTGAGTTGCCAGAGTGTTCTTTTCCCCCATCTGTTTTCCCCTGTGCCAAAATCTTATTGTCGAGTTAGCGAATATTCAGACCCGACTTAAATCTGGTACAGCTAGAGGCATGCTTTGGCCGACCCAGATGGGAAGACCTCTTTCTCACCCCCCCGTGACTAGTGTCCCTCCAGGTGTAGCAGGATAAATGCCTCACTACTACGGACTAGGCTGGCAGCTTTGCCCCCGCCTATCGAACCGTCCTCTGGCTCTCATGGCATTTTGTGGCCATGTGGGCTTTCCTGAGCTTTCAAAACCAGGTCACACCAGTCAAATCCAGCCCTGCATTTGTAACCCTACATTGTGCGTATTTGGCTGCCTGAATCTTCTCTCATCGGGGAGACGACACAGCCACAATACAGGCTGTGCGCCGTCTCTGTGAGGCCGCACAGACTCCCGCTGGCACAGCTATGCAGTTTTCCATGACTGTGCTCAGTTTAATTGCATATAATAATATGACCAAGTCACCCATTACGTGTGAAAGCTTGTGTTGCATGTAAAGTTGGATGTAAATATTGTAAAATTTCACCTAAGTATATTATTTTGTAAAGACTTTTGGAAAGTTTTTATGACATGATCAGAACATTTTGCAAAGAGGATGAATTCTTAGCGAGGAGAGAAATACCAAAGACGTGTTGACACACTGGGAACACTTTCGGGAGTTCCCAGTGAGAAGACAGAGAGTACTTACCCTAACCCCCGAGCCACAGCACTACTGAATGGGCACTTTTGCACTAAAGTTCCAGAAGCTAGTTCCTGGGTACATCACCAGTACTGTAGGTGGTGCAAGCAGATGCATGTTCATTAATGTAACTGACATACAAAAATACTTCCATCAGCTCAGTTTTTGCTCCTTTACTTCTATCTCTTTTCCCCTTTTCTTACCTTTTTCTGCGTAACTTCCAAGTTAATGCCAGTACTTTTGAAAAGTTCCTAGTCTGGAGTAAGGACTAAAAATAGGGTCTGGAATTTCCAGAGGAACTACAATCGTGCTGAGTTCCTGGGGTGTGAACGCAAAACAAAATTCCTGGTTCCAGAAAATAGTTCTGGTTCCTGCAGTGTGAAAGTGCCCAAATGAGCAGTCAGAAAAATATCGTGTTAAACAGTGGAATACATTTTTAAAGAGCATCAGATATTTTAACAGACTGCTTTCTCATGATCTCAATGCACTGTTCTTCCCTGATGCGCTGGTGTTAAGTGCTGGTCCAGCAATGTCAGAACCTTGCCGAAAGACCTCCACCCTCAGCCACTCTCGTGGGTCTTAACAGTGAGAGCTTCAGCCGTCTGGAGCTTAACTGGGCCCCGTAAACAGGCACTCATCAGAAAGTAGCTGTTTATGCTCCCATTAAGGGCAAGTTCCTTGCCTGGGGAGGCTTCTCCCCCAGCCACGGCCCCTGCCTGGTTGGAGGCTGTGGACAAGGGCTGGGTTCAGCCTCTTCTCTCAGCAGGATCTCACCCAGCGTCACCCAAGCTGACTTGCTTTGGAGATTAACGCCGTTGTCGGGAATTCTTGTAACTGCTGCTAAAAAAAAAAAATGCAGACGGTCTTGGGAGGGTGGGCGGGGCTTGAAACACTAACACCCATAAACAAGGAGGTGGAAAGGAAGCTCTGGCAGGGATGTGATTAAATGCTTAATGACAAAATTATTTGACTGCTGGGATCGCAATTAGGCAGAGAGGTATTTTGAAAAGAGTCTAGCACCAGACGATCCCTAATCACTCTTCTGCTGGCTTTTTATGCGGCTAAGAAATAAAATAAAAACTGGTAACTTGAAGAAAGAAAAAAAAATGTGTGGGACAATTGCCAAATATCCGCAGGGCATTAGCAACCAACTGGTGAACCTCATTAAAAAGCAGAAAAACCTATAACCATTAAAACTCCATTAAGCAGCATGTAATTTTGTGGAACTAAATAGCGGGCCGTAATCAGAAGCACATGAGGTCCAGCTGGGAAGCTAAGCAAATTGTTTCGATTAGGGGCGAATCCATCACCAGGAATGCTCTTTCTGCTTTTTGATGGGAGAGAGGGATGGAGAGGGCCGGGGGGGTCCATTTGTCTCCCCAATGTCACTCCCCGGCAGATTCCATTTTCGGTGTAATTATGGTGACTGATGCAGATAAGGGACAAAAGGTGAGCGAGTGACCAGAAGAACCGGCGTCGCTCGTCTGTTTATTCCTGACGACACGCTGGGCTGGGGGGGGGGCGCGCCAAGCCGACTGACCGCTCGCAAGGTTACGGGGAACTGCGGCTTTTTGGGGCTCATGAATAATGCAGATTACCACCAGACCCCAAGGCAGGGGATCAGAGAGCTAGAGAGAAGCCTGGCTTGTTTGGCCCAAGTACACCACCATTGCTTACGTCCTCCGTGACATGATCACCTCCTAGTGCACCTCCACTACCGGGATGTGTTTCAATTCCATGCCCACAGATTCTTCTCAGACCTTCTCTCTCAAACCTGGCCATGATGTGCCCCATGACGACACTGTAGGAGATCCCTTGCCTGACGTCGACCAGGATGTACAGAAATATCTGCCTGATGCAGGCTCACGCTGGATCATTAGAGGAGAAAATGTGAGGAGAGAATTTAACACGGGGCAACAGCTGTTAGTCAACATGGTGATCAACCCATTCCCAGCGGCGCACAAGAGGCCAAATGTGCTATATTACTTCAAAAGTTAAATGTCTTTCATCCAAAGACATATGGCCGAAACAAATGGCCGACCTCTGCGTGCCATTTGGAGGAAATGCACGAAATACCATTTTTTAAAAAGTCCGTCTCAATAAGGCAGGGCCAAAACATTTCACATGGTATTAATCTGATTCTTCAAAGGTGTCTCAGTTTCATGCTTGTTCTGCCCTGAGAAGATGCGGTGGAGATATCAGACTCTCAAAGACACACTCCCATGGTGCTGAGGAGCTGCCAGGCGGAGGATTAATACGTGTGTAAAGTCATTACACAGTGTCAGGAGGTATATTCACCTGGTGACCTCTGTTGTTAGCAATCTGCTGAATTACAGGGTGGTATTAAGGCTGATGCAAGGCTGGCCTAGAATCCTCCTACAGCTCCTTGAGAGTTATTTTTTTCCCTCACATAAAATCTCTGGCATGTTCTTTTGCATTATTACATTAAGCTCAGCTGGGTATGAATAAGAAAAATTCAAATATATATGTCAGATATATGACATAAATATGGTGGCTCAGTGGCTAGTGGTTTCACTGCATACCTCCAGGGTTGGGGTTTAAATGTTCTCCCCATCTTGTGCGCGTTATCTCTGAATGTGCTTTGATTTGAGGGCAGGCTGAAGAGTCTAGTTAGTAGTTAGTCTAACTGACGTCTCTGAATTGCGGTCTATAGTGTCATTGTGTGTGTGTGTGTGTGTGTGTGTGTGTGTGGTCCCTATGATGAACTGGCATCCAGTCCAGGATATAGTGGTTTTGGCGCTGATGTCACAGATCATGTGACGATGGCAGGTGTAAAGCATTATGGGAACAGTGACGTAGGTCAAAATCCTCAATACCCAAGTGTTCTTCCCTATGCTGCTTGGGATTTGCTCCAGACCTCTCTGCAACCCAGACCAGGATGAGTAGTTAGCAGATTGATGGATTCCAGATCCCAAACTTTGACCCCCACGTCTCCCTCACTCTATAGTCCCATAATATAACGCTGAATCAAGGTACTGTATTCTGTTGCAGTACAGAACCAGCACTTTCACTGAGCCCAGGTCTTAGAGCTCAGCCATACCAAGAGAATGGAAACCAAACCAGTCTCCAGTCTCCATTAGGGCAGTGCTGGTATTCTGCCCACGGTGGGACCAGCACAGATTGAAACGCCCCAACTCATCACCACACACGATGAACAAACACAGGGACGCGGACGCCAAGACCGGAGTCGGACACGTCTGTCATAAATTAGGTGTTAAATGGTGCTCAAAACAAATGGTTATAATAGCGTAACTAGGCAAGCTGGGTCCTGTGTTTGGGGGGGCTTTGCCTTCCAGCTCTGGCTCGGAATCTCTGTGTGACTGCATACAGAGAGGAACCTGCCACTGTGGCCTTGGATCCACAAACTGGCAAGCTACCCTTGGGTGGCAACCTTGGAGCTTTAGCATGGATGCTCTGAAGAGCTGGCGGCTCACTGGTTTGCTGCCCCCCCCCTCCCCCCCGGGATTCCCCACACCTCTCAGCATTCCTCCTTAGTGCAGACTAAACCCCAGATCAACTAGTGGCGACTGATGACTGCGACGACTATGACTGGCACCATTCCGCTGCGGGATTGGCCAGTGGCTTGAGGAAGGGGTGGAATTCCTAGCGTATTTGCTCCCAGCACATCAAACACAATGACAAGCACAGGGACGCATTTGGAAGCCCGTTCTGTCGAGCGCCCAATCACAACTTGTGTCCTCCGGTACCAGAACCGACCCTGCATATCAGCATTTTCCCATTCCGGTGCTAACGCTCCTCACACCTGCGAAGGCGTTCAGCATAACTGCCTCCTGGATCCCTTCCCGCTCACCTTGCTGATTTATGTACTTGGCCCTCTGACAGCGTTCTGGGATAGAGATGCTTTTCTCCTACGAAATACTTAGCTTGATGTCTTTTTTTTATTTTAATTGCCCCATCCTGCTCTTAGCGCCAGACGAGAATGTCTAATGTAAAGGAGGTGGGAGATAAACAAGGAGGTGGGAGATAAACAATTGGATTTTGGAAGGCCAGAAACATCTACCAGCTCCCAATCCCCACACTCCCTCTGAGAGAGAAAGAGAAACAGTGTGTGTTGGGGCGGGGGGGGGGGGTAACTGATTCTCACCTATCTGGTATGGCCCATTTACTATAGCCTGGTGGTTTCCCCCCTGAACTGAGACAAGCATGCATGCCTCCATCCTGGTAATGGGGGAAGTGGGTAAGCGCTAAGCACTACCGGTCACAGACACTTTCCCACCCAAATGGCATGCAAGGTTTTGACAATGCTTAAGGCTGCTCTCCGACATCAAAGCGGGCCGACTGCAGGCGTCCCGTCACCCAGCAGGAGGCTCAGGATGACTTTCAGTCTGAGCACATTCTGTCACCATTGTTTATGTGCATATTTACCCACAGACATCACAGCAGAAGTACAGGGGTCAAAGCAACCAATCACCTTTGTCTAAACTTTCCAACGGCCACGTCTGCAACAGTATATGAACCACAGCGACCAATCACCACTGTTTAGACTTGCCTACAGTCATCTCTGCAACAGCGTATCTGCTAAGACGACCAATCACCATTGTTTATATTTGGCCCCGGCAATAGTATATAGATCAGGGCTACTAATCAACGGTATTTACATTCATCCCCACAGCAGCAGTAGCATATGGGCCGAGGCTGCAAATTAAGCCAGTTGGACATCCTAGAGCAATGTCCTATGCTGCTGGAGACATCCCTCGCTGTTCGGGTCTGAGGCACGCCAATGGTGCACTGTCAGAAGGGAGACCAGGCACAGCTGGGGAGGGGGCTGATGCAGCTGTGATGCAGGGACATCTGCACACGGGGTCTTTCTTAGCACCTTCCACCTGATGGCAACGTGCTTAAATGATCGTGTCGAATTCCCCCTCAGCTCTCCACCCCCAGTGGCCCGGCTTGAGTCAGAAATGGTCTGGTTAAGCTTGTTGATGGGGATACAGTAAAAAGTGAATGCTAAAATGGTATCCGACAACCACGCATGGGTCACTCAATTTGTTCTGTCTACACCTCTACCAAGCTTGGTGGCTTAGCAGGGCCAGATCGTGGTGTCATCACTGCAAAATCCACCTACTTGGGCTCTCCTCCCTGTACACCCCATATTTCTCTTCCTGTGATCCATGTGCCAGCTTTTTTGTCCCACCCACCCTTCACCAATGGCTCTTCAGCAGATCCTCTACACCCCCCCGCATCTCCGTGCCGTGACTCTGCCCCCCCATCAGGCGAGAGAGTAACCCGAGCTTGCAAGTTTCAGCAGGTCTCCCCAAGCAATAACTTAACCCCAGCTCCCAACCTCCAGCCCAAGATTAACGTCCATCAAGGCTTCATTCAGAGAAGACGGGGGCAGCTCTCTATTCAAGTCTCCCCTGTTGCTTCTGTCTTCCTGCGTAACTAGACCATTCGTCCAACTGGGCTCCAGTGGGAGGAGGTTCAGATGCTGCAGCTCCCGCTCAGCAGAACCCAGAGGCTGAACCTTCATCTCAGACCACATCTCACGCTCGACATCACACGCAGCCCGTCTATCCCGGCCTACCCCTCTTGTTGTGTCTCGTTCTACAAGTGTGGAAGCGTCTGTTTCATTTCAGCGACCGCCAACCCCCTCCCACCCCTTTGAGAGTTGCAAAGTAACCCGATCTTTGAAATTTCTCTAGGTTTCCTGAATAACCGAACCCCCCCCCCCGCCGCCCCTAACCAGCACCACCTCGTCTCAGCCCCCGCAGTGTGTGAAGATTAATGTCCAGGAAGGAGTGAGCCAAGCTTTGTCATCAATTATGAGGAGAGCAGTATTAAAGGGCAGTAGGAGGTATCTGAGCACCGGCCTGGCATTCAGTCACTCGGCCCGCCACAGGCCCCCCGCCTCCAGCAGACCTGGCCCGTCAGCAAAGCCTTCGCCTTGACCGCACACATGTCCATGTGCAAACACATGCGACTTTGATCGGCTGTCCTCCAGCCAAGACCCTCCCGACCGGGCCGCGGGTACTGCCGGCTCTAGCAACACGCTACGTGGGACGACGGGTGTCACGCCGCGCTGCCCGGGCTGTCTGCACATCACCCAGCAAGTGTCTTCTCAAATCCGCCTTCCCCGGTTTCATGCGGCTTCTCACGTCCGACGCCAGCCTTTTATACGCTGGCCATCAGCTGGGAAAGAGGCCTCGGATGCACAGAGGCAGCAGTGAAGCTTGGCCCTTTCGCAGGTTTCGTTCTGTTAGCATCAGCAATTGTTCTCAGACCATTTCAATTGCAGCAATAGCTCTGTCCCTGGGTACTGTTTTGATCATATTAGGGTTCAGATGAGCATTCAATGATTCCTAAATTCTCATTTTCAATTGGCGTTTAGGCTTTCACACATGCCGCATGTGACAGTTCCCACCATGACCACGGCTCCCCACCTCGATGCTCCCTGCGTCTGTAACACAAATCTAGAGTAACACAGGTAAAAATGCTCTGGCTTTGGAAATTCCACACACCAAAATACTCAGCGTGCTTTTCACCAGCTGACCTTCTGCACACACTTCTGCCAAGACCTAAATGACCTAAGTGAGAGAGGGAATGGTTACGCCTTGCACAAAGCCTAAAATCTCGAGATACAAAGGCACTGCTTACCCCGCCCCCAAAACTACTTAATGCATTTCTGTCGGGGCACTTCCATGGACCAATTTAACTTTTGGGTCCGTAACATTAGTGGCTGACATTTTCCCTCCCAGCTAAGTTCAGACACTTGCACAGTCAGGTTTGGGCATCTATTGGTATTCAGACCCCCTTAACTGTGGGGGAGGGGGTGCTCATGAGATAATTGCTTGATGGAGCATGAAATAAGAGGGCAGGTGATAATCCAGTGTGATTAAAGTGGGGGTGTTTTCATTGGCAGGTATCACTGGGTGGGGCATTGTAAGTAATCCCAGGGGTACCTAATCAGGGCTTTGGCAGCATACACTTTCAAGAGGACATAGCCTCTTAGGATTCCTGGACCTCCACCCCACTGAGCCAGCCCTGCCCAACTCATGGACCCCTCGCTCGCCAGGGAATCTGCTGAAACGCAGAGGGAGTCAAAACTTCTCCGACAGGAGGTGGGCAAGCCCGTCCCACACAAATGCCGCTCACGTGTTTGAGGGCGGGCATAGGTGCACACTCAGTGGCTTGCATGCAGTTCACACGGCATTGAGGAGCACACAGTGAGAGAAGTGCAGAGAATTACCATGCTGTGAGGATCTGGGCCCCAAGCCAAGGGTGAATTGATCAGATGACCTCTGTGGTCTGCCGTGCGAACACGAGCTCCCTGGCCTTCTCGTTACCAAGCCTTGGCAGGCTGCCCCCCCCCCACGGCTCACGTTATCCTCCAGGGGGCCCTTCTCCCTCTGTCTCGCACCTTCTTTAGGGATTACTCCCTGGCCCCTTCCTGCTGGAAGGGTAGGGGCTCACCAGCATTCCTTGGCTGGGGTGAGCTGATCTTAGAAGTAGGGCTAAGGACTGGGATCTGATTAAGGGGGGGTGTTAGCAAAGCTGGAGGGCCAGGGTAAAGGGGGGGGGGGGGGGGGGGGGGGGGGGGGGGGCGCGGGAAAGCCACGCGGGGGGCGGGGGGGCCGGGGGCGCGGGGG
>JAODKM010000058.1:6834313-6856197 GCA_026780845.1 Petrocephalus sullivani | reverse complement strand
CCCCCTGTGGGGTTTTAAAAGGGTTTATAAAAACAGTGAACAAAAGTGTACCCAGGGAGGGCCGGGGGGGGGGGGGGGGGGGCTGGCAGTGGTGGTATTAAAACAAGATTCGCCTTTTGAGGGTGGGGGACAAAAGAGCATTTGAGGCCTTTGGCTGCAAGGCATCGACATTCCTTGGGAAATATATAGGCAGACAGCTGTGCTGCCCCCCGCCCCACCAGCCCCCACCCACTAGTGAATACACCACTGTCTGACAAATTATGGGGAGGCTCCAATCCATTACACACCTCTCCTGTGTCTTAACACTCTCAGGGGAAGTGGTGTCTTCGGCTGTAAAGTCCAGGGGTGCTTCCTGTGCGTGATTAAAACGCGGCAGCTTAGCCGCATAACCCCCCCCCCCCCTTTTGTCCACCACCAAGGGCCTCTCGCTCTGCGAATGCCCCCCGGCCGCAAACAGGGCCTGACACGTTTTGCCCGAGCCCATCAGACACCCTCACAGCTCCTGAGTAAACCCTCAAAACAACCCCCCCCCTACAGTCAAATGGGGAAGGGAGGCTCTTATCATGATGAATCTATCCATTTGCTAGACAAGGTTAATGCAAGGTGGCGCACGGACATGGAGGGATGTTTGCAGGGGAATTTTCCCCCAAACTTCTGTGCCTACCAGCTCTACTTAAGAAACTGATGGGGGGTGTGGGGGGGTGCGAATGGAGGCACCCCCACCCCAGTCGTCGTCACAGGCGTGCACACGACGCAGTGCACCGATCACATACGCAAGGGCTGAAAACAGGGCAGGGAACTTAGAGGTCCACAGGCGCGCCAGAGATCCTCCGACTGCAAGGCACCTTAACTGGGTCAATGGAGGCAGACACACCCGTCTACGAGCGAAGAGCCATGGGACACCAGCAGCTCCCTCACGCCAACCAGCCACAGGCTGAGGAAAAATGTGCCTTGGAAAAAATAATACTATACATATTATATACACACACAAATATCAGAGTGAGCAAGAAGCTATAAAATCCAGGCCACGGATCTGGACGCACGCCGCCGTTTGGCCGGGAAGCTTGGCTATAACTTACCGCATCAGAGAACCTGCCAGAGACGGCCATTAATCTTCTCCAGCCCGGGGTCAGGAAAACCAGTAATATTTTGCTGGTCCCAGCCTCAGCTAGGGAATTCTCGAATTCTAATCGGGGAGAAGGCATATTGTTCACGTTGGCTCAGAATGGGGCACATTTAATAGGCCACAGGCAATATAAGGCAACTGTTACAACTGCGGAGCAGACCCCTTCTGTCTCTCCCAGAAGTCCCTGTTGGCCTCGCTCGCGCTCCCCCCCCCCCCAAGCGGAATGACAATGCCCGCTAGCTAAGGTATCTGCGTGAAGGACAAATCGCGACCTCTACGCCATGAGCCCAGCTGAGCCCACCTTTAGCCGGGCCTTAGCCACACGCTAACCAATAGTGCCACCAAGGCCACGGGAGGAACCAGGAAGTGCTGTCTGGGAGACTATGCTCCGGAGTTCCTGCCATCCCCAGCAGGCAGTGGAAGTGTAAAGACTCAGCCGCAGTCACGCTACAGCAGAGAGGGGGAATGTACCCAAGTGTCCCCGGACTTGAACAGACTTATAGGAACGAGGGATTCTATAGGCTGCCTTGAACATAGGCAACGTTACCTATTTGTTTGGGACTCCTTTGAGTATGCGGTGGTCACCAGAATTGCCATATTCCATCAGGCTCAACAAAACCCAGCAAGCGGGGCCTCTGGACAAATTGTCAGGCAGGTATCCCTGCTGTCTGCCAGGCCACAGCTTTGCTCGAGTCCTCCTCACGTATTCAAAACATCACTGACCTGATTGGATAATGATGGGCAGTGGTGGTGTAATGGTTAGGGACGCGACTGCGTAAGTTGAAAGGTTGCTGGTTCGAGTCCCTGACCCGCAAGTACCATTGAAGTACCCGGAATGAGGTACTGCACCCAAGCACTGCACCCCAGATGCTGAATTAGCTACCCACTGCCGTTTCACACATTGCTTAAATGCAGGGGACAAGTTTCCTTGCTCTGTGGTGTATCGACAATCATCTTTCACTCCCCTTTTTATTTTTAACCAACCCAACTATCAAAGTGAGCTTTCACCACCACCACTTCCCAATGCCTCCTCTGAAACGTCTTCAGAGCTGTTGACCAGCATTAACTGCCAGTCTCTGACGTGCCCAAGCGGAAAGCATTACGGAAAAGAAACGGCGGACTGTATAATGGAAGTGTTCCATCTGCGCCATCCGGACCCGGGGCCTAAACGAAGTCTTCAGGTCACATGCTGGGATTTTTAACCGTACCAGTTTGAACACACTAGAGGAAACAATTAATTGGAGGCTGCAGGTGGAGCAGCACATTAATTAATATAATTAGCTAGTATCTCAATTGACAGGACCGTGCAGAAGCTGGGAATGAAGGCAGCAAGGAGCAGGAGATTGACGAGTAATTAGAGCCTCCAGCACTGCCCACAATAGCCAGGCTGCTCTGGAGCAATATTCTAATTAGTCCCTCCCACTGCCCCAGTCTGCACAGGCCTAAATCCCCTTCACAAACACATCCGGAGTCATCCAGCCTCTCAAAAACCTGACGGCATCCCATTAAGTACAGATCGCTTACACTGGAGTATAAGAGGCAAATGCCCCCCGCTGCGGTTCGTGGCAAAAGGCCGTAACGCCTGTGCAGAGTACCACTGCGGTCGCCAGACAGCTTCCCGACACTCGCGGCGGACGACCCGGTTTGTCTGTGCCGACAGCGAGCAGCCTAGTTAGCAGGTGATGGGCTGGAAAGGGAGGCCGAGGTCCTCGCAGTCAGTGACAACGTGCCACTTCACATGCTAGAGGAAAGGCGAGACACTTACAGAAGACCTGTTACGAGGTGCCAGCGGTGCCCAGAGCTGACAGATACCAGCATGCTTCCTATGAAGCACTGAAGAACAAGGGACCATACAACAGGATTTATGAAGACAAACGCCACCAGGTACCAGGGCAGCAGACCACCCTGCCCACCCCGTCAGAAAGGAGAAACATAAGCTAAAAACGAAATGAGACGAGGAGCAAAGAGCAGAATGTAATACTTCAATAAAAATCAAAATCCAAAAAGAAGGAACATTTTAATAATTTCAGTACTTGCCACCAATGCACAAAAAAACATCCAATAACTGGATTTCCACCACAGTGTTCTCCTATTAAAATCTCCGTGATGCTGTGAGCTCAGGAGGAATCTCCCCGACGTCTGCGGATAAGCGCCCGGCCTCGGTGACAGGCGCCCGGCCTCGGCGCCTGCTCCGCCCCTCACTTCCGGCTCTGCTTCCTGCGCTCCTGAGCCCGGGAGCCGCGCGCCGCGGTGCTGGCCTTGTCCTGTCCCGGCTCCCACAGAGCGCTGCGCATAAAGCGGGACGCCGCCCCTTTGTCCAGCTGGGGAGCAGTCTTCCTGTCTGCGATCTCGCGCACCTTGTTCATGTACGTCCGGATCCTCTCCTGCAAGACAGAGGGACAGGTTAGAACCCGCCTCTGCTGCCAGTCACGTCAGGCCACTCGCGGTTTCATCAGCCCTTTCCCAGCATGCTCTGCTCTTAAGCCGCTGAGACAGCACCTGCTGTATGTATATTTGGGGTTTGCCCCGCCCCATCATGCACCCCCCGGAGGCCAGTTTTAAGCAGCTTAACTAAGAGATCGCAGCAGTAAACACAACAAGCCAGGAAAGGAAAATACGAACCTTACTAAGAAAAACAGATATAAAAAATGACAAACAATCCAAAGGGGACGGCACATGGGAATTATGGGAAAAAGCAAAAGGGCTAGATAAGTGTGCTTATGGACAATAGTTTCCCGTTCACTCTCAGAGCATATCAAAAAGGAATGCTGAAAGGAGAATTATTAAGGCATAAATTACAAAACAGAACTCTGGAGTAGACACATCCTTGTCTCCAGGGCCAAAAAAGCTTTTATCTCAGAGTTTTGAAAGCTCAGATGATGATGGGGGGGGGGGGGGAAGAGAAATTAACTAAAGGCATCAGCCCCCTATTTTTTTCCCCGGCCTCCTTCTTGGCACTGAAGAAGCACTTGATCCTCCACAAATCCCACTCTGTCATTCAACAATACGTATTAATCTTCTGTGAAAGCAGAAATTAGGAGCGAGGCCCCTTAATGTGGCCAGCGCACAGCTGTCCTTCATCCCTAACTGTTAGCACGGCTCTATTACTGGAGAAGCGGAGACGACTGTGGCAGAACACGTCAGACGGAGTTTAAAAAATAAGACAGCTTGTGTCATGTCAAAAGATTTTTAATTCAACATCACAGTTGAGGAACAATTTACTCACAATTTTGATCATCGTACGATGTTGAAACACTATTGTACATTGATGGAAATTTCCATTTAAGAGAGTTTAAGGGGCAGGCAGGTGGTGTAGTGGTTAGGGACGCAACAGCGTAATCGAAAGATCGCCGGTTCGAGTCCCCGACCCATTTCCCTGTTGTGTGCTGGGATGCACCAACAATGACGATTAATCACCTTCCCTTCGCCTTAACTCTTAAAGGTCACCCAAAGCAGCTCAGCGGATGGACTACGAGGGGTATCTGCTTCTCACCTTGGTCTTGTTCTCAGCTTTACCGTGGACGCAAGCTGTTTTCCTGCTTCTGTGATGCAGCCAGTGATATGCCCATGAATTAAATCTGAACGCAAACATTCGTGCACACGCACACGCACACACACCAAATATCTCACAGCTGCATCCTGTGTCTGGCAACCACTCTTCCTCTGAACAAAAAAAAAAAATGCAACCCACAAAAAAAAAAAAAGGACCTCCAGAGAGACAAGAGTGCGCGCAGTTTCCAGATGACACAACCATCACCTCTTACACAACGAGCATCCTGTTACCAATTTATGGCTCTCTTTTTCAAGTGTGATTGTCAGATGCAGTACTCTATTTATGTAATTCATGACTTTAATGAGGGAAAAATCTAACCGGATGAATAGCAACAGCAGAAATGAACCCAGTATCAATTGTCAGACTGCATTTGCTGGGAGAACTGGGCCACTAGAACTAGAATTAGAATGAGCTGAAATATGCAGCAGTTAAAAACAGCATTTGCGATGAAATGAAGAGTATTTATAATGTACCGCCTTTGTAGAACAAACGTTTAGTTACATCCGAGGCGAATAGAAAGTGCATAAGTACTCACCAACTCCTGTCTGACACCGTGCTCCTTCGGATTTACACCTTGTGTCACCAAGTACGCTGCAGTGGGAAAAACAGCAGGTGAAGCTACAGGACACTCTAGCTCAATCCAGTTCACATTTTTGCTCCCTCCCAGCAAAAATGTGGACCATCTGGGAGGGAGCAAAAACGTGGGCCAGCCTGAGGGTCCCTGAGGACTGGGTTGGGAAACACTGCACGAACAGGGAACCCTGACCTTAACATTTATCAACTTTCACATTGCAAAAGTTTTTTTTTCCAAAAACCCAGTTTCAAAACAAATAGGTTGCCAACATAAACATAAAACAATTCAGTGAACAAACTGCTATCCAGGGACTTAAACCTTTATCTTGGTAGGAGAACCTGCGGTAGCGTAATTGTTCACCTCGGGCTAAATTAACTAAATTATTATGCACTTCCAAGTTACGCACATCACGCCCCATGGAGATAATCTCAACATTTGATTGACACGGTTAACAACGCTGCACTTACTCCAATATAACGAATTTAGGGCATATGCAGACATCAGGTCCAGCTTGGCTTGTTCAAGGGGATCCAGCTGAAAACAAAAGAAGAAAAAAACAAGACAGGCATGAGCCTTAACCACTTTGCTGGAGACTGTTGGTTGGAATCGTTCATTATAAAAATACACGGACTCCAAGGCAATGGCAAGTTTTGCTTCTGAAACGTTACACCAAGGTCCCGCTAAGGCTGACTGCTCAGGAAAGACTCGTAGGTCTTACTTTTTGAACGAGCTCATTTTTCGACACGGACACCACGGTCTTCACCAGGCTGTGGAGGGAGTCCACGGCCGAGTCGAACTCCGTCAGGTACTCCTCGATCTCGGCCGGGTATTCCTCGGCGGGGACATCTTCGTCGGCCATGTCCTGCAGTTACGCCGGCGAATTCTATCCAGCCGGTCCTTACAGCCCGAACCCCACTCAGCTTAGAGTACGTCACACGCTGGACTGTAGCATCGGCACCATTAACTAGCTATCTGAATTATGATTACTAGTATAGCCTAATCAGGTGTTCCTGCTAGTAGCTTCAATCACCGTTCTTTCATTTCCTTTCACAACCACAAACCACGATCGTACACACACCTGTACCCAAGCACGTTTTAGGCCTTATTACTTCCTCGGAATTCCCGGAAGCGGAAACAGAAAATGAGTCACTTGGGAAATGTAGTTTAAACGGCTATTATAATCAACACAATTTAGGCATTGAACACCAATGTGTATAATCAGTTAATGTTCGAGCCATTGCTGTCGTTATTCGTATCTTTTATTATAATTTCCGTGTGCTTTAATTTTATTTTTGTTAAATTGCCTTGTTTCTATAGTGACAGCGTCGCGGGGGAGCTGTGCGCCTAGGTACAGAAATCAGAGAAGTTGTACCACTTTAGTGCGGAAACCTCCGAGGTCCGTCTAGACCGTACGTAATACAATGGATAACTGTGATTTGGACAAGCTCACAGTTTCAGTCGGGACATTAGAGCCCCCTTTCCAACCATCTGTCACGCGATACAAAGTTACCGTCCCGAGTAATATTAAGGAGCTGACGCTGCAGCTGCAGCCCAGCGACCGCGGCGCTTCGTGCAGGATCGTGAGTACCATCCCCTCCGTATCTAGGCACCTCTGCCTGCTTCAAGCGTCTGCAAACCCCAGTGTTTCCTTTACAGCGTTTTGGCGATGGCTCCAATGTATTAAAAGTAGTTGATGGGATGAATCAGGTCGATATAGAGGTCGTCGCCGAAGATGGTACATCGCAGATTTACTGCATGGAAGTGACCAAGCTGTCGGCCAGCACGGCGAAACTGGAGGACCTTATAGTGTCGCCGGACGGACAGCTGCATCCTACATTCTCCGCAAACATTTACGAATATTCGTGTAAGTCTAGCTGCCATGTAAACCGCAGTTCAGCATTCTACTGGCGTACTGTAATGCAATTAGTAAATGTATTGTCTTAGGTATGGTTAATTTCCATTGCGACGCAATAACTGTCCTGCCAAAAATACCGGACAGCAACATGCGCGTTTCAGTCAACGGGACTGATGTGCCAGGACCCATCCCCTTAGCATTTGGTGACACTCGGATTGAGAGCAAGGTTTGCTCGGCAGATGGCAGCAAATCCCAAGTAAGACATCACAACTCATTTTTGTTAAAGAAACAACTGATCTTTTCAAACAATTTATTGTTCTATCTTGTCTTTTTTTCTTGTTGTGTTTAGACTGTTTTAGGCACATATTTACCAAGCAAACCAGATTACTATATTTTCACTGAAATCACATTGAGTTTGCTGTGCTTTTGGAATTGCAGAAAGATATCGCTTGCAAAAGCATCATCTCTTGCAGGTGTACATAGTACTGGTAACACGCAAGGAAATTCCCCTGGCTTTTATGTTTAATGACGTGAGGGACCGGCTGGAATATGAATGCCCCATATCGCTAACAGCCTTTTTCCGGCCTGTTTCAATCAGTCCTAGGTGAGGTGACACCGTTAATGCTGCTTATTTACTGCTACCCAAGCCCACAGTGATGGCTTATCTCTGCGGCTTCTGATGTTCCTTCCACAGCGAGCCTAAACACACCTTCTCCTCACCATACATCGACATGCTCACCCGGAGGTCAAAGGTGGACCCTCTGAATGAGCTTCCGCTGAAGGAGAGCTGGCAGGTACCAGAACTTGACCTGGACCGGAGGATGTCTGCCGCTCTGGTCCAATGTCCCTTCTACTATCGTGGTAGGTTCTGATCGGCAAACCCTGAAACGAAGCACCCGCTTTGCATAGCCCCTCCTGGGAGATTCAATTGGCCGCTTAGGGGTTTGCACAACCCTCAAGCAGCATCAGTTCCTTTTCCAAGTCATGAAGTAGAGCTGGAGTGCAGGGAGTGACCTTGCCTCTGTCTTTTGGGAAGGATGTGAGAGTTTGCCGAGGTTGTCCGAGGCTGGGTCACACGCCAGCGTATGTCCATGCAGGCCGCCCCTGAAGCTGGACACAAAGGTCAGTGTGGAAACTTCAAATGTAAACTTGTGTTGCAGGTGACATGTCTGTCATGTCAGTATCTAAAGCGTGATTGTCCTTGCAGGAAGTCACCGGTACAGAGTGGTATAAGAAACACTTTGCGTCCTCCAATAAACTGGAAATTGAGACAAAACACACCTTGGAGGTAGTCACTGTGGTATAGTTGTCTCTACCTATACTTTCAAGTGATTGGTTACAGTCAGTTTTGTGTCCATAAAAGTACACAAAATATGAAATATATAACGATTTATAACCTGTAATACCAAGATTAAGGAGCACAATAAAGACTAAGAAATACTAATTAAAACAACACACCTAGTCTTTTACGCATAGTCTTAATCATTTGACTAAGTGAACAACATTTTCTCCAAATCAAATATGGGGTCTGTTAAAAGCAAGCAGTAATTTCTTTGCCAAGTGTCTCAGCCCAATCCTTACGGACCCCCCAGACAGTCCACATTTTTGCTCCCTCCTAGCTCCCAGCTCACCTGAACCAAACAATCAAGAACACTGAATACTTGGAACAGGTGTGTTGGGGAGCTGGGAGGGAGCAAAAACTGTGAGGTGTCTAGGGGTCCCCAAGGACCAGGTCGAGAACCACTAGATTAATGAGCAGAGACCTTGCTTTGTTCCCCTGAGATGCGAAGCTGGGAGATGCGTCTGCAGACAGCGACAGGGGGAGATGATGTTGGCGAGCTGTCCCGTCATGCGGACGCTCAGCTCAGACTCTACCGAGAGAGGCTTCCTGAGCCAGGTTTGTCAGACCGCTCCAGGGAACTCCTCCCAGCTTGGAGAAGCTTCCGAATTTGCCCTGTGCTATAGACAGTAAATGTGTAGACACTTAGAGTTGTCATTCATCTGCTTCCACAATCAGAGTGAATGGTTCTGGAACCTCACTGAGAGGTCATAATGAAACTGGATCCATTTTCCGTTTTCACGAAGGTGAAACTGAAGTGAAAAACAATGTAACCCCGGACAAGATTTAGGCAGGAAAGAGTGTTCTGGGGAAATTTGGGCAGAACAAAGCGCTGTAGAGCTTGGTGATGTTTGGCTGCTGACACAAGCCCCCCTTGCCCAGTGGAGTCCCAAAGCTTAAATGTCTCCCAAATGTCTCCGCAATTACGGCTGAGCTCCCCATGTGGATATGTGATGCGATGGCCCGTATTCATTCTTTCCAGAGCCTGCAGTGAGTCCAGATAAGCCCGAAAGACATCATGTCAACCCACTTAAAAAAAAAAGAACCACTGGAGAGACCGATATGGGCTCTGGCGACTCGGGCTTTTGAAGGCCGCCCTCTGACAGGAAGCACTCACACGTTCTTTCTATAAAAGCCAGACGGGCCCGAGTCACACTCACATAGACACTTCGTCATGCAGAAATAAATTTAGCCCTGTGGTTGTGAGCACTTCTCTGGGAAGTTACATATAGAGCAATCATTTAATAGGAAACCATGACTATGAAATTGAAATTGGAAGCATTGATGCTCATGAATGCTGTAGGTTTTACATCCTCTATCAATCCATCCATCCATCCATCCATCTTCCCTAACAGTTATAACACCAGTAAAGGGTCACATGATCCTACCCTAGTAATCATAGGGTGCCAAGCATGGGAGCACCCCAGACAAGGTGCCAGTCCACCACAAGCCACATACAGTACATACCTACACTCAGACAAACAATCTCTAAAACAGGTAATTTTAGAGATGGGGTACCCAGAGGGAACCTGTCTTTATAATGTTTACCTGTTGTCTGTTTTTCTATGAAAATCTGGTTTAAGTGTACTTCAGTAAAGTAAGAGACACTTTGTAAGTGATGGTTGAAGAATACTAGGAGTAAACTAACACGCCCCCAGCATGACCGCCAGTTGGCAGTACAGACTCTGCGTGTGAACCCAGGTGATCTGGTCCAGTACGAGGATGGAGGAGTCCTGCTGGACTGCCTGGAACAGGCAGCCGTGCACTATGCCTCGGCCCTAAGGCAGCAGCCTCGCGATCCCAGGCTGCACCTCCAGCTGGGCCAGGTGCTGGAGCAGATGCACTACGCCGCCGAGATGCACGGCCTCAGGAGGCAGGTAGGGTTTGGGAAAACCCCCCACCCTCGGTATCCGGGCCCATAAGGCGTTCACAGCTGCTGCAGTCGGGATCCACCCTGGAAAGAGAGGGTGCGACGACGACCCCGGGGCAGTGGTGAGGGCGGCACGCCAGATGTCCGTGACCCGCGCTCTGGCTTGGGACCACATCTCGTCCCCATGCGCGTATTCCCGGCTTCCCCTCCACTTTGGTGCTTTGCCTCTTTTTGTCTGCTTGGCTCTGAAGTGATCCTCACTTCCACTGGCAGGGACCAAACCAGCATTCCCTCAGCATCTGCTGCAAGGCTGAGGAAGCCCCCTGTGCAACCTTTCTACAAACTTCCCAGTCTGGATAAACATCCCCCTGACCCTCTACACCCCCATCCCAACCCAACCCCAAGGGGCCTGATGCTGACTGTGCAGTAAATGTGCTAAATTACACCTCCCTGACCCCTACAGTGTTGTACTTGGTGCGGTCCATTTCTCTAACAGGCTGAAGAAGATGCCCAGGACCTGGACAGCGCCAAGGCAGCAGGGAGGGAGCACGAGGTCCTGGCCATCTGCAGGCTCCATGGCTTCTCCGGCCGGCCCACCCCTGAGGAGCGGCTGAAAGCCCTGGATGCAGAGTACCGGCAGCTGCGAGAGCAGGGCCTGTCGGCCAAGGCTGACTACATCCAGACCCTTTTCATCTGGCTGTCAAAGAGAGTGGGCAAGGTGCTCCCCGCCGGCTTCAAAGGGTCCTGGGTGGTGACCTTCAGAGAGAGAAGCTCTCAGATGTGGGGCGACCCTCTGTAAGGCGGGCAGGCTGATCCGCGGGACTCCGGCACTGCTGTTTGGGGAGCGGGGCCTTGGCAGGCTGTGACTTAGCACCGGATCAGTCAAGGTTTTGCACTTCTCACTGAGATGACGAGCACATATCAAGCATAAAACCATGATTTTTTAAAACCCACGTCTAGATTATTTAATCATATTTGCATTGTTTATTACTTTTAAGGAAAAACCTCAACAAAAAACAACAATGAATAACTAAAGGGTGCCTGTTGTGTACTTTTTAAGCAAATTTCAGAAATACAATCAGAATTATGGTGTCACACACAGTCTTTGAGATCATAATTCCTTATTAAGAATGTATGGGTATATTAAAGTTTAATTTTAGGAAAAATAGTATTATTTATATTTGGAAACAAGAGTTCCAAGGCTGTATCACATTTGGACATACAGGGTCTTTCTCACTCTCTGATACGGAAAAATAGTACCAGTGGTATGCTATGCTTGCTGACTTCTGTCAAAATCCCTGTGAGGTAAAAAATATTGAAAGAACCACCTATTTTGATTTGTGTGACAAAAACAAGTGGATTTAGAAATGTGGACATTAGCCCCTTACTGCACCAGTGCTCCTCGCTGCTGGATAAGCAGCTCGAATCAGCAGCCTGACTGCATGTTGCTGCCCCAGGGAGGCAGAGCCAGCAGCCTGGGTAAGGAGAGCACTTTGCAGCAGGCCCTGCTGAAGTTCCTGGATGCATGGTCCCTGAGCCCCGACGACTGGGAGCTCAACCTCCATGCGGGGCGCCTGCTGCTGCTGGGGGGTCACGCCCGTGAGGCTCTGCAGCATCTCCGTACAGGCCTGGCCCTGCGACCTTCGCACGCCCCCCTCAGGTACCCCCCTCACCACATACCTGCTACCTCTCGGCCCTTGGCCAACTTGTTCCTATTATTTGCTCATGTATGATAGCACTGAGGAGACATTACAATTATAATTAAACATCCTTCCTATGTGCGCAGCTGGCCATGTCAGCTGAATGACTTTAGAGTACTTAGTTAATAAAAGCAAGGCATCTGAATCTGCTAAGTCCTTCGTTATTCTGGATCGCATTGCCGGCATCTGGTCTAATAGGTTCTACACAGGATTGGCTATGCTAGAGCAAGACGGGGGTCCAAGGAACAAGGTAGAGGCAGCACTGTATCTGCAGCAAGGCCTGGAGCATTTCATCACCCAGTGCTGCAGCTCCGACGGCCTGGCCAGGTGTGTGTGTCCTCCGTCAGAGCCGGGGGCTGTGCTCAGCCAGGGCAGAACTGCATCATCCTACTTAAATCAGTGTGTGCAGTTCATCAAATACAATTCAAAGCTGTGAAGACATCCATCAGGGTTAAGCTCAAAATCTTGTTTTTGAAGGTTTTTTTTCCCTATTCACCAGTGCTGACAAGCAGGACACGGTGGACCTGCTGTCACTAAAGAACACACAGTTCCTTCAAGGCTGCCTCAGTCTGGGAACCTTGCTGAAGGACTGTAATCCTCCAGGGAAAGCCATGAGTCCAGATCAGGTCTTTCACAAGTGAGTCTCTCCAAAACTGAAGCTTGCCAGCGTTTATAGCACATTCTGTTGTTCTCGAGTAACGGTGAGAAGCCCTTTTGTATCGAGAGAGACTGCGCTGGGCATCAGGAAAAATGATCAGTCATAGCCTCAGTTACAAGGTTTGCAACCCCTTTTGACATAACCCCTCCTCCACTCTGTCCTCTTTCCTCAAGCACGGCGGTTTTGGCCGCACGCGGCCTGTGTGGGTGCGTGTGTCGGGGAGAGGTGGCGCGGCAGATGGACTGGGTGCTGCTAGACGCCCACTTCGCCTTGCTCCAGGCCCTCGTTCAGGCCCAGGTTCCTGCCAGGGAGGCCTGGGTGCCCAGGAGGTGTCAGGCCCTGAATTCCCTTATTCGGCTCACCACCATCGCCCCCTGCAAGGAACTCCTCGACTTGCAGGAGAAGGTGATTTTACAATTTTACTCCACACCCTCACACGCCGTATGATTCAGGGACTTGTAATGCATTGAGATCCTTCTAAGAGTGCCCTGATAACGATTGACAGATGTAAACGATTTTTTATACAAAATACTTCTATTATATCTGAATATATTTGATAACAGTAACTAGTGTGGTTTATTTTTAGAGCTTTTGCATAAACATCTTGAATTTTCTCTATGCCTTCTCTGATTGGCCAGGTTTGCCAGATTGGCGTGGTGGCCACGCCCTGTAGCAGCCACGCCCTCTGCCTGCTCGGTCAGGTTCAGCTGGCCCAGTACGACAATGAACCCGACTCGGAGAGTGGGCGGAGCTCCCTGGCTGACTGTTTCCTCAGCTTCCGGGCCAGCATTGAGCTAGAGGACACCCCCCAGTCTGGACCCACACCCAGCCGGCTCGCTGGTGAGCATGGAGAATCCCTGCATCTGCCATTCTATTAGTGCTGCAAGCTCCAGCTGGGTTTGGATGCTTTGCAGTGGTGAGTATTATCACTGTAGAAAAACATGTCCCTGGATACCTCGGGTTATAGCAACAAAAAAATAAAAACACCAATCCCAAAATGCACCTTGTGGCCACACCCATCCATCTTCCAACGTCTTACCCTGACCATGGTCACATGGGCAGCCTGGAGCTTATTGCAGATGGCAAAGGGCCAGAGGCAAGGTTGGACCCTGGGCCGGATGCCATTCTGATGTTATATTAATACATCCAAAAAATGTTATGCTGCATTTATTTGCATGATTATTTTTTATTCCTTTTCTTCTTCAGGTCAGAAGTGGTGGCAGGATCATCTGGCCAAAGAAGAGATGGAGAAGTCTGCCAATCAGACAGCCCCTCCACCAGGGGGTGCTCAGCACGGCTCAGGAGTGGGGGTTGCTGGAAGGGGGCTCAGCCATGCAAGAGGAATGCAGGGCAGAGGGTGTGCTACAGCCCCTGCACCCAGCCAAAGAACTGGAAAACCTGCCTCCCGTTTAGCCAAACCTACCCCATCTGTGGCAAGGTGAGGTGACTTTCATTTATAAGACAACTTCATCGTGTACATAGCTGAACCCTGCTCTACGCCAGAAGGTATGTGAATAGTGACATGACATGGACTCCAAGGGTACTTGTAGCAACCTTGAGCACAATCTAAACCTAAAACACAACAGTAAATCATAGGTAAAACTTGGTACTCTACCCAGCTCTGCCATACAGCAAAGCTTGCAACACTTTCTTTACTGACTTGGAAGTGTTTAAACGGATATTACACTTCATGGTTATTAAATTTTATCTTACAATGTAGCTGCACTACAGCGGTTTTACTGTTGTCCAGCAGAGGGTGTGGTGGAGCCAAGCCAAAGTGCAGAAAGATTCCTTGCAAAACCACCTCAAAATCCGAGCCAACTCCCATGGCCTCCAAACCAGCCTGCCAATTATCTGAGGAAAAGCTCGAGCCTCAAGGTTGGGTGGTACTCTATTTTTCTATTCACCATTCCAAACCCTTCCTTTGAAAGACAGCACTAAAGCGATACATAAATGTATGCCGCTACAACCAGTTGAATTTAGAGTGACTCAGCTGGTTGGTTGAAACAAAATCTTGGTCTAGATTTTTACTTTCTGGACCTGAAATGTCCACCTCCGGTTATAACTGAAGATCTCAAGTAAGACCGCAGCTCAGCATTATCTTGTAAACAGGTCTTCATCCCCATCTGTGTGTTACAGCTCCAAAGACTGTGGAGCTTGTACTGGATCATAGTAGCAGTGGAGTTTCCATGATGCCCAATAGTTGGTGCCATGTCCCGCGCCTAGGCCTTGCTCGGGCCCTCTCTCACTCAGCCAGCAGCACAGAGGAGGCATGCGCACTCTACCAGGAGGTCATCGCCGTGGCACCAGAGGTCAGTGTAACCCTTCAGGAATTCTTTTGCTCCATTTCAGGGCGTTGCTTGTCCTAAATAGAGAGAAGCGGTCACCTGTCATACTGGCCTTCCACTGCAGGTCCACGATGCTTATATTGAGCTTGCCGACCTGCTGGTTAAATCCGACCCCCTGGCTGCCGTCAATGTTTACTGCAAGTTCCCCCTCAGACCCGTCAGCGAGCAGAACTTTGATGATGCCTTCATAACGGGAGAAATCGTCCGCATCCTCATGAAGGAGGAGCAGTTTGACCACCCGCAGCTGGCACCCAATCTAATTGCCTACGGGAAGGTCATGGGTCTCGGTATGTTCTGCTTCTTTTGAGGAACTTTAATTCTCTCGATTGATCATCAGATATTTCCAAGTCAACAATATTAACATTAATTAAGACATTATTAAAAATCCTGAACTATGCGCTACCAGCTAAGTTTGCACACGCCAAGTTGTCTACAAAGGAGAGAGATTGTCTTACCACATGACCTGGCCACCTCACCTAAACCTAGCAGAAGTGGTTTTGGAAGAGTTTGACCAGAAAGTGAAGGGATATGAGAATCTGTGGGACTTCCTTCGGGAGCTTGTAAAGCATCCCAGGAGGCCATGAAACTGCTGTAGAGGAGAAAAGTAGGATCAGCTAGTCCCTGGAGCAACTGGAGTTAAGGGCCGTGCTCAGCAGCCCAATGGTGGCATCACTCTGCCAACCCTGGGATTTGAGCCGGCAGCCTTCTGAGTCCCCCTGGTCCCATAGGTGTGAGGCAACAGTGCTAACCACTGCACCATAGTGCCCAGCACCCCCTCATTTTTTTTTAATACCTTTTTTAATCTGCGTATAATTCCATACATGTTAGAGTTGTGATATCTATGACAATTCTAAAATGTTAAGAATAGTGCAAATAAACCTTAATGTGGGTAGGTGTGTCCAACTGTCGGACAAGTACTGTACATCTTAGACGTCTAACGTTCACCTTTCGTTTCTATAGGTTGTTTGGATAAATACATTGATATTCTTGAAGGGAAATTCGAGACAAATCTCTTAAAGACCGTGTATGCTGGGATCCATGATAGACCAGTTGACGATAAGGATCTGCAAAACTTTTTCAATTTTAAGTGCTGGATATAATCTTCAGTTTTTTCTCCTTATTAGCAAACATTTTCTTAGAGGTGTGTGTATGAATATAATGAGAATACATCCCATCATGCTGACATTTGAACATTTCTAAATACCTGAACTGCATGTTTTTAGTATAATTTTCATCCCTCTCCAAAAGAATTATCTTTGGTACATCTGTGTTTTGATGGATGTAATTAAAACTGCAGTTCTATCTTATTGTATCAGAGGGTTATTTGACCGAAATTCAAGACGGCAGGAAGAAATTAAACAGCAAATTTATAAATATAAAATGGAGGGTGAAAGAGAAAAGTGGACAAAACCTATTCCTTAGAAGGGGAGGCTTCTGAACAAGGAAACAGCTGGACCTTCAGTAAGTCGGACCCCCTCAGCTGCAGAGAGGAGCAGGAGGAGGTGCCCTTCACACCCGGTTGAGTTTGGTGACGATGAGGACGCGGACAGTCTGGTCGAAAGCCGAGCAGACGCACAGGCCCTGCTTGTCGGGGCTCCAGTCCAAGCTGGCGATGGGTTGTGTGGACAAGGTGACGTTCTGCAGCAGGTTCAGGGTGCCAGCCACCCCCATGTCCAAATCCTCAGCATCCTTCTTGTTCCTCTGAGCTGGATATTCGCTGAAACAGAATCAGAGGACCACTGAGTGACATGTAACTGCTGTCTAGTACCTGTAGCTCAAGCCATTTTGGACGAATTGGTGGACAAGGTCAACAGAGATGCTGTTCACAAGCCTCATGCACAGGTAACTGGCTTCCCAGCTGAAGTGAAAATGTAGGAAAAAAAATTAACTTACTACTTCCACAAATGTAGGTTTCCTGCTCCTCCTGTGGTCATGAAGACGTCTCTGTTTTGTGGCAAGTGTCTCACCTGCCATACTGTGGACTTGTGGGCCTGAAAAGGACAAAACGTGTTGTCAGGAACTCCGTTAAGTGCTAAGCATCTTTCAGTTCTCGTTTGGAGGATCTTTGCCCATTCCTCCTTGCAAAAAGCTGCTCTGTGAGATCCTTGGGCCATCTTGCATGCACTGCTCATTCAAGGTCTATCCGCAGATGTTTGATGATGTTTAGATCGGGGGACTGTGAGGGCCATGCCAAAACCTTCATCTTGCACCTCATGAGGAAGCCCATTGTGGACTTTGAGGTGTGTTTAGCATCATCATCCTGTTGTATACGGTATCCTCTATTCATCTTCAGCCATTTTTACAGACCTTGTGATGTTTGTTTCCAGAATTTGCTGGCATTTAATTGAATCCATTCTTCCATGTAGCACTGAACTGTTCCCTGTGCCACTGGTTGCAACACACGATCAATCCACCCCTGTGTGCATCAGTCGGAGAGGTGTTCTTTTCGTTTTGCCAAACATACTTTTGCACATTGTGCCAAAAAATTCTATTTTAACTTCCTCAGCCCACAGGACTGGTTTCTAAAACGCATCAGGCTTGTTTAGATGTTCATCTGCAAACTTCTGACGCTGAATTTTATGATGAGGATGCAGGAAAGGGGTTTATTTCTGATGACTCTTCCATGAAGGTCATATTTGTGCAGGTGTCGCTGCACAGTAGGACAGTGCAGTCCCGAATCTGCGAAATTGTCCTGAAGGTCAGTTTCAGTCAAATGAGGGTTATAATTTGCACTCTAGCAATGCTACAAGCCGGTCTCTGGGAAAGTTCTTGGGTTTCCGGGCCTCAACCTGGACTCCACCGTTCCTGTTAACTCCCATTTCTTAACTGCCATTTCTTAATTACATTACCAAATGAGGAGCCAGTGACCTGAAAATGTTCTACTATCTTCTTATAGCCTTGTCCTGCTTTCTGGGAATTGGTTATTTAAATTTATTTAAATTATTTAAAGTGGTAGGCAGCTGCCTGAAGCACCCCATGGCTGGTGATTGTTGGGGCAAGCTTTGAAATTTGCATTGCCTGGCCCTTTTTAATGATGCCTATGAACAGGCCAGGGCCCTAACAAGTTAATCAAGGTCTGAGACCTTGCTAAAAGTTATCCGAGAGCCCCATCTCTTGGGGCGCTCATATTTTTGCAAGGTGCTCCTTTCCTTTCCATTCTAATATTGGGCAAAAAAATTGTTGTTGCTCGTGTTGTTTTAAAGTGTTGAAAAGACATTTTGAGCAGAGTTCCCAAACTTTGGCATGAAAAGCCTTTGAGAGAAGTAAAGCCTGAGCATAACTTGGGAAGTCATGCTTCAGAAATCACACGCACTTCCACCATGATGGGAAAACACTGCAGACAGACTCAGGGTGCAACCTTTGCTCTGAGTGAGTGTGAGGTCTGGGCAGACTGCCAAAACCAGGGCAAACGCCATGCTGTGGGTGCCCCCAGAATCTGCAAGGGCTGTTTCTGATAATTATACATTTGCAAAATAAGCGCAGAAGAGGAGCTGCCGTGCCATACAGTGTGCCTGCCCCCCGAATTCAGCTTTGGCCAACTGCCTCACTCCATAACTCAAAGAGGGCTGCTGAGAAACCTCTTAAAAGGGAGCATTGTACATGTTATAAAAAGGCGAAAAACAGCCTTTGATGCCCATTCCAGACATAAATGCCACATCAAAAAGGAAGGTCTCTGGTCCCAGCAGATTGCCACATTTTACTTAGCTGGAACCAGTTAAAGTTCACAAAACCCAGGCTATGTGGACGGTGCTGTAACGGATGCCCGTAACAAAGTACCCATTTCAGAGCTAGGGGGTGGAGAGCGGACCATTTCCACCATTACCTTTTCTGAAACGGACGCAAAGCCTTTGGTCGGGTGCTGGGTTCGCATGTCGAAAACGTGAAACTTGCCCTCCAGCGATGTAGCCACCAGTTTGTTCATGCTGATGTCTTTCCGGTCAAACTCCACACAACATACCTGCAGACCAAAGACACGTCTAAAAAACACTGACATAAGCCACAGAACAAAGCACCCTTACTATTTAAAATTTAAAGCAGGCAAACATTAATCTGTGTGCAATGCTGTGCATTAAAATGGCTCATTTATTTAAAAGCTTGCGCTTTCTCACATTTCCTATGATAAACAAAACTGTCCAGTGGTGGACCACAGAAGAACCGGAAGCCACGGGCACACGACAGAGAAACACCTTGGATGGGATGCCAGTTCCTCACCCACTCACAGTATGGGTAATTTTAGACACCAACTCACCCATCTGTGTAAGGAAGGAGGCTACATAGAGGCCATAATGCGCACTACAGGAAGAACATGCAAATTCTAAACACACATCAGAAGCAGGATTCAGACCCCCAACACTGGAGGTGGGGAGCAGCAGTGCTACCCACTTAAATGTTAAGCTGGCTGCATACTTCAAGTGACATCCATACATAATGGAATCAAACACGTTGGTGCAAAAGATCAGTTGCCACCCGGTTTGTTCTGTCACGCCGTATCCCTGGTGGACGCAGAATGTTTTCGATGCAGCACACCCACACAGAGGGCACAAATAAACGTAGTGGGGTAAGTGCATGAGTCATTTAAAAAATGGCTATGGCAGCTCTTTTAAAATGGAAGTCGCTCTTATTAACAGCCACTATGGTTTTAATTCTAGCAGTGACACAGACAGGGAAGCCAATAATTTACACAACACTTATATGCTCACGGAAAACACACATGGATTCCATCCATTTTGTGGATCCGGCCACCTTTACACTCACTGTATTAAATCAGGACACCATACCCCGTTTTTAATGTTGTTTTCCCATCGCAGGGACATGTTCCGGAGGTCGAAGAGCTTGACATCCCCATTGTCATAGCCAGCACACACACAACGGTCCTGATCATTGAAAGCGTGGCCTAAGAGGAGATCAAAGTGCAACCTCTCAGGTCAGAGTAAGCTACAGATCTCATCATGCACAATTACAATATATATATTCATCTACATACCGAAAGCCACCGTCCAGCAGTCTCTCCTAGCTTCCCCCTCCACTGGCTCCATGTTAGCAACAGGCAAATCCTTTTGCCTGGGGTCCCAAACCTTTACTGTCCCTGAAAAGTACAAAATGAGGGGTAGAAAAAAAAACAGAAACTGATAAGCACCATCTTATTTTAAGAATCAATCATGTGGACACCTTCGTTAACTGAAGTAAAACTCTGCATGCCAGATCAAGGACATTTACCATCTCTGCTTCCTGTCGCGATCTCAGGGGCTCCATCCCCAATCCCCAAACCTCCCACACCATCAATGCAGTTCACGATCTCCTTGTGTGCCTTCACAGAGTAAACTGGGGCGTCAGGTACTTCCAGGTTCCTGAAGATTTTTATGTATGCATCATTTGATCACATGGCATCACGTATACAAGAGATTTTAGTTACAATAAATTACTCCTTTGGCTGTCAATTTTCTCCTGTACCTACAGTTACTTTCCAGAAAAAGATAGCAAAAAAGAAAAGAGAATATCCTTTACCTACCATATGTGGAGGTTCCCGTCAAAGTCTCCCGTAGCTATGTGTCTCTGCTGTAGAGAAGTAGCACCGAAAGTCCCACATTTTATCGGCTTGGCTTTTTCAATCTGTGACAAAGAAAAAATATGACATTAAAAATAACGTTTAAGCAAGTGCGAGTAACAACACTTAACTGCTGCCTTCGAGCTGAGCAGTTACACATTTACAGATGCATGCATTTAAAGAGGGGGGACGCCTGTTTCCATGGTTACCAATTACTTAGGAGATTTCTAGAATATTTAGGTCCGTAGTTAGCCGAACGCCACCTAACTGGCATTATTACCTCCTTAACGAGATGCACCTCTCCACGTTCAACTTCATAGATCTGCATCACCCCCGTTCCCCTGGCGAAGTTGCCCATGCAAACGAACTTGGCGCTACACGGGATCCATTTGCTGTCAAACACCGTATAATTCAGGCTTTTGTGAATATGCGATATGATCTGCGGCTTTTCAGAAGGTGTGGACATTTTCCCCAACGCCAACACGACAGATGTAGCTAAATATTTAAGCAGACACTAGCGAGCCAAGAGCAGACTTCAACTCTATTCAAGCCGCAATAGCACTTAGAAGAATAGTTACGGTAACCGCGGCTTTCATCACACCCAAAACACACTTGAAGGACCCCTATCGTTATGAGGCTGTTTAGTAATGTGCCTGATGCTTTTTTTTGACAAAATTAGACGGTTCTTCCGTACATTTATTATTAAATAATTATTTTTATTTCTAAAATCATGGGAGTATTTGTAGTTGTAATGAAATATATTTCTGTAACATATTTTTTATGAGTACGCCAGAAAAAAACACATTTGTAACATGGGGCCGGGATGAGCCCGTCGTGACGTTTATTAGCAATGCTCTTCGGCAAGGCGTGTGATAAGTAGGGGAGTATTCTGTGTGAGTGCTTTTTAAAAATAAGATTTCCTGCATGTAGAACATGTTTCCAAGAGAGATGTTATCTGGAGCAGTGCACTGTAAAGACTCGTAACTTTCAACACTATCGCTTTATGTTTAAACGGCTCGCCGCTGTGCTTATTTCTCAGTTTGGCCGTGTAGCCGAAATATTGCTTATCAAGAACATAAGAACTATACAAACGAGAGGAGGTCATTCTGCCCATCGAGCTCGCTTGGGGAGAACTTATAACTAATAGCTCAGAGTTGTTAGAATCTTATCTAGTTCTGATTTAAAGAAACCCAAGGTTTTAGCTTGTACTAAGTTATCAGGAAGACTATTCCACACTCTTAACTACCCGCTGCGTAAAGAAGTGCTTCCTTAAATCCAGTTTGAAATGTTCTCCCGCTAATTTCCACCTATGGCCA
>JAODKM010000058.1:6789261-6808195 GCA_026780845.1 Petrocephalus sullivani | reverse complement strand
GGGGGAGGGGTGGCGAGGGGGGGGGGGTCTTACCGGGATGCTGACCTGGACGGGCTGCCGCTCCCCGCTCTTGGTGTGCATCACCCCCTCGGTGTCGTAGGTGCCGTAATAAACCACCGACTGCGGGTCTTTGGACTGCTGCTCCAGCGGGAAGCTGATGCCGCCGATGCTCATGGTGCTGGGGGGGTCGGGGGGGTGGGTCACAGGTTTAAAGGGGCGTTGGGCCTTTACACTGATTTTACACCATACACGTACAGCGCCTCACGCTGATTTCCAGCCGCGCCCCGACTAAATGTAACAAAATGCACCAAAATGTAGCAGATTAGATACAGACGGGGCCCGATGTAATGTAGCCGCCGGGGCGCAGGCGATATTTCGCATTAGACGCGCAAAGGAGGTGATGCCCGGGCCGAGCGGGGGCTGTATCCCGGGCCGGCCCGATGGAGGGACGCTCCCGCACCCAGCCTGAAAGCAGCGGCTCCTTTGCACGTCCGCAGATAAGATACGGCAATCGCCGTCCGCCTATTTATTCCCCCGCCGACGGAACACACCCTTTTCTTAATTACCGTTTATTTTACAGGTTAAATCCCACTTTCTGTCCATTAACACGAACACACCCCGCGGGGGGGTTACATGGGGGAAATAATATAAATAAAATGTGCACAATGCAGATTTATCGAGGGCGGAACGCACGGTACGGGCCTTGGGAGTGCGGACCGGTGGGCGCGGCGAATTTCCCCGCTGCGGCCCCAAGTGACGCGAATCAGCGGATAAACGGTACTGCTACGGTACCACCGGGGCGGGTACAGCGATCGGGGACGCGGGGGTCCGGCGGCGGTCCGCACCCACCTCGCCTCCACGGCCCCGGGCTTCACCACCACCTCGATCTTGTACTTGGATCCGGTCAGCAGCTTGATCGTCCGGTTCTGGCCGAAGCGCGACCCGTCCACCTTGAAGAAGACCGGCCCGTCGTTGGGCTGTATCTTCAGCGCCACGGCGATCCGGATCAGCTGCGGGATGTCGCCCATTGTTGCCCCCGCGATAGGAGCCCGCTGCTCGGCCGCGTTTCTCTCCGCGGAGACGCCGAAAGGTGGGGCGAGCGGGCGGAGGGTTTCTAGCGGCGGTGCTGCCTAGATCGGGACGATGTTATGACGTACAGGGGGCAGAAAAGGCTGGCAAAACACGTGAAAAATCATTGCCGGCGGATGGCCGTAATGCAACTGCACATCCCTCCCGTGATAATCCTCCCCCGACAAAGATAATCCCCGCAAGACTCCTGCAGCACATCTACATCACCGGCGGACACGTGCGCTGTAACCTGCCACACTGATATTCCAATCCATATTCTTATATATATATAGGCCTGTGTGCCTATTGCATTCCTGCAGATGCGTGCTCAGACCATATAACTCTTTTAAGTTTATGGCAATAGAGGGAACCTTTGTGCGGTCGTATAGGTCTGGCACAATTCAGGTTAAGTCGTTTATGTCATCGGCTGCTAATTCGATTTCCTAAGAATCCGTTTTGGGGTTACGTTCAGTTCCGCAGGATTGAGGATCTGAACTAAGTTTTCTCTGTCCGAAGTGCTGAAAGCGCGCCCGGCGTGATGCTCCCACTTTGAGGCAGGCAGTGCACGTTACGGGCGAAGTATTTACCGGAGTGTCTTTATACTTGGGAAAAAATTGGGAAGGCGGAGGACTTAAACCTTGGCATTTATAAGCATTTTTATCATATAAAAGTCTTCTAAACTGACGGAAAACATCGGTGAATGCTACATTCATAGTTAATCTATTTTTTATAATCTAATTGGTGTACAGTTATAAATCTGTGCTAATAACATACTCGAATTTAAACTGTAAATTATTTTATATTGCAATGTTTGTGAAAGCGCTAAACAGTAAAACAATAATTTTAAGGCAGTCTATGTACTACCAGCAGAGGGCAGTCTATGTACTTATTTAAGTCCATAGTGGGTACAGATGCTTATTCTTAACTAATATGTTTACTAGCTGTCCATACTACAGTGCTACGTGAGTTTTTCCACACCTGCTCCAAAATATAACTGCTATTTTCTGGCTTGCCCACATATATTTCTCATGGAACAGCTGCTTCGTATGAAGTGCTGAATGTACATAAAATTCAAGCATGAAACAATAAAAGCAACCCTACTACAGAAGAAAAGCCCTTTGTGCCAAGCTACCGTGCCTTTTCCTGCATGCACCCAGGAGATAAGCTATTGCATGTAACCACCAGCTTACTCAGCTCAACCCATGTCAGTTTGTGAGTCTTTGATAAGGGAGCCATTTCCTGGCTTCCTACCACTATAATAACCTATCTATCTTCCTATCTTCTTTCCCTGTAGTCAACAACAGCAATATGACCAATATACATAGATGCGCTTTTCATTATATAACGAGAGACAGTCAGTTGCACTGTACTTCTGAGTATATGTAGGGATCAAAGCAAGCAGAGGCGAACACGCTTGCAGTAGGCACACCCACAACACACACTTCTGCATGCTGCAGAAACGAGCATTAGCTTACTTTCACTTTCCCTTGTGTGGACATTCTATGCAAAAGAGGTTTGATTTCCCATTAAACAAACGCAGTAGCAACAGCAGGCTAACCCTAATATCTCAGGGAGTGCAAAGTATTTGCTAGGAAAGGATGTGATAAAGCTGTTATGGAAAAGCAGTCAGATATTCCAAAAGACAAACGGTACAGAACTTGACCAAAAGACTAGAAGCCAGAAACATGTATCCTTAAGCTTTCCTCCTAAAGTAGCAGCTCAAAATTCTACAGCTGATTCCTTTAAGATAAAATTTTGTATGACATAGTTGTTAGTCATTGTGACACAATGTGTAGGAAACAAAAAAAAATGTGAAGGGGGCCCGTTGGATGGCAAAGAGAGTGGGAAGGAAGTAGCAGAAACCTCACTGGCTTCAGCGCGACGTGTCCGACTGAAGAACATTCCTCTTGCGCGGGGCACGGCCACCCTCCCTGTTCTGCTGAGAGCGAGTCCCCCAAGTTCTGCACTTCGAGATCGATGGAGCCGGAGCAGATTAGAGAAGGCTACCTCGTCAAAAAGGTACGAGTGGAGACGAGACAGCGGCAGGCCAGATGAGGAAGTGATGGACATTTCAACCTCCGTAACAGTAAAAGCAAAGGGAATGAAGTGTGTCTCAGGTCATGGTCAAGTAACTCTGTCTGGCCATTGCTGTGAATGCAAACATCTACAAAGTAATAGCACAAGGCAAATATAGACAGTTTTAAAGTAAAGATGGACTTGTATTATATTTTGCAGATACTTGTATTGCTAGATCATTAATAATAGAGTTCCTACATGTGTGGTGTGACTCCCTGAAAATGTAACTGAAAATAAGATATCATAACTTGGGGTAATTATATTATAATGCAGCTTTAATTGAAATGAGCGTTTACATCAGTGCTGATGTCGGTTTTTGCAATGTGTGACTTTGGTATTTTTGTTATTTCTATTCTAATGATAGTGAGGAGTAGCACACCAAAGACAGGAGGTGATGCATTTGGAAAACATTCACCAATGACCCTCATCTTTTGAGGGCATAAGGGTACTCTAATGGTCAGAAACCTTTCTGCACTTATGACTCTGGGCTGAATGTTCAAAGCCAGCTGGCCACTCGAGTCAGTGCGGTGCAGTGCAGCAAGCAGTTGCCAGGCTAAAAATATGTATAACGGTGACAATTTACTTGACAGAGCACAAATGATGTAGTATTATGCTCTTAATTAGCCACACAGGCTTACTAAGTCTCATTTCCTTAGTGGTCTGTTTGTTCATCGTTAATGAATCATAACATATTTTATCTCAAGCAATTACTATATTTGTTATGTCAGTTAATTTTATAAACCTTAGTCAACTACTGAAGGAACTATTGAATGAACAGATAACGAATAACAATTGAAATACTGTTTACTTTTTGTTCATCATTAATTAATCTTGAGATATCTCTTGTATCACAAGAAGCTACTACATTTGTTCATGATTTGTACTTCAGTAGTAACTGAATTACTACTAAGTATCTGTGTCCCCCTCAAGCAAAGTATTACTACCTTTTTCCTGGATGAATGACATGGAACACATTAGAAAGCTCTTGCCCCATGTCACTCTTCTATTTAGATGATATTAGATCAACTTTATTGCTGCCAGGGTAAAATTCTTGATACTGCACAGCTAGATCCATTTGGCCATACAGTATAATGGTGCCCAGGTGTTGTGTTGCATTAAAAGTATCTTCCATGAGTCTGTGGGTGGCAGTTTTGTGCCTGGTGAGCGTGAGCGAGTCAAGTCAGCAGACCGTGACACGAACGAACCACGATGATTCCAGCGGGAGTCTCTCGAGCTCCGGTTGTTTGCATCACAGTCCGCTGACCTGACTTAGTCAAACACGCCAGCTGCACACTCATGGAAAACATCTGCTTCCCCTTGTACCGTGCAACACCTCCCACACAGACGCGCACTCTCTCTCTCAGGTCACCAATAGGAGGGCAGGGAAAAAATGGGTCTATATATATGTGTCACAAAAGCATGATCCTGTGACCACAAGGCTGACAGTTCCTCTGGCTAAAATTAAAAGCAGCAGCATGGCTCCAAAATAACTAAATAATGCGCTGGGATTGCAAAACAGGTGAAAGCAACAGGAATTATGAAATAGCATTACAGTACAAGCAAAAAAAGACCATGCTTGTGTTGGCCATATTTAGCAACATGCAAAATATCTTTGTCTGTAAATCTATAGAAGTTAGGCTTTGGAAAGTGAATGCTGCATGCCGCCTACAGTACGTGTTGTAGGTAGACATTGTGTGAATGGATTTCACGACCAAATTCTCCCCCAGGGGAATAGTGCACAAGCATTATACTGTTCGGAGGAACTACAAACTACAAACCAGGTTAGACTGGTAAACCTGTCAATTAGAAGTAACCACACTGACTCATACCTCTGTGCGTGGCTGGCGCTGGTTGGATGATTCGATTTGAATTAAGAATATGACAGATCACAATGAACTGGATCAAACTGGAGTGTGGTCGTAGCAACCAGTACATGGCAATGTTGTGAATACGTCGTTTCCCCTTGTTCCATGCCGCAGGTAAAAGTGTTCCAGTGAAAGGGATGGTCACGTGTGGCATTACTATATTATTGGCGTTTGTCAAGCATCTCGGCTCTGCACTACTATGGTTGCAATGAAACACTGTAACTCAGCCTAACTGCTGGAAGTGGGGGCATTTAGGCAGATAATAATAATGATACATATTATTATTATTATTATTATTATTATTATTATGGTGCGATACAGTTTTTAAAACACAGGAATGGGAGAAATACTTACTACCGTATACAACAACAGACACCCCCCAACCCATCCCCAAGACAGCCCAACCCCCCCAAGCAGACTTATCGGCAGCAGAGATGACCAGTGCACCATGCCCCAGAGCGAGTGCAAGAAAAGAAAAAAAAGCAACTAGCAATACCTAACCAACTCCTACTGCCCGTTAATGTCAAAAAGAGTAACCTGAGGAAATTGCTTTGGATGGAAGCAGTTTCAAAGTGTGTTAGCATTGGGATGTAATACTGAACAGCAGATTGTGTTTTAGTGGTTGTGGGGGGGGGGTCTTTTACAGAAAACTGAGGCAGGTGATCGTAATTTTTCATTTATTGTTTATTTATTATTAATAATTTATTATTTAAATTTATCGTTTATTTAGTGTCTATTCATGTGTGTACTTATGACACACTGCTTTGACTGAATTACGTATAACATCAAAAGGCAGCTCTTACCCATATCGCCTGTCTTTCCACAACAAATCCTGCCTCAGGGGGCCGTGCTGAACTCCTGGAATGTGGTGTGGGTGGTGCTTTCAGAAGATGGGCTGGAGTTCTACAAGAAGAAGACAGATCGCAGCCCCAAGGGCATGATCCCGCTGAAAGGTGCAACGCTCACCTGCCCGTGTCAGGACTACAGCAAGAGGATGGTACTTACCAGATAGCAGGACCTCCCACTTTGCACAGCACTTGCTGCCCCCATTCCTGACTTATGAGTCCAGTTGTTCACATGGAAAGTCTGATAATTGAGCAATGTCAATCTTTCATGATATTACGAGATAAGTAACGATAACCAAAACACTTGTTTAAATACTTGCCACATTCTAAAGTGCAGAGTCCCCACTACACTATTGACTTGACATTGATTTGTGTAGCTTTGATTGGGTTTCATTCTACTTCTCCTCCATACAGCTGGTGTTTAAGATCAGTACCACAAAAAACCAGGACCACTTCTTCCAAGGCTCCCATCTGGAAGACAGAGAATTGTGGGTCAAGGATATCAAGCGGGCCATCGCTTGTCTCCAGGGGGGGAAAAAGTTTGCCAGGAAGTCGACACGGAAGTCCATAAGACTGCCGGAAACAGTCAACCTGAGGTATAAGCCGGCTAGCCCAAATCCCGCGTGGGTGGACAATGGCTGAGAAAATGCACCTCTCTTAAGCCTGCAGTCCCCTGTCCTGACCAACGTCACCTTGTTATGGGGTATCCCAGCTGCTGAACAACGCAGGTCTCTTCCTTCTATCCCCACAGTCAGCTGTACTCCCAGATGAGAGACCAGGAGACTGGGATTAAAGAGCTGAAACTGGAAAAGGAGAATAAAATCTTCAATTATTGCTTCACAGGTACAAAGACAACATTCCTATATAATGACCTAATAGTACCCTTATGCGTAATAATAGTGACCCATTTACACTTTATCACCAATCATGCAGTCGTCTTCTATACCTCATATCCAGTACGAGACACATTTAGTCATATTTTCAATGGTGTGTGTAAAAGAGGAGTCCTCTTGTTCGTGACGTGTTACCTTCATCCATTTGACGAGATTACCCATCATCCTTTGGCAGGTAGCACGGTCATCGATTGGCTAATTTCCACTGAGAAGGTTAGAAACCGGCAGGAGGGGCTGATGCTGGCCACAGGCCTCCTTACCGAGGGCTTTGTACAAGCGGCTGGAGATTTGTCCAAGGGGGCCAGTGAGGGGGCAGCAGAATGCTCCCTGTTGGACCAGTCTGATGCCTTTTACTACTTTGTGAGTAACTCCGCCTACTGTGAGGGACACATTGTGTGACATGGCGTGACAATGAAAACACTTTGGGGTCATTCCTGGGAGACTGTCAGACTTAAACATAACAATACACATTATAACATTAGTATATTCCTCTCATTTCAATATAGTAGCTCATAGTATTTCCTAAAAATTCTTAAACTGCTGCGAAAAACATTTAAACAACAAACAAGATTGCTTACAGCTCCCTTCCTGTCTCTCCGGATGTTTGGTGTGTCATAGATACTTTAATAAAAGGATACAAATAATCCAGAAAAGAAATAGGTATGGTAACTGTAAGCTGAGAATCTTTTGGGAATGTTCTTATAACCAGAAATATTTTACAAAGGGCCCATCCAACATACCAATGAGAAGGGGCACAATCTATAAAATTCTAAAAACACCAAATTCTTCTGAATATGCTGTAGCAACTTGGTCTCAAACAAATTGAAAGCAAAAAAAAAATTGAGGAAAAAGATGTTAGAAACTCAATTTAAAGCTGATACACGAAATGCAGGTTTATAATGGGGCCTGATGACATTCTCCAGCTGAACAGAAGACTTTAGCAGAAGACGCCAAGCCTATAAATAAAAGCGAATATAGAGATGATGTTTAGGTCAAGGTGTACAGCATGTATCCTGAAATGGTTCTTCTAGATAAGCAGAGACACATATGTGGTTTAATGGCAGGCGGACAGCGGCTTCTTCTGCGAGGGTTATTCAAGCGACGAGGATGCCATTGTGAAAGAGCAATTCCGAGGAAACATCATCAAGCAGGGCTGTTTGGTGAAGCAGGTAGGGTCCTATCGGATCCCTCACACAGCTGTGAGTCTGAGGGCTTCACCAGCACAGCTATTTTGGGTTATACGGTAGGAGTGTATTAAACTATGTTTAATTTACAGACAAGGTCATCTGAACACCTGAAAATGCATTTCCATACAAATGGAACTATTTGTATACATTCAGATCCTGTCTTTAGTTTCTGAAGTTGGTGGCAAAAGAGGAAATGAAAACGTTTTACAGTTCCTTATAAAGGCATGGCCGTACTCAGTAGCCGTGGTCGTATCTGTCACTCCCACTAGGGCCATCGAAGAAAGAACTGGAAGGTGCGAAAATTTGTGCTCAGAGACGACCCCGCGTACCTCCACTACTATGACCCAACCAAGGTACACCTGTCTGGCTTTTCGGATGAGTGCTGACCACAATGGCAGCAGACATTTCATGGCCAAAATAATCAGCTTGCCTGTATCACTAATGGTTTGGCATACAGTCAGATCTTTTCAGTACCACTGGCTGGGTATGTTTAAGTTGACAGTCCATGTTGCTTTGCCGAAAAATGTCATAAATATATTTTGCTGCAAACATGAAATAGTGCTGTAAAATATAGTTATAAATGAAAGAAAGAATATATCCATACCACAATTGAAATTAATTACAGTTAATGTAATTCACTGCTCATTTTATAGTACTTACTATAAAACTATACTATAGTACACACATCATACATCATCCATTGCTCACATCATCCATTGCCTTCGATATAACAGATGATAGCACAATTTCCGGTCTCTGGAAAAGAGACAAGCCCCAAAAATTAATACAGCTACAACTTACCATTGATCATACCTTGCTTTGTTTTATAGGCATTGGAAACACTTTAAATGAGGGGGACGCAAATGCTTGGTAGTGACTGAGTTACTTCTGAAGTATAAATCATTAAGAAATAGCTGGTTTACATAAAAGATGCGTCATGTTTCATTATTGATGAACAAACATGGCATCAGTATTTCACTTGTTATTCATTACTTGTTCCTTTAATAGTTCCTCAGTAGCTCCTTCAGTAGTTCAGGAAGATATACCGATTAACAGACATAGTAACAAATTACGTTACCGCTTGGGATAAAAGATGCATCACGGTTCATTAATGATGAACCAACATGGGATCAGTATGTAACTAAGACTTAGAAGGTATATGTGGTTAAGTAATAGATAAGCGCATAATGCTTTATATTATTTGTTTCCCCTAAAGTAAAATGTTACCCAAACATTTAGCTATAACAGAAAGGCAAGAGTTCTGTTTCAGTAGTAAGACCGTGTGAGGCTTATCTCACAAGTAGCCCATGTCAGTCTCTCTGCCGGCCCCAGGGTGATGATGACCCGCTGGGCTCCGTTCACCTGCGTGGGTCTGTGGTGACGGCCGTGGAGCATGTTCCAGATGGTAAGGTGCAGCGCAGTGATTCCCAAATCTCACGGCTATGGGACAATACTAAATTAACCAACCCTCCCCATCCCCCCAGCTAAGAAGTACGACATAGAGGGGAACCTCTTTGAGATCATCTCATCGGACGAAAAGCATTACTTCCTGCAGGCTGCCTCGCCAGACGAGCGTAAGGAGTGGATCAACTGCATTCAGACTGTGGCCAAGGCTGGAAAATAGTGTCAGGGACAGGGCTGGGGTGTCACATGTACCCGCAACCCACGGGACAGCTTAACTTACTCAGAGAGTAGAGTTGCAGGCATCACCAAGAAACAAATACTAACAGCCTCACTCTTTATTATTGTATTCGCAGCAATATTTTGGTTTTATGTCACTTATGAAGCTGATGTAACAGATCATTTTTTACTGCCAGTTGAGTGCAAGCCTCGGTTTTCATGATTAAAGACAAAGTATGTTTATGTGGTAGAGTTATTGCGCTTCTTTCAGTCACAATAGCAACATTGTTCTGGACCGAGATGCGAGCAGGAAGTTTTAAAAAATAAATAATAGGTGCGGTGTGGTGGGAAACCCTTCGGAGCACTTCGCCTTTTCGAGATGTGGTTACATATTTTATGCCACGTAAAGACACGAAACACTGTCCCACATTCTCCTCTTTTCATTTGATGTTCATTTTCTCTGCAGTCCTTTCCACATCACGGTCTCCAGGACTAATTAGCTCCCGCTCGCATATCGAGACAATGATCTTAAGTGTTTTTTTTCTTCTTTTAAATCTTTCGAGCTGTTTTTTTGTGAAGAAACCGCTCGAGTGGCCGACCACAGGATCTGAATGCCGTCGTGGCTCTACTCTTGAGGATTCTCCATTATGTTATTTTCCACTGAAAGCAGCCTTATTAAGCTAAAGTTCAATTCAAAATAATATTTAAAGATTAATAATCTGTGATGCAGTAAATAAGCGAATCACTGGCTGGGTTACGATGAATAAAAGTCGGTGCCATCAGTTTATTAACCACGGAAGTTTCGAACATAGCGTTAACTGTTCATTTGCACTCAATGAACAGAAATGCTGTGGGCACAAAAAAGAAAAGAAAAAAAACAGCTACATTTCCTGTCAGTGACACTTCGCCTTGTTTCACATACCCACCGCCACCGCCCAGAAAACAGAAGCTTGAGAAATTCCCCTGCTGCAATTGTACGTGACAAACTTTTCTCGCCACTTTTTAAACCGTTTACGTTCCCTCCCCCATCTTGCCCCCCATCACTCCAGCGTGTGCCTTCCGTCAAAGTGCAACACTGAGGAAGCAGTGCCAGTTAAGTGGTATTTCACTTTCACCAAAGAGAACATGGCTGCAGCTTTGGGACCGGACCATTTCCGTCAGCAGAAGCAAATGAGCAAATCGGGCTTATATAGTTACTTAAGAGCCGCAAAAGCCAGGGAGTGGCTGATAGCTCGTGTAGTTACACTGCCAGAGCCGGCTGAATTTAAAAAGATGCAACAAGTACAGCTCTGAAAAAAAAATCAGACCATTTTTTAATCCGGATTTAATGCTGTTTAATGCTGCTTCCGGGCTCAAAGTTTGCACAAGAACCAGGTGAAGCAGAGACACATGGCAATGACCAGAAACCAGCCAAGTAGAGGGCAGAAGCGATCGAGTTCCTCACATTAAGTGGTGTGAAGTGCACTGCTAGGACAGTCCGTACCAGGCTCCTAGAAACGGGACTGAAGACATAAAGAGCAAGGAAGAAGCCCTTCATCACTGAGGAGCAGGGAAGAGCCAGGCTGGAGTTTACAGAAATAAATTAATTACCCATAAATTGAGAAATGAGTGAAACAGAAAATTTTGCTGTGGTCTCATATTTTTTTCCCGAGCTGTATACCTAGAAGCAGAACACCTCAGTTGCTGGTACTATATGTCTTGTATTTCTACAGCAACATCAACATGACATACTAGTGATTGCAAAAGTCTCTTCAATATGCAGTTTTCACCACAAGGTGTAGCTGTTACACAAATTTGAAACTACACCTTTTCCGAAGACGTAAGTTTTGCCAATGGGAGGGAAGGGGAGTCCCTCACGATAAATCCGTATTGCCCCACCAGGAAAATGCCTGGCAATCCAGATGGCCAGTCCAGCCCAGGCTGGAGCCTGTCCCAAGTAGTACAGGGCATAAAGCAGGGGACAACTGTGGGACAGTCACTTTCCCAGTCACATACTCTGGGCAACATTTACATTTATGGCATTTGGCAGACACCCTTAGCCAGAGGGACTTAAAGACTGTGGAAAAAGATGGAAACTGTGGACTAATGGAAAAAGACTCCATTAGTGAATACTTTCTGATACTGGTTCAATAAAAACCAGGCTAAGGGCTATTACCCTCTGTCTAATACTCTGTTTTTTTTTTCCTTTTAAGAGTATAATATTGGAAGTGCCAATCCAAGTATTTCTGAAAGAGGTAGGTCTTTAGACATCGTTTGAAGACACCCAGTGACTCAGCAGTTCGGACATTTAGGGGGAGTTCATTCCACCACATAGGTGCCAGAGAAGAGCCTAGATGCATGTCTTGCTTTGAGAGATGGTGGGACCAGTTGAGCAGTGCTGGAGGATCCGAGAGAGTGTGGTGTAGTGCGGGGTGTGACAAGGTCTTTCAGGTAGGATGGTGCAGGACCATTATTGGCTTTGTAGGCAAGCATCAGTGTTCTGAATCTGATGTGGGCAGCTACAGGAAGCCAGTGTAGGGAGGGTAACAAAGGAGTGGTGTGGGAGAACTTGAGAAGGTTGAAAACGAGTCGAGCAGATGCATTCTGAGTTAGTTGCACAGGATGAATGGCAGTCAGCGGCAGACCTGCTAGAAGTGAGTTACAGCATTCAAGGCCTGAGATGACAGGGGATTGAACAAGTATCTGAGTGGCGTTTCTGCAAAGAAATGGACAAATCCTTCTGATACTGAACAGGAGAAACCCACAAGATCAGGGAAGATTAGCAATATGTGAGGAAAAGGACAGGTGATTGTCCACCGTAACCCCAAGGTCGCGTGTGGTGACCGAAGGACAGATCAGAGAGGGCAATTTAGAGACACCAGCGTGCCCAAACTTCAAGTCTTTCTGCTGGGGAAGGAAACTCATGTGAAAAGGACTTGGGAATAGTGTCACTCTTGAGTTCAGCAGCATGTGCGTAGAGGTGTTTCATGTTTTTTTTGCGTTGTCGAGTTAAAATAGTAGGCTTTTATGTTTTTATGCAATGCATAGCAGCTTCACACATTCCCAAACATTAAAGAAGTGTTTGCAGCAAATACTATTCGACAAGCATCAAATTATTCATATGTGAATAATTCCAGTGAATAATTGTTCATATGTTAATAATTCCCCTGTCCTGGAATTTGGAGCAAAATTCTGTCGCCTTGCATGGCCTGATTGGCAGGTGCCAGCTGGCCACTCGGGGCTTCTGGAACAGAGAGCATCATGCTTTGAGGCCGATTGTTTTTGCTGTGAATGGAATGACCGCCTGGGTTGGATGATAAGGCATACAAAGGACTTTTGGATGACAGCATCAATCCTATTTCTGTTCTGAGGACATTGGCTGATATTTCTGCATAGTCTGCCCTCCGCTTGTTCACCAGTCATAATCGTTTTAAGCCACTGCAATGTTCAGGACCTGAAGGTGACGTGGGATAGAAACACCCAGCCCAGACAAGCAGCTGGTGTCGTTCGGGCATGAACTGACCACAGCCTTACTCAGGAGCCATATAATACACTGCTGTCCAGTGCTGTGCACCTCCAGGTGGAAATCAGAGATAAAGGGTAACAGAGAAGAGAAGTTTTGGTCATTTCAGTCCATCGTAAATACTAGGCCAGCTGGTTAGGGATGGTCACTAGTTCCAAGCCTCATACTTGGTTGCTGCAATTTTCGTTTAAATTCATCCAGCTTGAAATATGACCCGATGGGGATAAGTTCTTCTGTTTCAAATGATGCACCACAAAGCACCAACATACCCTTATTCTGATTATGATATTCTCATTGATCAGACACCCCCTTCCAGGTTACAGTTTCTTACTTGTCCCATCAATGTCCATGAAAGCAGGGTTGGGACTTTCCTTACAGGGCCCTTAGACAAAGCTATACTTGGGTGGCCCCCAATCAAGAAAATCGATGACCATGCGGGAGCTCTAGATGACTGCCTATTCTGCCTATAGCCACAGCCTACCTTGAATATCTGTAATCTTTCAGTCATTGTTGTCTTCATCATTTCAGCCCACTTCAGCCTGAGACACGTTCAAGTTACGCCCAAGAGCAGGATTCTTAAAACCCATAAAATGGTTTACAGACTAGCAAGAATTCAAAAATGAAAGCTACCAAAGAAATGAAAGAAGATCACATTGGTAGGAAAGAGGAATCAAAATGGCAAACAAAACTTAAACATAAGACAGATGGTACTGTTTGCAAGGAACTGAACAGGCAAGAAAAAGGACGTGAGCATGAAACAGTTTTAAGAAGGAGGAACTGCTCATTTGTGCTTTTTGTTTGGTATCTGGGAGCCAGCTGTGAGTATTCACAATCTTCTGGTTTACCACAGTCGTGTGGAGGGGTTACCACCTGCTCATCAGAACAGCAGTGTCAGTAACAGAGGGAAATACTCCTCCTTTTCTACATGAGTGTCTAGGATAGAAGACTACAACAGAGGTGGAATTTAAGTGGATACTCCCATAAATAATCAGTTGGTCCAGGTTGCGATGAGAGGAGTCTAGTAGCCTGTCTTTAGTTTTACTCTGGGCTGTTTGACACATGGGGTGACATGGTGGTGCAGTGATTAGCACTGTTGCCTCACATCTCTGGGGCCTGGGTTCCATGTGTGTGGAGTTTGCATGTTCTCTCCATGTAGTTGTGGGGTTTCCTCCTGATACTCTGGTTTCTCCCAACAGTCCCAAAAATGCTGAGGTTAACTTTAGTTGCCAAATTGCCACGTAGCTATGCATGTATGAGTGAATGGTGTGTGAGTGTGCCCTGTGATTGGTTGGTGCCCCATCCTGGGTTGTTCCCTGCCTTGCGCCCATAGGCTTTGGACAAGTAGTTTCAGAAACCACATGGTTGGATGGATGTTTGCCAAATATGAGCCTTGTTTGGGAACCCAGACTGATCAGGCAGGGCAAAATACTGTAGGTAAGTGAATCAGGGCAGGAGACATACATTTCAAGGAAGGCTTCAACCACCTTACATGGACATTAACAAAGCATAAAGCTTTATTAGCAAAAAAAAGCAAAAGAAAAAAGCATTCTGGAGTGGTGTGGTCTAGTAAGGGTCACTACTTGAACAGTGTTGCCCAGCAGCCAAAGAACATAAGACATCAGTGGCAATTTGGCACAAACTCCTCTTAAGGAGAACACTCTACCCAAGGAGAAGGGACAAACTGTCTTAAGGAGTAGTCCTTCCTAATGATGTGTCAGCGTGGTGCTGACGCCACAATGACTGTCCTTGAACCTGAGCTCCTGTGAGCAGCACCCTTTAAGGGACTTGGCAAGCCCACCTGACGGATGGCCTTGCTTTGCTCAGGGTGTGACTGACTCGAAAAACAGGAGTGATACAGGCCAATAAAGAATGTCACTCAAAGGTAGTCAAAAGTTCTCAGAATAAAAAGACAAATTGCTGGAATAAACCATAAAACCAAACAATCAATGAGAAGAGAAAATGGAGAATGAGCACCAACAAGCCACGCCAAAAGCCACACCACTGCCCAACTCTCATGAACTACCTGATTCCGGCTAGGTAAGATTAAGGCAAGGCTTAAACGTTAAATCGTTTGGAGGACTTAAACAATTCCCTCTGGTGCCCTCTGGTGGCCATCTGGAGCATTCCCTGGGACAGCAGCAGAATTCTCCCTTTGCACCAGTTTATACTTAAAAAGAACTAGCTTAAAGTTCAGTTCACACTGATTAAAATGAACTAGTTCATGTTCAGTTCTTCCAATTTTTTATGAATTGCTGTCGATGCGAATTTTTGGTCAGCAATTAAAATATCACTAGTGTCACCTACCATTAAAAAGCTCTTGAAGTCTACTTTTTATGTAAACAAGTGCCACAACCAGCACATTGGAGCACATCAACACTGATCAAGACAAGGAACCTGCAAGAAAATCAATTGTGCATTGGCGTGCAAACCTAAAGAACCCACAAAGTCCCAAAAGTGGTGTATCTTTTATTTTGTGTGCACAATATAATAATAAAATAATCAGGTGATTGAGAACACTTTTTTGAACATGGAGCAATGAACCCAGCTCATAAAATTTTGGTTCAATCTTAGAATATCTTACAAAGACATTCTTTATACATCGCGATAAAATTAGCCTCATATATTCAATACTACATTTTCTGACTGTAATATGTTTTAATAAAAGCAAACCAGGTAGTTTTTAATCACAGATTCTTGGTGTCCAGTATATAGACAACGATGTACACCAATCATTTTCATCAAACCCTTTCACTGTATGTGTTTAATCTTGCCCATTTCAGCAGTAAAGACACGTCGTTTCAGCATTTAGAGATAATGGCAACCAGATTCCTTTATGGGAAAAATTTTCATTAACATCTGAATGTTGGCATGGCCACTTACAGCCAGGTGCCCTGAGTGTCCATTCATAGCACAATGGGTGTAATAACTGTTACAATAACTCTACAACAACATGAGACAGAGACAGAGGACTGTGGAGGACAATGCACACTCAATGGATTTTCAGATTTTTTATTTCCATATATAATTATCCAGTGTGCATTGGAATAAAAAAATGGGCTAATAACTCTAAAACCAAATAAGAAATGTCAAGCATATTGTGTGTTAAGCACTTTAATATGGGACAGTGAACAACATCAAGTGGTCATTTATTGTACAATGGAAATAATAAAAAGTATATCTTCATGAGCACAATATTGTGTGCACATTATATTTATCTTGTGAGAACAAGATAATTATCTTGAGCAAACTTGTGTGTACAATATGATCATCCTGTGTGACCAAGACAATATCTTTTGTGTGCACAAGATAAAACAGTACCATTTTTCCAGCCTTCATGGGCTTTGTACAAACCAAATTTGTGGGTAGGCACTATTTCAAACCCACACGCAAGACATAAAAATAGACATGCAGATATTAATGTTCTAGAAACTTTATTCAAACATGTCCAGCTAATCTTGCTACTTGTGTCGTGAATGTTACAACATGACATCTGCTTGATATCATGTACAAGTTTTCAGTAGAGCATGGGAATGGTGCAGAATGGGGGAGGGGCTTAAGAGATGCAATATGAGTCAGAAGGCGTTGTCATTGGCCAGATTCCTCTGACTGCAAGTTCATTCATTCACAGTCAATGTATGTACGTTATTGATTAACTGAATGATTCATTTATGCTACATTCAGAGATGGGCACAAACAGTATTTTGTTTCAAATTACATCTGATTTCTTTTTCTATAATTTTCCGTCTTTTTCCACTGTGTCAGGCCTATCAGTCATTTTATATGGATCCCTGGGCATTTACTTTTGCGTCAAATAAGTAATGTGCTTTCTGGTACCCAGACTTTGGTTTTATGGAAAGAAAAAATAAAAACATGGTTATTTTACCCGGGAAAACACAATTTCTTTTAATGTCATACAAATGAAATTGTATGCAGATTGCAGAAAGGAAAATTATTTTTCTTATTGTCTTATGCAGGTGTTCTGTCTCCTTCTGTGACCTGATCCCGCTTTCTGATCCCTCTTTCTGAAGAAAGGTGCGTAGGGGGTGCACGGGGAATGCTATAGTCCTCTTCTGGAATGGCATGCTTTTCAGATGAAGTGCTGTATGAGTTCTCTACTGATTATCTTTCCACTGAAAACATCCCCCGCCCCTGAAAGGATCCCAGCAAAGTTTCCCCCTAAGCTGAAAGCAGATAAGGTCCACGGGATTGTGAGTCACCCAGCCGCCCACCACTGGCCAAGCCAGCAGACCCAAAGGGTACCTCATGTTGGGCTGTCTGCTTTTGGCCAGCTCCTCCCATTAAGCCTTCAGCATGGATCCACGTCACGTGAGGGAAATTGCTGCTCTGACGAGGCCCGTTTCTGCTAAGCCTTTCATTTAACATTGATCCCCGTCGAGCAAATGGGATTTGCGCAATTAACGTTTGTCTCTGTCAATTAGATTCTAAGCTGTTGCTAAAAGCTACAAAAGGACATTTTAATCTTACAAACGGCAATTTTGTGTATTTCCTTATACACTGGGAAGCGTGCTTCAATGTCTCAATCATGTATTATAAATGATACATCGAGCAGTTTCCCAGCAAATCCATCTCTGTTACCCCCTATTTCTGTTTGTACTGTATTTGTTTTTCTCCTCGCAGTTTCCTGGAGGAACAATTATTGATTTGAAGGGAGCATCTGTGTATTTTATAGGAATATACTCCATGTCAGTGGTCTCCAGCCATTTTTACAGCGAAAGCTACTTTTACAAAGAAAACTTTGCTGATCGGAGGGGGGCACCCCCTGAATATCCTGAGATATTTTTATATACATATAACTGGTAATACTTATGCTATTGCTTATGTATTTTTTTTGTCTTTTTAAATGTGATTTTAATGTCTTTTATTTGAATGTGTTCTTCTGCCTTTGCAAAGCACTTTGAATTACCTCGTGTCTGAATTGTACTATATAAATAAACTTGCCTTGCCTATTAACTAACCACAAACTAAGTCTTTGTTACATACTAATTTCATTTGTAATGTGTAAACCTAAAAGAGGACAATGAATTCACTATTAACAATTGCTTAAAATAAACACACACTTTCCTAGATTTGCATGGGATAGCAAGAGTACCACACTAATGCTTTGATATAAAATGGCAGCCTTACAAAAACACTGCACTTGCTTTTGATCAATGACAAAGCAATCATCTATCGCAGACATCCACTAGGATGTGAGTAACGCGAGCGCTGTGTGTGGCCTGCGCTGTTCTCTGTGTGGCACGGGCTCTCTGAGCTGCAGGGTGGGAGCCGCAGGACTCGGACAGGAATGACGAGGAGGCGGGCGCCCTGCCTTAAGCTACGTCTGCTTCTCTCACTGCTGCTGGCCACTGGCTTTCTTGTTGAAGCCAGTTTATCTGACTGGACAGGGCTGCTCGCCTGTGGCTGCTTTGTGCCCGCAGTCCAGCTCCTGGTCAAACTTGAGTTCTTGGAGGTCTCGGTAAAAGTGACTGCGGAAAGGTGGCATCAGAGAGATTGAGATTTGGTTGGAATGAAAAGCCTTCAGGTAAAGCAGGCCTTCAGATACCGGCAGAAGCAAGCCTGATTTCCAGCAGGACCTAAATGCGACTGCTATATAAATAAATGTGAATGTAATATAGCCATTAAAAACAAACCTGCAGATTGTAGGTGCTTCACATATTACCGGAACAGAATAAATTGTGAATAACAGCTAAGGCCATTAAAGGAACTGTGTCCTGTCAGTAGCCTGAAATGGAGACTGGGTCTGCGTCATGGGGACACATATACAGGCAATGGCGCGCCCCCCCCCCCCCCCCCGGCGCCGCCGCCCCGCCCGGCCCCTGCCGCAGCCCCCCCACCCCCCCGCCCGCGCCGCGGCGCC